>JAYDZK010000271.1:28095189-28139139 GCA_034509185.1 Euphonia xanthogaster
CTTTTCTTTTCTTTTCTTTTCTTTTCTTTTCTTTTCTTTTCTTTTCTTTTCTTTTCTTTTTCTTTTATTTTATTTTATTTTCTTTTCCTTTTTTTTCCTCTGGATTTGCTCTACAGGTCTATAGCTCCAGCTAGTGGCTCACTCCAAAATGCAAATTTTGTCCAGTGCTTTAGAAGAAAGGTGGAGTTTAGTTGTAATTCTTATAGCATTCAGAAGCGTGTGTTGAGAGGGAGAATTATTCAGAGGCATTAGTTCTTCCTGGCTAATTTGAGTTAACCCACAAAATCTATAAAATGTAATAAACACACTCCTTTTTCCAATTGCAGGCTCCTATGTTATCACATTGGGCCAAATTCTGCCCTCAAGTGTAGACTTGCATAGCTCCTCTGGACTTCAAAGGGAGCAGCCAGTATGTGTCTTAAAGCAAAAACCCAGATGTTTTATCAAATAAAAAGCTTTACCTCAGCTCCTACTTTGCACCCTTCCTGTTGAGAGCTGGTGCAGCTTTTGTACAACGTGCACAAACAAAGCTAGAAGGATTTATTGTAAGTAGGGTTGGAGATTTGGATCCACCTTTGGTGGATTCCTCTTCTCTCAGGACTTTGTGGTGCACGTGGATCTCTTTTGGCTCTGTAAGTCCCTTGCTCAGCCTGGCCTGGTGACAGAGGATTCCCAAACTGTGCCCTGGAGGAGTACAAAAAACAAGATTTTGGGGGTTCCACTGGAAAGAGGGGTCAGTACCCCTGGTGAAATTAGGTGGATTTGTGCTGTGGTTCTGCAGATGCAGCCGTGTCCTGCCTTGGTAAATCTGAGCCTGCAGTCACAGGCAGGGAGTGTTTGAAGAAAATGAGCACTGGTGTGGAAGGGTGCAGGTTGTTTCCACATGAGGAGAGAAATAAGTTTTTCCAGGGACAAATGATTGTGTCTTGATTCAATTAATTCACACAACCTGCCCTAATCCTCAGAATGTAATGTTTAGATGGTAAAAACAAAATGCAGTTTAAATTCATAGAAACCCACAAATCACTTTCTCCTCAGGTTTCAACGGGAAGTTTCATTGAAATTGTAGATAAAATAAGAATAATTTAAAACTCTTTTCTTTCCCTCAGCCCCCACCCCAAGAAGAACATATATCCATACTCTGTGGGATAAAAGCACATGGGCAGACACAAGCCAAGCTTTGTTGTGTGGCTCTCAGCATTGGCACCAATACAGATATGGCTGCCTTGGCAGCACTGGAGGAAACCCATTTGAATTCTACAATCCTCTTGTTTAACCCAAAGACTCAAATGTCTGTTGTTTGTTCAAAGACTTTTATTGTTTCCATTTCATTACTTGGTGAACTGGATACTGGGACAGGTGTGTCTGCAGTCTGTTCATATTGACTGTCCATCTGAGATACCAGATAACATGATAATGCATTCCTGGGTTTCACAAACTTTGTCACTTCTGCCATAAAACCCTGGCACCCACTGTAAATAAATATATCTAGAATATACTAAATTCAATCCAGGTCTCTCTCCAAGGGCAGTAATGTGTTCCTGAAGGCCTAACCTTCCTCATCTGGCAGAAATTCTGCTAGTTCTACTATATTGATTCAATCCTTTTCTGAAGGTAAGAAAAGCACCAGAGTACATTAAGAGATTTTATGTAAACATCTCAAATGTAGCTTTTGCCAGAGCTGAAGCAAACTAAATAACATCTATACTATGCAACACCAAGAATACCTGTGCCTGCCCTGATACAGATAAAGCTGTATCTCTGCCTTGTCTGCTAATAAGCCTAGGAACAAACTCATCTGGACATATAATTTATGTGTGTGTATATATATTTATATAAAAAATTATGGATCTGCACACAGTCTTCCATCAATTTTTCAATTCTGTATCTCTCACAGATATTTTCATTTAATTCCCATATATCAGAGAGTGACAGAGCAAGCAGAATTGTTAAGTGCTTCCTAAGGTTCTGTTGTCAGTGTTATACCAAGGCAAAAAATAACATATTAGTGCTGTAATTTTCTGCCAAGTGCATCAACAACACACTTGGGACACATGTAGAAGTCTATTGATCCACTAGGTCAGGGACCTGAAAATATTTGAAATTGTTCTTTAGAAAAATAAAATAACCCACACTCTTTTTGAATTACTGTGGTCTTTCAAAGTCCATATAAAGTATTACGCAAGGAGACAAAGCTATTTTACCAGGCAGGCAGATATTCCAAATTACTGGTTCTTAACAAGCATGGTAATACATCAGTCAAAAGCAATAAATTTAAACTTAATGAAATCTCAATTTGCCTACAGTGCATTTCACTTTGACATTTTCTACATTGCCACGGTGCTTTGATAAAGTTTTTTAAAATGCAAAGAAAGTGTCTGTAAGGCTAAAGAGCAGACTTGGTGCCATTGTGCCCAGTGGAACATTACAGTACTTAAGTTCCATCACTATATGCCCTGTGGCAGACTAAGCCTGAGTGCTAACACAGGTTCAGTTTTCATTATCATCATGTGATTATCCATTTTACTGCATTTAACTGATAATACAACTACCAGCTCACCTTAAAAGAATTAGCTTGGAGGTTTCATTGCTTTCCAAATGGAATTCATTTGACAAACAAATGACAATTAGCCCAGTCTCCCTGTTCTGTGTCAGGATGGTTTTTGATTGAACCTAGACCAATTTACAATTTTTAAATGAGTTTAGACATTTACATTTAAAATGTCTAGAGGAAATTAGCCTTGGGACATCTAACAGCCAAAATGCTTTTTGAAGTTGATTATTATTTGATCTAGTACCCTCTACCTGTACATTTTGTTCTGACTTCAAAGTTTTGGAATGAAAATGCCACCTACACCTCAAAGCATAGGGAAAAACTTAAAAGCAGTTTTACTCATTATGTTATGCAAAGAAACCTATATTTTAATATTCGTTTAATATGGTTAGTTAGCTTTAATGACACCAGTTTGACAGTGTCATAGTTTTCGAATATAAGACATTGATTGAAGTTTCCTGTGCTTGCCGGCGTTTTTCTGTAGAACGAAAGAATATCTTTTGAAGGTGAGATTCATATGCCCCACACTGCCATTCTGCCACAGATAGAAGTGTAATCAGTTACAGATGAATGCATGTTTTTGTACAGAGTCAGAAATATGTTGTCATTTCTATATTATTCTGCGTATCAAAATCTTCATTGATTTTTGTTTTCCTGCATGCTAAATCTGTCTGGCTATATTCATATTGATCTTAAAGCAGCAGGAACTCCTTATGAAAAAAGGGTTGTCAATAATTCTGTTATAAATATGCAGGCCCAGATAACACAGCCATGAAAATTGGGCTGAAATTAGGCACATGGTAGCTCAGCCTTTAGGTAATTTGGATGGTACTATTTTTATTTTGTATCATTAATTTATGCAATTTTTGTAAAAAGTTAGAAGACTGTACATACACATGGCCACTGCAAAATTATGGGCATAAAAATAAGTGCTGTTGCTTTTCTGGGTTCTGAGTCTCTAAAGCTCTAATCAATGCTTATGGGAGTCTTACAACATTCAGAAAAAATCTGCTTTATTTTAACAAAATCCCTATTTGACTTGCAAGCAGTAATGATTACATGGGAAGTATTTAAAAAAAAAACACATTTAATGACTTTTTTGATATATATGAGCATACAAAATTACCACAAAGTAAGGTTTTCTATCATGGATAGGTATGATTTTCTTGCAACAGTTCCTACAAACGCTGCTTAAGACAGGTTTAAGCTTCTGAGGCCTTAAGTGTCCAAATAGAGCTGAAAGCAGTTGAGATTTTGGAAGAGGCTGGGTTAGAAACCTAAGTCTGAACCAGCACTCCTGTTTTCTCATGCCATGGTTGTTTACAGAATCAAAGGAACCCAATATTGAGGAGCGAAACAATCTTGTATCATCATCATCATAGCACTCTTACCTAACTTTCAAGTCATGCCAGCTCTTGAGGGTTGCCTGTGTGATCTCAGTTGCCAGTGTTCAAAAAATTCTGCTTCACTACATGCACAGAATGCTGATTTTTGCCACTCCTCAGCTAAAAATACCTGGGCTCAGCTGGGATCCATAGGTTTGGTGCTTCTCCACGTTTGTCATCTGAGACAATTGATCTAAATATCAAAGCAGGCCCATACAAATGTAGTGGGGACCGTTGATTTTAGAGAGAACAAGGTGATGATGACGCCCTAATTTTGCCCACTTAGATCAGCCTTCCCAAAACAAGGTGATGATGGGATGACTTTCTTTGACAGTCAAGGAGAAGTGTCCTTGCCCTTTGGCACAGGAAAGGATTTAGGATAAATTCACTCCTCTTTTGCCAGCTCTGGAGCTTACTGGTTTTGTGTATTCCTTCCACAAGGCATGTAATTCTCCTTCTGCTTTGGATGTGAAGCCTAAGTGCCTCGTTTGGAGTCACAAATTTTGCTGAGGGCATGAGTCAGACAATCTGGGTAATCAAAGATCTACTGAGCCTCGAGTCTCAGTGTTCTATGATTTATTCCTTGAAGAGGACAAAATCTTCAGCCTGAAACATTTCCTTGACTGAAGATTCTCAGAAACGGGGAAAATGTAAATCAAATAACGACCTGGGAGGAACCCTTGGGCAAATTCTGTTTGGCCTGCAATGATGGGGGCTTGAAAATGTGAGCAAATTTCAGTCAAAAATGTATCATTACAATCAGCTCAAAGTAATGCTGCCCCAATCATTCAGAAATAGTAACTAATTTATTTTCTGTGCCTGGTATACTCTAAAATCACACAAGTGTGATAAAAACATTTCAGGTGTACTTGTTGCGAAAACAAACATCCCAAGGATGGAGGTCAGAGACAGCTTTCCTGTGAAATCTTTAAGTATTAAACTCAAAATCTATCATTTTCTACGGCCTAAAAAGCAAGTCTTTAAAAGCAGATAGTAAAACCCTTAAGTAGGCAAGTGTGAGTGTCTATAAGCAGGGATGAAAGTGCAGTGGGAAGACTGAAGGCCCTACAAAATCAGATTGACAAATTCCTCCAGTATCATAATTTAAAAAAATATGGGCTTTGCCTTCCCATTAAGAGAACAGCTGGGTGTCTCACTTGGGAAACTCTTTTTCTTGTAGTACCTGCAATGAATTCTCATGAATTTCAACAATTTCTTCTGACCAACTCTAAGAATTTAACTATTTTTTTGTTCAGATGAAAATGTAGATGTAGGGGATGGTGTGAGTGGTAGTTTCCTTTTCTGGAAGGTACAGGATGTAGCAACCTGAGCATGAAATGCTCTGTGCTTCAGGGACTCCTGCTCTCATTGCTCACCCATGTGATACAGGTATTTGCAGCATGAAGGAATGAAACAGGGCAGAGGCTGAAGATATTTAAATCTAAACATGCTGCTGTAGATAGAAAAGGAAGTATTTTTAGAGGAGAAAAAATGGTGGAGGTCCAAAGCATGGAGCTCATTGACTTCCATGCTCAGAGTCACCTTTCTCCAACTCCCTGTATCAGCCTGACCTCGTTCACAGGCACACAACTCTCAGAGAGAGGGGGAAAGAGCAGGATGACTGAGTATTTCTAGCAAAAGTTGGGTTTCATTTATTATTTATAAATTTCATTTTGTACATGTCTTTAGGGACATTAAGAGATTAGTAGTCATGCAGTTTGTTCTGAGCATTAATGCTAATCCTTAAAGATAGGTGAAGGGTAATTTCATTAGTTTTTATAAAGGTTTGGAATAAAACTAACCATTCAGTCAACAGTTTGAAAGGAGACATTTAGCACTGTGCTCTCTGCTCTCCCAGCAGGCTCTGCCTCTCACAGGAACGTGTCAGCACAGACTGGCATCTCAGCAACGAGGGTGCATTTCTCAGATGTTCTTTTATGTAAAATAGGTGGGTTCCTCTTTCCTAAATATGTCATAAAATCATTGTCTCTGGCATGACATACAGTAGTTCAGGAAGGGAAGCTAATCTAGGAAATAAAGGGATACAGACTATTGATGCCAAAATCAGCAATTACATTGTATGAGATCTCATGAATAATTCCTGAGCTGTGATTTAACATTAATCTGAGTGTTTAGTACAAAGCTGGGCCGACACCAATAAAATGCTGACTGATTTGTTTTAAAATAGTGCTCCTTCAGGCTTCACTACACTGCTTTGAAATAAATGCTTTTAGGTAATACCTCAACCTTGCCTCTGCAAAGCACAGACAGATGTACCCATGTGACTGCACAGTCAAACTTTACCATAATTCTTTTTCCCCTTTATTTTGGGCTGAAACCTTTTTTCCAAGTGCAATATTTAATTGTAGCCATGATTTAGTTAAGTGGACTTCATAACTCAGACCTTCTCCTCCCAGGAAAACCTTATCAACACCAGACTGTTCTACTGGATGGTGATATTTGTTACCTGTGAGTGACTCAGGTGCAAAGAGGAGGAAGCCATGAGCAGTGAGGCAAGCAGGAGATAACCAACCAAACCTCAGGAGAGTTTGGTCTGCTACAATTGCTCCTGCATCATTAAATAATGCCTCTTTTCCATGAACATCAAAGGACAATAAAGAACAGGGGAGTGAAACAGTGGTGATCATCTCAGGACACACCATCCATGTGTTCAGAAGCACTTCTGCCCATGCCCAGGGAGTTCTGGAATCATCTCCCATCTCATTTGCCACTCAATAAGGGTAAAACACTGAATCTGTTCATTCCATCCATTAGCATTGCATGTCTATTCAATAGAAACCCTCAGCCTGGGGCCCACACAAACTCCCAGTGTGCTCTTTTGGGAGGATGTTGGTTGGTTTTTCTCACAAGAAAAAATTCAAGCAAGGCAATCATCTCTGTGATCTGACTTCTTTCAGTTCTGTTCTCTGAGGAGCATTTCCACTCATGGAGCTCCTCACTGTGGAATCACCAAATCAGCACAGTGAATGGAGAATAAGAGCAGGGTGGGCTGCAGTATGCTGAGCTGAAAAGGTAATTTTTTACAAATGCTCCAATGAATGTTCTCACATTATTATGTCTCATATTGTCTGGAACTTAAAATATAACCCAGTGTCAATGGTAAACCAACTTTTGCTTGACTGGACCATAAAAATGTGAAGCTCTTCACAAAGAAGGGAATTTCCAACTAAAATGCAATTTCCAGTGCTGTGCACCAGCAGGAGTTGGTGTCTTGTCTACTTTTTCTTCTGACTCTAATTTTGCTCAAGCATAAGTAACAGTAAGGAATAAGATCTTTGTCTGAATGACTTGTTTCTTCTTTATATACTTGTTTATAAAACTGCCTGGACATGACCAAGTACCCTGGAACTGACAGAGTGTGGAAGTATTCATTCAGTCTCCCCATTCTTAATATCAATATTTACATACTATGCACAGCAGTTTGCACTTCTATTGATATACAAACCTATTCTGTCTTGTCTGATCACCACAGCAGGAGGAAAGGACAATAAAATGAAGCAGGAATATAAAACAATCTGCTGGCTGAACAGCCAGGAGACTGAGGAGCTCTCTAAATGGGGTGGGAGAGGAGCCATTTCCACTCAGCTGTTGATTAAGATGGAGTGTGAGGGTGGTGAAAGGTGATTCCATGAGCTGCTCTCCTGTCTGGGAGAACATTTGCTGCCCTCCACCATCAGAGATTATTCACTGTCCCACACTCTCTGCACAGGAATTATGGAGTAACAGCTGAGGAGGATGAAGCTGCGTCACCAAAAAAGAGATGAACTTCTTGCTTTGCTTCTTTGAAGTTTTGTTTCGTTTTGGAGCCCAGCAGCGTTCGTGGAGGCACTGAGGTGAGCTGACAGGCACAGTGTGCTCTGTGCACATCCATTTCCAGCTGGCCTGGCTTGCTCTGGGTGCTTCCTGCCCGGGAACTCTCAGCAGAGGATGCTCACCAAGCTGAGTGTTCCACCAGAAGAGGAGAATCTCCTTAGGGGCACTTGCCAGTATTTTTTTATTGGCAAATGAGTGTTTGGAGAAGATAATTTAGCAGTGGATACATTTATGATACAGAGGGGCTTGAAAATAATTATTCTTCTTGGGAATAATCTAACTACAGGTCAGGGACAGGAGTTCATAGGGTTTTTTAAGGTCTTTTCAGAGCTGTTTGAAGGATTCCCTCTCAAGATCCTGCTCTCTCTTATATAAATCTTTGTTGCTATTATTATTTTCCCCATTCTTGACTCATGATATAAAGCAGCCTCAGGACTGATCCAACTTTTTTATCTCTTGGTAAAATCCCCTGGAGTTATGTTACATTAGAAGTGTCATAATAAAGAATATTCCAAATATATCACTTATTAGCAGTGGCATGCCCTGGCATTTGGGAATATCCCAGCACTAATAATTACACCGTGTGATGCTCAGAGATATGCAAGGACAAGCTGCCTAATCCAGGAGAGGAAGGAGAAAAAAATACAGTTGTCAATACTTAGAATTGAAATTCTTTATACATTTAAAGTGTGCAGTTGAAATATAGGTAGTTGAGTAAATGCCGTGACTGCTACCCAGGGAAAAGTTTAGCCATTAAAATTAATGAAAAAATGTATGTTTGTAGATTGCAAAATGAAAGAATATATGGTGTTAGAAGAGGTTTTATCTTCTGTATATTTTTTTAAAATGTAATAAATACAAAGCAAATAGCATTGGTTTATCCAAGGGAATATTGAAATCCATTAGGAATGTGCTGGGAGTAATCTGATTCAACAAGTCAGTATATTTCTTTCAAAACATAATATCGGCACTACATTGTGCAAGATGAAGGTTAGATTACATTTCTTGCCAGTGCAATAATTCCCACATCATAAATTCTGATGAAATTATATCAATATATAAAGCAAATGGATGTCTGACCCACGGTGGTTCTCAGATGTAGAAGCTGACACACGAGTAAATCCCAGCTGCTTTGTGCAAAACCATTCCAACTGTGCCATTCCTGGGAACTGTTATTGGCTCTCCTGACCAGAAGCTGCTGCTGGAGCTTGTGGTTTCTGCTCTGAATATTAAACTTTGGCATACAAGAGTCCTTATTGTGGGGAGCACTTGGAAATGGAAATACTAAATTGCTTTATATTTGCAGGGTTTGATTGCCTCAGATGATACAGGTCTAGCTGGTGGGCCTCTCTTACTGCTTGTATTTCCAGGTTATAAGTCATTCCTTTGACAGGATATCTGCCATAACCAGTTCTCAGTTTCTGTAGTATCCTGCTTTATATTACACCTGGCAAATGGTTTTCTGGGCTGTGTGCTTTTTTCCATAAGTTTCAAGAATAAAGGCAAAAATTAAGTTTTTGTGTATATATATATATATATATATATATACCCTAATTTCTACATCAAATGTCAGTGAGGATGTGAAACTACAGGGCAGAGATTTGGAAAGAATGAGTGCTATTTTCCCAGTTATCTTCAGTTTTAATAGCCATGGTATGATCAAGCTCCAGGATTAATGACTGAACTTGAGGGACCCTGTAAATGGCAAAAAATGCTTAGGTAAAACAAACCCAACATACTATTATGAGTGCTGCTCTTGACATATAAAGCCTTTTAGAAGAATAAAAACTTAGAGTTGATCTTCTAGGTCAGCTTGGGGTAAAAAGTTTGGACAATGTTTGAAGTCTGTGGCAGAAAGAGCTGAGCTCATTTAGGACAGTCTGTTAAAGCAGCATAACAATTTCCTCAGAAATAGGAAAATTATTAGAGTTATGCTTCTCTGATTCTTGAAGAATAGTGATGTTAAATTGGAAAAATAGTAAAAAAAAGCATTATTGTTCGTGATATTGCAGTTAAAATATAGACTATAGACTATTAAATACAATTTCACAGTTTTTAATCATTGTTAGGGCAGAGTCTTGGGTGACTCTTTGCTGTTTCCTTATGCCTTTGTCAGATGAAGACCTCAATGATGTTTCACCCACTATCATATTAAAGTGCCTCAATAGGTCTTTAAGAGTATATACAAGATTTTGAAAATTTACAGGTTTGCTTTTGTTTTTTTTTTTTTTTGTTTTTTTGTTTTTGTTTTTTGGGGGTTTTTTTTAATGCTTTTCATTGACCTGCCATTTCAGAGAGTTTCAGGAAGTTCATGAATGCCAGATTAGTGACTATACCAGAAATATCCTGATTTCTTTCCAGGAAGTCACAGTAGCAATGATATGATAGTTAAACAGAAAGGTATTTGGATGCACAATAATCAAATAATGTGAAACACAAAGGTTTTAGTGACACTTCCAAAATTATTTCTTTCTCCAAACATTTCCAAGGAAAATGGAGGGGACTTTTTAAATTAAAAAATGCTTGAAAAAATATTTTTCATTTTCAAGAATTGTGTATGAATTTTGGAAAATATTTAAAAATTCTAAGCAGAACTTTTAAACAAGAAAAACTCCAGATGTTCTTTGAGAATCAAGCTAAAATTTCCTTTAAGGAGAAAACACACTGTTGTCAAAATTAAAATTTGAACAAAATCAAACATTGATTAGCCCTGCAAAATAATGCATCAGTGTTCTCTACTTGGAAATAATAATTTATGTCCAAGGAAAGTTTTAAATGTATTTGAAGTACACATTCAAATGCAGACACAGTAGGAATCTGACTCATCAGAGATTTCCCTGTGTGCTGATTCTGTGATGGAAAAAGTGAAGGGAGGAAAATCATTCACCCACACACCCCATAATTCAGCACACAAACCCCAGTACACTCTTCCCAAATCTCAGCAAAGATTTAACAGTGAAATACTGCAGCAGGGTCTCATGTTACCAGGATTTATTGTTTTCCAAAATACACTAAGGAGCATTGACTAGAATGCCAAGAAGTTCAATTAGAAATAAGAGAAAGAGAAGTACACCTGTTGGGTTTGAGGAAAAGCATATCTGGGGACTCAGCTGGCTTTTCAGTGTGCTTATGTCTTGGGGAATTCTGAAATTCCTCCCTGCTCTTGAAGAGGTAATGCTGACCCAGGAGAAGTTAGTGTTATATTGATATCAGAAAGCAGGAGCTGGTGCTGATTTTGACAATGTGATAAAGGGCTCGCTGAGCACAGGGGGTGTGTGGGGAGGCAGCTTTCTCCTGAGCCAGGGCTGTGCTACCTCTGGGAGAAATAGCTCAGTGTTACTTCTCTCCACAAAGTAATATGTGCCTGATTGTGCAGCCTTCCCTGCCATAAATGTGCTCACAGGCCCAAGGCAGGGCCACTCCAGCAGTAAATGCTGTTCCTGAACCCAGCAGGGGCCACCAAGGGAACTTCTCACCAGGGCTTCAGGCTGGAGCTCATTCCTGTGCAGCAGGTCAGCATCAGGCCCAGGGATAATGCCAGCATGGCTCTGGGGTGCCATGGAGGGACTGGGAGGGGCACAGGCAGGAGAATTCTCTGTGCCTAAAGCCAGGGCACTCTCCTCATCCAAGCCCCAAAACATTGCATCAATCAGGAATATTGCCAGCCTTCCTTCCAAGTGGCCAGCACAGAACTCCCTGCTGGCGTGGGCGCTCCAAGGCTTGACTGACAGTCCATTGATCAGCAAAGTTGCATCTGGCCCTCGCTTTGATTTGGGAGAAAGCTGGGATTTGCCTATGTCATCCACCTGAGGATTTACATGCTGCAGCATCACTAACAGCTGTAAATAGAGACACAAATTTTCTTGTGGTGTGAGCATCATTATGTATCCTGTGAGATGTGAATGCCATGCTATATTAGACGAAGATTGCCTCGTTCATGAAAGAGGAAGGGACTGTGGCAGTGTAGAGCTAAAATTACTTGTGGCAATTTCTTATCCAAATTGAGATTTTCCCTAGACTCCATTAAGCAGCTGCTTGCTTATTCCATCACTGCTGAAGATGTTAACTGCACAGCATAACAGCCTTATAGAAATGCTGCTTATTTTCCAAAAGCTGTGCATACAATGGACAATGTGCAGGGGTGGTGAGGTTGGCTTCACTACTGCAGAAAATTTGCTGAATCAATTTCTGCTGACACAGATTTATGCATATAGCTGCTATATCAATTTATTTTGGATCCTTTCTGGATTCACAGGGCAATTATAAAAGATGCAGAGAAAGAATCTAGGTTATCTCAACAGTCAGGAATAATAACACTGGGTGTGATATTACAGCTAAATGTTACTGCAGCAGCTTCCTCTTTTTTTTTAGCAACTATCCCCAAAGTTTTGCACTTAAAGAGGATGTGACATCAAATAGGACAAATAAACAATATATGTAGCTCCTCTACACATTTATTTGTGACCTTTAAATCAGGCACTGGTGTGAAATCCCATCCCATTTGTCCAGGAAGCTTGAGGCAAGGTATGGGATTTTGAATTTTTTAGAAACTTGGGAAAACATAAATTATATCCTCAAGGAAAACCAAAGTAAAAATGGACAGGGACTGTGCTGCTGCTGCTGTTGCAAAAAAAAAAAAGTGCTTAAATCCTTTTGGAGCTGGTAACCAGTTTCAAACAGTTTCTTGTTACATTTTATTAATCTGAAAACAGAATTAAAAACTATCTTAAAACCAGTTCAGGATTTTTCTAACTGGAGGTTTCTCACAGGACCTGATCTTCAGAGAGATAGGTGGACAGTCAGCATTTTCTCTGTCTCCTCTACACTCTCAAATCACTCATCACAAAAGAGTAAAAGCTGTTTATATGTCTATACCATTTTCTGAAGCTACTCAGATAAAAGACTGCCTATATATTGAAGGTATCTTTCTGTACAGATACATGTGCCAGAAAATAAAATATACCCACTGAAAAGCCTCCTGCCTAGGACTCGATGGTATTTCTGTGCCTCACCAGTTGTAGCTGTTGTGAGTTGTCACAAGGTAAGCTTGGAAAGCCTGCACTGCCTGTGACTTATTTTGTGATACACTTTTTTAAATGCACAGGATGGTGTTTTTCCAGATACCCTGGCAGTTTAGAGGAGTGGCAATTTTTTTCCTTTACATCAGGTTAAGTGGAAATAAAAAATGGTGTTGGTTGGCAATAAATGAAGGGTATGAAAATGTTCCTGCAACACAGGACTTGCAGCAATCTAATAATAAACCTTGTAGAAGATGTTAATATTGCAGGAATTTAATTCTGTTTATCCAGGGCAGAATACTCATTAATTGCCTATTTAATCATGTTTATAATTAAACTCGTTATAACAATGATTCATGCATCAGCCTCTCTAACTACACAGGCAGGACAGTGTTATTTCCTCCTGACTGTTCTCTCATTCAGGCTGGAGATTCCTGGTGTCACCTACAGGCTGATGCTTCCTATGAGCAGGTGAGTATGGACAGGGAAAGATGTTCTCCAAGGAGAGGGGCTCTGCTACGGCTGCTCTATTTGTTTGTTTATTTAATTGGGCTATTTACTATTAAACAAACAAACTACTTTATTTGTTTATTTAATTGGACTATTGGCTTGTTGAAAAAAAAAATATATATAGTTCTTGTGTTCACCCTTCCTGTTCCTTTAAAGTTTTCAGCCAGGGGTCCCTGAATGTGACACAGCTGCTGACGTCAAAACTCATCCCCACTCTGGGTGCAGAGGGATTGCTTTGGGATCCAGGCTGTGGAAGGGGACAGAGGCTGGGGACTGAGGACATCTGAGCATCATCAGTGACCCTGCAGAGACAAGGGGAGCTTTTGGCACAGGGTCTCACAACGGCGCCGTGTCAGTGACAGGCGCGGCTTGGCAAAGTGTCTGCAGCTCAGCACTGAGGGGACTGGGGACCCAAGAGGGTCCAGCACAATATTTCTTTTCTTTTTAGATAGAATTACATTATTCATATCAACTAAGAGCATTTGGTCTTCTTCCAGCACCACTGTCAAGCATTTTGCAAGTGAGTTCAGCATCATTATCCCCAATTTGCAAACCAGGAGGTTGAGGTTGAGACAGCAAATACACCTCAGAGTCAGCCAATGAGAGGGCATTGAAAACTGATTCTCTGAGATCCACCAGGTCCCTTATTCACTGAACAGCCCACTTGAAGCAAGATTATCTTTTTTTTTTAGTTTTCATTTTTACACAGCTAAAATATTAAAGTGCAGTGCAGTATAGCTCATTCTTTCACTGCGCACAAGAGGTTCAGTTCTTGCAAGAGACAGGTTAAAATACCTGGGAACATACATGCATGTGTGTATATGGCTACAGACACATCATTAGTTCCTTCTGCTCAACACTACTTGCACATCATAGTTAAAATTCTGGAAGATAAACTAGGAAACCAAATTTTCAGCAGTCTAACAGCACTGTCATAAAAATTCACAGCAGGCTGAAAATATCTCAGCTCAGGAGCTAATTACTTTAAAACATTTTTTTTTTTCTGGAAAAATCTTGTTTTCCCCTTGAGGCAGTGAGTTAGAAAGTGTATCCTTGTTTAAGTCTCCACGCCCCTCTTCCCTCATCTGCTGTAGCTGAAAAAGAGCTCAGTTATTTAGTTAAAACAATTGCAGACAAATTGAATCTGTAATGAGGATCAATTACTATTGGTATCTTGGAATGTTTTTACATAATTAAGTTCTAGACTTTCCCAAGCAGGTCTGGCTGCATAGGAATTAGAGATGAGGATTTGAGTCAGCACATGAGGCTGCTACAGAAGCAGTGCAAAACCTGGGGCACTGGAAAAGCTCTGGGTGCTTTCTATTCTTCTGACTTACAGAAGTGCTCCAACTCTCCCCTGAAGATCTAGACCCTTGTTTGGGAGGCTGGATGAGTCCATCAATCAATGGACTCAAAAATGTTTTGATCTAGAAAAGGCTTTTGTAATTTAGGTCTTGAAGGGGAGAGGTTGCACAGCTTCAAGCTCAGCAAGGCCATGAATGAAGGTAGCAAGACTGAGATGTCTGTACCCATGCAATGCATTGCAGCTTTTTATTGCTTCATCAGAAATGCAGCTAGGTGGGAACCCACTTCAATTCTCATTGCCCAGCCGTTCAAAGATGCTTTCTCTCTAAGTTTGACTACAAGAAGATCATTTTTGTGGGCTGACTTCCAGTGGGCTGGTGCCCCCTGACCTCAGCAAATGATCAGCTTGTTCATAAAGTCTTCCCTAGAACAAAAGTCAGGGTTGATTGCTCGTTCAGGAGATTAGCTTCCTTTTCAGCATGCTGGAAGAAAAACACTCAAAGATCAGAGAAGCAGGAAGCAGAATAATGGAAAAGCATCTTAAAAATCCTTCTCTCCTGTGGAACAGTGGTACCAGCTGAATACAGTCACACACTCTGTATTTGTTGGGACCAAGTCACTGTTTGTCTTGCATTTGGCCCAGGAAACTCTCAGAGCATCATGCCTGTTCTGCTATCTAGTGGCTATTCTTAAAAATACAGCGAGTGCCACACAGCCTTTAAAAAAAAATTAATCCTGCTATTCCCCTCCTCCTTTATCGTATAACTTGTTCAATTATATTGTCTTTTCTTGTCTCAATTCCTATCTACAATTATAGCTCCCCAAAGCAGCTATTGTATAACCTGTGGGTCTTGGATTAAGTTCAGTAGTCTAGTTGACCCTCCTCCTGACCTTCCCTTAATTAAATACAGGATTAAGCCCAAGACGTTTGCAACTCCAGGCTCAGGTTAGAGCAGAGGGAGCTCAGAGCTGGCAATGAACTGTCTGATGTTCATGAATGAGCTCACCTGGCCTTGTGAAACAGCAGAAAGTGCCTGTTGCTCCCTGCTTTTAACTCTTTCCTGCTGAATCCCTCCCTGCCTGTGAATGGAGCAGCGTGGGAGAATGGGAGAGGTGCTGTTGAGCAGCACAGGGCTGGATAGCTGCAGCTGCCCTCCCCAAATCATGATAAAAATGAGAAAGACAAAGTCTCACCACCAGTTTTGGAAGAAATTCAATGTCAGAGAGGCTGTTAAGGGCTCTGAGTGCTACCCCAGTGACCTGAGGAGGTTTTCCATAATTTTAATCAGCACATTGTTTTCCTCCCCCTAGTTTTCTACTGCCAGGGCTCGGGATCAGCCCCAGCAGATAATCAGCATTTCTTTGAAGCTCCCATGGATTATCTTTTTTGTCGTGAGAAACACAGGCTAGTTAAAGCTAAAATAAGTCATAAATCAGCAAAAAAGGGCACCTAATTATAAAAATGAGGTATATATAAAACAATTCTCTCTTCTGTAAGCACAAGAATGAGTATTCTTCTCACAAAAAAAAAAAAAAAGCTATTTACATTTAACTCTTGACAGAGAGCACTCCTGTTTAACTGAAATAGCATAACAGCCTTGGGAGTGTTGGGACTTCCTGCATTTCTCTTTCTGAAGCACACACCAACCTGTGTCATCTCTGGGGTATTAGGGTAAGGACTTGCCCTGGTTAGAGCTGTGGGTGCAGGGACAGTTTGGTACAGCTGAGCTTTCCTAGAGCAGTTGTGTGCATATTCCCCAAAGCTTTCTTCCAGAACCTGAATTACCAGAACCTGAGTTACCAAAATCAGTAGCTCATCCTATATTTGTGTATTAAAGGGAAGAGAAACAACCCCACGCTGGGCCAAATCTCCAGATAGTGTGAATCAAAAGAGAAAATGGATCAAAACTGATTTTCACTTTTTCACTTTTTCTTCTAATCTGGGGCACTTGAAAACTGCATGTTGAATTTTACAGAGAAAATCTAAAGCCTCACACCTAACAGGGATAATACAGATGTTACATTCTGTACATTTCCCAACGTGTCTGGCCATAAATGGGAATTTTGAGAAAGAACATCCCATTATTACTGTTAAGGGACTTTTTTGAGGGTTGACTGTATAGGATGCAGAACTTAATGGAGCTTTTAAGTGCACACAGGAAATCCTGCTGTCTTCCAAAAGTCAGACCATGAGGATGAAGTCTGGAAACAGTTGGTAGACAAGGTCCCAGACTACAAAAACTTCTGGTTTAAGCAAATGGGTAATTCTTAATGAAAATTGAATTTGTACTTAAACATTTTACACTTTGAAGGATAAAACTCTTTGCTAGCCCAAGCAGAAATGAAGGGAGAAAAACTGAAAAAAATCAAGGGTTATTGAACAGTTCAGTGAAAGTTCAGTGCTTAGTTTGCATCCCCTAATAACTATCTGCAGAACATTTTTTCCCAGTGTGAGACAAACACTGAGCTTGTAAATTACAAATTCCCTGAAAAAAATCAGTGGTTTTCTGCATATCAAGCTACAATCTCTTCACGATGAACCAAACCCAGCAGGCACAAGGCCCAGCAGCAGCAGCTCTGAAGAGACCAACCGGTGAAAGAACAATTCCAACCACCTTATTCAGGGTGTCTTGTATCATCTCTATAACGTATATTGACATTTTCTTGCTGCTGTCTGCTTTGCAAATGTCATGTCACACAGGATAAAATGAAGAGCAGTACCAGGAAAACCACATAATCTGACTGGGTCAGGGACTGAGCTCCTGGGAAAGCCACAGGAGAACTCTCAGCCTGAACTTTGCCAGGTAATCAGCATTCAGGTTCTCCAGGCATTTAAATCCATGGCATTAGTTGAAGAGCATTTGTCTAAGATGTCCGTCACTGGTGACAAAGAGTTTGTTTGTTTTTAAAATCTGCTTTAAATCTAATGGGCTACTGAATCTTCCCAAACTCCATTTGACAGTATTATTTTTCCAGATTAATTTTTTTTAAGAACAAAGGAGCTTGACACCCCATACAATGTGGAATAAAAACTTTGAAAATGAATAAAAAGCAACCCCGTGACTAATACATTCACTATGTGAAGGAGCAATGGCTTAGTGGATCTCCTATTTCATAGGCAAAAATGCAGAGATTGCCTCTTTTGTCAGTTCATAGATAAAATCCTATTCTTTGTAATCCCTGAAGAAACAAATCAAATAAGCTCTGGCTGAGCTAACCATTTTCAATCCATCAAAGCAATCAAATTCTGTTTACCTGAATCAGAATGATTTCTAAAATGTTATTAAAAAGTAAAATGGAGTTTAACTATTCCAAAAAACTGAAAATGATGTGCAAACACAAAAGGGATAAGATTTCAGTAATTATGTAGACACAAAGTCAGTGCCATCATTTGTACCACAATACAATGTAGCTATGGCATATAAAGATAAAGCTTCCTTTGTCTAACATTACTGCTGCAAGTGATGCATAAACATAATTAATGTAAGAAGTCTTCAAAGGGGCGAATATTCATTTAGTCAGTTTTAGTTTTATTGCTCTTTCAGGCAAACAAAAGTTTTATAATTTAATAAACCAATTAACTGATTATATATTTCACCCAAAATATTTGTATATCACACATTACTATCATTTCACCAATTGCCATGGCTTTTCACATAACAGAGCCAGCATGTGGTGCTACAGTTAAAGCATTGCATTTAATGTTCATTTGCTTTGCCCATTTTTCTGGAATGAATGCCATGAGAGGCTTCTGCCAAACCAGATTCCCCAAATTCAGCATCAGGGTTCGTCCAAACCCTATGCTGTAGTACCTCTGAAACAAAATCATTATGTTGGTCCTCTGTCACCATCCTTGAACTGATCTACATGAAAAATAGGGGGGTTTTGTTTGGATTTTATTTCATACATTCATTTAGGGGGGTTCATAGTTAGATGTTGCCTTCAGTCTACACTTCAAAAATAGCTTTGCTTCTTTAGTTGCTGAGGTCTAACAGAGACTGTGACATCTGCCATTGGACTTCTGTGCTCTGTCGAAATACAGCCCTAAATTTGTCAAAGCTGGGACACAAAAATTATGTCCTTGTTCAGTGTGGAATAAAACCTCATCTGATAGTTATTTCATTGCATAATGAGAGGCAGCATATGCCAGTGGTTAGCACGAGGCTGAAAGTGGGAACTCAGCCATCTGTTTCCAGCAAAAACAGTGCCTGTGTGTTTCTGGAAAAATCTTGTCCCTCTTGTGCCTCAGTTTCTCAAGCAGAATTAGTGATAAATTGCTCTGCACCTTTTTAAAATGTGAGAGCCATTCCTACTGCTCTGACATGGCCAGCAAGGAGCAGAAAGGGCTCATGCACTGCATTATGTTCAGCCAAAGCCTATTCTGCCTCATGGTACAACCCCACTCTCAGCTCCATGGAATGCTGGAGCCATGGATGACCATCCATGGAAGTTCATTGGGCAAAATACTCAGGTACTTAAACTGTCCTAGAGGAAATAATTCAAACCCCCCTTTTGGGCTCTGAAAATCAGCAGTGAGTTTTAGTTCAGAAACTTCTTTTTTGTGAAGGAATACAATTCCTAGAAACTTTGGAATCTGCAGTGCCTCCCCAGGCCCTCCCTGTATGAGTCAGAACCCATCAGTGCCTCTGTTTTCTCTCAAGCCTTCATTGTGTTTCAGCATGTCTGGAGGAACCAAGAGGCATTTAGTTCAGCTGCACTTTTCTTTCAATCCCCTTCCTTCTGTGCATGTTGTTTTTTAAAGGAAAAAAACAAACTATTTCTGCAGTTATTGGTAGTAAGAACACCAAATTATTGTATTCTCAAAAAAAGAAAAAAAAACACACACCCCCCTCCCCCCCCACACCCCAACTCTTGATACTCTGTCTTTGCAGCTGGTAGTTTAACTTTCACATTTTGCTTTCCCATGCAGCAAGGTGCTCAGCTGCATTGATAAATTTTAAGTAATGAGGAATACACCAAAAATGTGCAGTGCTGTCCCTCTCATATACACATGCACAACCACACACACACACAAAATACTCAGAACATTAAAGAAAGCTGTTAAGCTAATCTGGTGCATCTAAATGGGCAATATATATTGAATCCATGCTCCATTGATCATAATTATTGCGGTGCCCTTTATCAAGTAACCATCTTAAACCATTATTTAGAGATCATTTTGCTTTCCATTACTGTCACTATATTGCAGAATTTGCTAGGAATTGGAGGCTGTGTGATAGAGGGGTGTGCAGTTGTATTAGTCTGGAATCTGCTCCTGTTATCCAACAATGTTTCTAAAATGAGAGACTTAGTGCCGTGTTCACACAACTTTTGGGCAGCCTTTAACTTCATTCTGGAGTGACAAGTCACTCACATAAGCTTTGTTTGCCACATAACTCCTTCCCATCCTGAATTCTTTGCATATTTCCCTTAAAATTAATTTGTCTTTTTTATAAAAGTGCAGCCTGTATGTATTGAAAAGCATTTCTTAAGAGGTAACTCAGTATTTAGAGTTGCTAAATGGCTGCACTACTGCTCTGTGTGTTTGAAATGATTTATGAACCTCCACAAAATCATTATTACTCTTTAGGTTATGTGAAAGAAGGAAAGAGCAGTATTTTATTTTCAGCTGGCCCTCTCAAGCTATGCATGGCACAAACAATAACATAATTGCACAAAACTCAGTCTAGGAACATCTGAGGCTGAATTCAAAGTACAGTATTTTCACAAGTACTCAGAAAACACCTGGCTTGTTTGCCTTGTAAGAAGATTAGAGGAACACAGTGAGAAAGAGGAAAACATGGTTCTTAATGAGACCAGCATCACTTTAGACTGAATCCCTATCCCAAGCCTCTCAAAGCAATGTACCTGGCATGTGCTGCATGCTGTGATATTAATAGATGTATCAGGAACACAGGTGTTTAAGCTGATATTTGCCAGTTTAACCAGGTGGTAAGGAGATTTTAATGTCTCACAAAAGTAAGAGGATGGAAAAACAGAAGTTTCAGACACTCATCACCAGTGTTAGGCTATGAAATGGTACTAAACATGTTGGATATAACTAAATCAACATTAATCTTACGATTTACAGCGAGGTGTGCAGCATATTAAGAGATCAGTTCAGCTCCTGAGTTTGTCCTAGGCCTTAACACTGAAGTGTGGGAGTCCTTATGAGCAGCCTGGATACTCAGGAGCCCTGTGTATATCACAACCCAAGTGACCTCTGGAAAAAATAATCTAACCTTTCAAGGCTTTTTTTTTTTCCTATCTGTAAAATGAAGATAATAACCCTTCCTAATCTCAGGACTTGTGAGACTTTAATTGATTATTAGCATTTGTATAATCATTTTGAGCTCCAGAGGATGCATATGCAGTGCATATATAATGTAACAGGTAAATATCCTGCTCAGCCATGGGGACAGTCATCAAATCTTATCTCATTGGGGCTTAAGGTCAAAGGCAGAGAGAAGGTACCTGAACCTGATAAGGGCTTAAGTGTTACAGGAGAACTACTTATGTTCTGAGGAAGTCACCTCTATCACTTTCTTCTTGCCTCTAATCTGCTCTCAGATGCTGTGTCTGCCACTATCAAGCTATGATCTCTCTCTTTCTCCATGCCTGAGGAAGAGCATATTGACTAAACTGGGTAGGCAAGCCAGGGGAGAAAATGTTTCGTGTCCTCACAGACAACAGCAGCTCTGAATTTCCTCACTTCTTGTCTCTGTCAAATCTCTTCCAGCCTCCTTAGTCCATAAAAACCTTGGTGGAGGAAAGTGAAGCAATGAAATCAATTTGCCTGACCAAACTCTAACATTGCTCAGAGAGCAGGTAAGCTGTTTCAGTGTTCAGACCACTCACAGATATAGATGTGCAACCAAATTTCTGATATAATTTCAAAGCTTTGTTACTCTGCAGCCACCCTGGGTGTACATTACACAGTAGAGTAATGGCATAACCGTGAGCAGGACAAAGAAACTTCTGTTTGTGCAAGGTTTTAACAGAGGTATTTGGGTGCTAAAATTTGCAGTATGGGATGCTCTACAACTGACATCTTGAGATCTGAAATATTTTTCCAAGAGCTCTGCTTGTGGAAATCAGTAGAGCAATCCCTAAGGATCTGTGAAGGAGAAACTGGGAGGTGCAGGATCAGGTGTGATTGATGGTGTGAGTCAAGTAGAACAGAGCCCATGTCAATGCAGGTCTCACATACATTTGGTCACTGCTTTCATGGGCTTTGTTTTTAACTCCATCTGAAACTGCAATGTCTATGAATATTCCTCAGCTGCAGTAGGCTGGGAATTACCACCCACTCATTGTGACTGCACAGAAGAAAGGAAAAATGGACCATTCAGAATGAACTGTTGCCTGTGTGAGACGGAGCAAAATGAAGCTCACTGTCCCCTGAACAAGGCTGAAGGCCAGTGTCCACAGACAAAGAGTAGCTCTGATGGACCATTGGTCACCTCTGTAACTCTGCCCAGCCTGCACAGCTTTTAACAGGATTTTGCATTTGTTGTGCTTTGAGGTTCAGTGCCTTCCACAGTAATTCCTCCATAGGGACTGTCTGCAGCATCCCTGTCTCTTCAGAGCAAAATAAGTCTTTGCCATGCATGTAAGCATGACTTCACTCTAGATGGGGTGTGAGTTACCATCAATAACCTTCTCCTGAAAATTTTGATGACAGAATATGTTTCAGAGAGATGTTTTGCTCAAACTGTCATTTTTCTCCACCATAACGGTGATCAGGATTGTCAGGATGATTAGTCAGAAAAGACCATTAATTAATATAAGGAGTCCTGTGAGGGAGTGTGCCTCATTATGCAACCTAGTGCTACATTCAACAATTTGTACCTCCCTAGGTTAGGCTAAGCCCTGCTAATTTCCATTTTCTTCTGGATATTACATAACACAGTTACCAATTTTGCAGTTCAAAACCTTTCTAGTTAATTAGAACTTAATAGTCTTTAACAGTGTAAAATATGTTTGCCTTGCTTCTTCCATCCTTTAGAAAGGGAGTGTTCTTGAAAATATCGAGGAGACAGAAAAGGCAAACCTGGCTCTGCCCTGCTGTGAATCTGCTGCTCTGTTTACTGGTTCTTTACCAACTTAAGGCATTCCAGGATACTCTGTAAACTGATTTGCAAGCAAACTGCTCTTTCTTTGCAGTGTTGCCAATTTTAAGCTGTCTTTAGAGGCCTTACTCATGGTCAAACCCAGGTACCCTGTGTCTATAAAGGCAGCACACCTCTAAACATAAAACATAAACTTTTTTGTGAACAACTCATCTTCTTTACCCTACGAGAACTAGAAAAATCTGAGCATTTATGCAGTAGGGTGGAGAGAATCTGAAGGACAATCAGGTTAACTTTGCAAATAAGACTCAAAAAGTACCTTGGGTACTGAGCAGCCAACTTTGACTGTGTTTCCTTAAACTTCCTTGGGGTTAACAATAAAATTCAAATTTAGGTCTTTATTCTGCCCCAAGATTGGTGTTTGCAGATTGCTGCTTATCAGGTTACATCAACTCCTGCTTTGCCACGCCAGGCAGCAGATCCTACAAGGTGTAGTGTTGATGGATGGGAACAGCCCCTCGAGGCTCAGCTCATGTGAGTCATTAGAGAAAGATTTATTTCTCTTTTGCTTAACAAAGGAGGCTTCCCACATGTGATTTTAAAAGTGTTTACATTGAATGTATTGACTAAGTTTGATTAAGTAATTGGAGTTTCATAATTAATACCATTAAGAAAGATTAATGATTTCTTGAACAGATAAAAAAAATTATGTCTTCTGAAATAAAGTTACATACATAAATGAAAAATGAAAGAATGCAGTCAGCATCACAGGTAAAGCAAAGTAAAAAACCCAGAGTGACTGTATACTTCAGAGCAAATTCATAGCTTGCATTTTTAAATTTTTTTCCAAAGCTAAGCTGTTTCTTCTTGTCAAAGTATAAGTCAATTATACTGTAGCACAAAGAGAAATCTGCAGTATTTTACTGTCATTGTTGGTAATTTGTCCCTTAGGGTGTTAGTATTCCTACATAATTGCATATTGTCTCTCCCTGTAACATTTTCTACTTTCTTTCTCTGTTAGAACAACATAAGAATTATTGCATCCATGGGTTTTAGCAAATTATCCAGCTAACTTGATTTACATTCTATTCACAAACAGAATTACAGAAGGGAAAAATAAATTTGCTTTGTTTTTTTCCTTAGCTATCATTTGGCCCCAAAAGATTAGAGTTTGTTAGTTTTTTTGGTTGTTTTTTTTCTCTTACTTTGTGTGAGCTTTCTTTAAAAGTATAACCAATGCAACTGTCTGCAGACCATATCTGGTATCTTGAAAGAGATTCACTCAGTGATAGCAATATCATAATTTACAATTGTGCTCCCCTATTTTTGTTTCTAAATACTGGAGATGGCAGTACCATGCCAAATTCCCATCCTCTTAAATATGGATACCCTGGTGAATGTGCTGTCCTAAGCTTTGGCAGATTTCTTATCTGAACAGACTTCAGGATGGATGGAGCAGCGACAAGTGCCTGCCTTCAGGGCTGCTGGATCATAATTTAGGGACCTGCTTGGTTCCCAGAGCCTCCAGACCCTGCAGTCACCAGTCACCAATAAAGCAATTCTCTTAGTGAAATCTTCTGAGGATGCTCAGATTATCCAGGATAGTAAACATGCTGGTTAATTGTGAAAACCTGAAGAAGGACCTTATCAGCTCCTTGAGTGATAGGGCAAGAGAACTGATGTTGAAATTTGATGTGGGTGAAGGCATTGTGATGAAAATGGAAAAATACTTAATTGTGCACGTACTGAAATGGGGTCCTGTTTGTCTTTAGGCATGAGAAATGGTGTTAGGGTTATAGTGAGTAGTTTTGCAGAAAAATCAGCTTAAAGCCAGACCCCAGTCAAAACAATTAACTCGATACTATAAGGAAAGAAATAGAGACCCACACTGGAAATATAATCGTTCCCCTTTGTGGATTCAGGATGTGCACGATGGGATGTGTGGACCTGGAGAAGGCCTGAAAATGGTGACACAGACAAACTTTTCAGTGATTTTCATTTGAATGGATGTTGAGCCCAGCCTGGAGAGGCTGCCCTGGTGTGTGACCTCTGTGGCCAAACAGTGGTGACCTTGTCAGGTCTGCCTGAACTGGAAACCTGGAAAGCTCAGGCAGCAGAGATTTGTGTGTGAGCACGAACTGCAGAGCAAGTGGAGACCCATTTGGCGCCGTTGTTGCTGCTGAACTGACAGGCAGGAAAAAGAGGAGCCTGGCTGTAATTAACAAAGCAGCTTAACTACTAATACCTTGGTAATGTCCCTCGTATTGTAGATGAAAGGCTCAATTGGTAATTTGAAATGAGAACAAACACACTGAAAGGATGGTGGCTGTGAGAAAAAGGAGTACATGAAAACAGTAATTTATCCAAAACAGCAAGTTTTTGGATGTGCTCACAGGGTCTCCTGTGGATGCTGTAATCTGCTTTTGCAACTGCTTTTCACAGCCTAAAGCAGGTGAACTGAAGTTTTGTGCACGTCTTGCTCAGGAGCTTCCAGAGCAGTTCAGACGGGATTTTGCCATTATGGAAGCGCCACAAAAATCCCACAGGCACACAAATACCAACAAAAAAAAAAAAACAACAACAAACAAAACCAAACAAAACCAAAACCAATCAACCAACCAAAATGCTCTTTGAAGGGTTTTTAGAGTATACATCTGCATCAATCAGAAAAATTAATAAGAATGCAACTCTTGTCTGAGAAATGAAAAAAAAAATTAGCACATTTTCAGCAGGTAGCTGTACTGGGGAAAATGCTTTTGCCAAACAGAAACCTCACAAAACTTTAAGCAGGAAATAGGTTTTTTTGATGCAGAGGATGTCCATACAGAGTTCCTTTGCTTTACAGCATTGAAATTGTATTGTATTGGTATTTTAGACCCCACTACTTCTTACTGCTCCGTGTTGCTGGTGCTGTCATTGCAAAGTAGCAAAACAGGATGAGGAGATGAACCAGCAGACTTAAGCACTCAAGGTGTGGGATCCCTTAGGAAGACCCCTCATTTCCCAGTGGATCTGACACTCCAGGAGCCCAGTCCATCCCACTGTGTGATGCAAAAGTCCCAGGCTGTGTCCTCACCCTGCTGATTTGGCTGCCTGCACTGAACCTTTCTTAACAGAGCCTGACACTGGGCAGCAAATACACTGACAGATCCCTGGGATCTTCTTGAGCAAGGGGGAGCAAAGCTGATGACATGATCCATTTCCATTTTCTGTTTGGTTGTCATCCTTAGAACATGAGAACACTGGGGAATTCCCTTTACCAATAATTGCTTTATATGGAGAAAAAGAAATGTTTTTATGTGTCACAGATGTAACTTCTGGGGCAAATACATCAATCTTCTAATAACTCTACAGTACAGTAAATGTGAATCCCTCCTCATGGCCAGCACAGCTCTATCATAGCTATCATAGGTAAACCAGAGAAGTGTTTCCTGAGGTAGAAAAGCAATGAGTCTGAATCTGACAGGTAATTCCTTCCCAGGTATCAATCCAGAAATTATTGGTTAAAAAAAGATTTTATTTTTTTTTTTATTTTGCAACGCAAATGATGAATTTTCCAGCATTCCAATTCTGTCTGCCAGAGTTCCTACTCTCATGGCTTAGTAGCTCTTTGTATTCATTCCCATTCTGCATGGGCTATGTTTGCTTAGCTCTCCTCTTCCTCTTCCATTTCTCATGAATAACAAAACCACAGGAATAGGCTGAATGTCTCTGGAATCATTCAGGTAGCAGATGAACTTTGAGTATTGACTTTCTCACCCTCACAGGCATTGTCCATTTACTTTCTTCTTATATCCCTGCTCTAATTTGTACAAAGCTATTTGTGATTAGCTGGCATTTACAACCAGGTATTGATTTTTTTATTAATTTATAAACAGTTCAAACAAACAGTGGTAGTCAATTCTAGGAATAATCCCCCAGGAGGTTAGGAAAGATACAGACAAGTGCACAATCTGAAGGCATTGCACAGTGCATTAATGGGGAAAGATTTCAGATGTCTGTGTATGCCTTCTCAATATCCCTTTGTCTGTGTGTTGAAACTGGTAAATACAAATGTTAAGGGAATGTTTTTAGCAAAATATTTTCAGCATTTTAAATGATTCCACCTCATATCAAAAGCAGCATGGCTAGAAAGATGGGCTGGCAGCTGACAAGACGTTCCCTCTGAACTCAGGGATTTTTGAGGAAAAAGAGGCGTGTGTTAATCACACTGAGCACCAAATGCCAGGAGCAGGAACAGAACAGGTACTGCAGTGTCTTAGCTCAGAAGAAAGGAAAGTTCCAGCTGGGGATCCCCCAAGTTGGTTCAAGGCTGTTCAGGGACAGGATGGAACAAACACCAGTCCCATGTCACAGGGGTAGAGCTACTGATCACTTTCTGTGGGATACACACAGTGTGTGGCTGGATAGGCTGCAGTAATGAAAATATGTACATGTACAAGGGTCTTTCTATAAAAACTCTAGAGATACGAGAAGATTTCTTTCTCCAGGTGTCAAATTTCTCCTTTTTTTTGTGTATTGATAAGCATTCCCCAGAGCGTGGATGTGGTCTGTCTGCTGGGACAATTGTTTTCCAGGAGAACTAAACTGACTGAAGTTGGTGGTTTGATTACATGAATGTTTCAGAGGAGAAATATTTCATTTTCCTTACAAACACCCACATCTATTTTAAATAAGTGTTTCAGTGGTGTATTAGCCTGAGGGCTCTTGGAGGATTTTGTAGGAATATTTGACTTGAAATGAGGATCATTCCGTACCTCACTAAGAGACAGACTGCACAGGACATCCTTCTGAATCTATAGATTCTGAATCCATAGATTCCAGCTGGCTGTGAAAGAAAGAACCTCATTATTTATGGCCTCTGCCTATTGCCCTCTCCTGAAGGCTTGACAAATTAGGTAAATTGATAAAAAGTAGCGGTGTCTTATGCAATGAAATGTCCTGTGAATAAAGGAGCTGAATGCTTGCAAATGATTGTGAGAATCATCTGAATTAAATAAAACCACCATCAGATAGTCTTCAGTGACGTGTTAGGGAATGTTATTAGTCAGAGTCCAGCAGTCGTCTGGTATTTAGCATCCTGTGGCATTTCAGTGACCTTTCATAAGGCAGATTGCACGGAACAATTAATTTATTTCATGACCATCCCATTGTACCCAAGATAAAAAATGTTAGTCAAAACCAGGTGTCCGGATCAGAGCCATGTATTGCATTTCAAAACCCATTGAGTGGAAGCTAATTTCAGCAATTTGCATGAGAGCCTTTTGCTATCACTTCTGCCATGGTATCAGTGTCAGCTCAATTTTCAGAGCAGCTGTAGCTCAAACACTGACCTGCTGCCTATTACAGTAGTGTAATGAAGTGCAATGGACTCGTAATTATTCTACATTACTGTAGATCAAGTAACATGCAGCTTTCAGTTATCACAATGGAATCCCAGTTCTTGCTCAAAATGAGAAAACTGACCATGAAGTTGATTTAAGGGTGTCATCAAATATTACTTTCAGAGCCTGCAAATGTACTACTTATTTCCCAGATAGCATCTGACATTGCTGTGCAAATGTCCCAGAGTCACTGCATACTTGAATAAACTAGTTTCAAATAACTAAGTGAGGAGTTCTATCTGAGAGGCAGGAGTAAATTGAGATGGGATGTTCTTAAAATTTCTGGTAATGCAATTGCATTAGGCAAATTATTTCAATGTCTCCTTTCTAGCACCATCTGTGAAACAGCCAAACAACTTATTTCTGAAATCATGGGGATTTTTTTTCTTTCTATTGCTGCATATGAAATATTGAGCATCATGAATTTGACTAAAAGTCACTCACTGCCTGCCTGAACAATCATGACCTCAGCCTGCTCAGACCATATTTCTTCCAAAGAATGAGGCATGATTGTCAAAATCTCTACATTCAGATCTATTCCTTCCCCAACCCCCTTGACAGGACCATCTCAAACCCTTCTTTTAGCCCTGTCTTTTGGAGGGTGAGAACCTTGGAGGCAACTCACAACACAGCAACATGGAATACTGTGTGGGACAAGCAGGGGGACAGGGCCTTCACAGTAATCAGGTTTTGTCACCCAGTGCTGACACGTTGCCTTGGATTGAAGAAATGACAGAGCTTCTCATAAGTAATTTGCATTTTTCTGTGTAGGCAGCAGGCAGGGATTGTTTGGAAGTGGGCTATTCATTTTTTATTTTCCAATTTCTTGCTTAGCGAACTATTACCAGTAGTTGCTTAGGAAGTTGTGTTGCTGCAGATAGAGGTAATTCTTTCTATTTTTTAAGCAAATTTTCAGAAAAGTCTCTTGGCACATCACCTTCAGTATCTGGCACGAAATTTTAGCTCTTCCCTGCCAGAGGTAGCAGGATATTGAAATATATGGAACATGCAGACTGGAAAGTTTAACTGTCAAAAGGAGTCCATTGTGTCAGGAGGAAAATCAAATTAAGTTATAAAAAGGTAAAATAATCCCTGCAGAGCAATTTATTCGAATCTGGGTGGTTTGTTTGGGATTTTTTTTTTCCTAGAGCGAGGAGAAAGGGAATGTGGGTTGGATTTTCACTTTCAGCCCACACAGAATTCACACTCAGTAATTCAGTTCAGGTAAGGTGCAGTACTGGATGAACACACACTCCTTTCTTCGGGACAGAAGGGGGGAGTGCTGGGATGGAGGGGACAACAGGGTTTAGAGGAAGGTACAACAAGGCAGAAAACTCAGCAAAAAGTAAAGATTCACTAAATGGTTTGGGTTGGAAGGGATCTTAAAGATGGTCTGCTTACAACACCCTGCCATGGGCATGTTGCTTATAAGATTCCAAATTCCATCTTCATTTAAACAAAGATATGGGTGATAGTGTGTCAGAAAGATGTCTTTCTCTTTCAAATACAGGAAATTGAGAGAGGAGCAGTTGATCTCCAGCATGGCAGCAGCACATCACATTTATGGAAGGGTTTCAGGCTGCCTACAGCACTCACATTTCCAAGGGATTATAAACCTGAACTCTTGATTTTGTAACCCAGAACAATGCTTCCCTGATCTGGCTGATCCTGGACACAGGTCAAGGAAACCATGAACGAAGAGCAGCCATGGGCCTGAACTCCAGGAGTAAGCATGTCTCAGGACAGTCTTTAAAGCATCAGTCTGTCTGTGTCTGTGTGTCCATCTGCTCCTGCCTCTACCCCAGGGTATCAGTATGAAAGGGCAAGCTTCAGCAGTTAACACCAATACTTACAAATAAAAATGGAAGTAAATACTTGGGTAATGCAAGAAAAGAATGGGAATGTGAGATTGCAAATCCATCTCAGTCTGGAGGAGTTTTTTCTCCTTTCACATTCATCCTGTATAAACGACTACCAACAGAATGACCAGGGTTTAGAGTAGATTTTAAAGAGTCAATTTTAAGGAAGTATCTTCCTATTTTCTTGAAATGCAGGAGCACTTATTTCTACTGCTTTAAAACCTAATTTAAATCCTCATTCTAGATGTGACAATATTCCAGTCAGAGGCACATCAATATGACAAGGCTAATGTGTCCAACCAGAAGAATTTACGTATGGAGAATTGACTATTTTCAGTAAACAACTCATTAATGAGCCATCAAAACTTGGTTGTAGCAACTATTGCACAGCTAATCTGAATGAAATAATAGTAATCAGAAGAGAAAAGCTAATTTTGCACGTTTCAGATAAAAGAAAAAAAAATTATGTAAGCTTTGTTACAAAGGCATATTTGACACCACTTAATATGTATTATTCACTGGCACTAAATTATGATTCTAAATCAGGAGGGTAACAAGGTGTTTTCCTGCATAAGATTTAGCTAAACCTCTAGAGTTTTTAATCTGTTTTCCTAACAAAGTTTACTCAGAAACATTGGCTCTGTTCTGACTGTCTGGAGACCCCAAGTCTCCCTGTGTAAACTGAAAGAGGCTCCCCATGCTGGCTCATGCTTTTATTATGGGAGTCACACTACATGTGATAATTTTAGAGGGGTGTGTGTTCACTGTTCCATCAGCTCCTAATGGTGCTTCCCTGGCATCAGCAGAATATGAATGAAGAGCTTTGGTCTGACTTTGAGGCCACTCACCCCACACAGGAGTGACCTCACTGGGCCCCCAGCAGAAGATACACCTAAAATATGGCAAATTCCAATGGATGGCAAATTCCAATGGATGGATGCCCTTTTTGAGAGAAATATCTGAAACTCCTCACAAACTGTGCTCTGAATATAAAAGCTGAGGGTTCAAAATCAAGCATCTGCCTTTATTTGCATGACAAAGTTTCTGTTGGGCCACAAGGAGCTGCCATGGGTAAGACTAGAGATTTTGTCTAAGGAGGTTGGAGGTAGAGGCCAACTTCAGCAATGTATGGGAGCTCCACATCTCCTAGAGAGCATGCATGGGGATTTTGGGGTTTTGAGAGAGAAGGCTGAAGGGGTACTGTGACCTTCTAGTGCTCTGATGAAAGCCTGTTTGCAGAGCAGGTAGTTTAATTCAGCATCCATCTATATGGTATCAGGAGAGAGCATTTGGAAATGTAGAGATGCATATTCCTTTCTCTTTTTTTTTGGTCAGTCTCTCTGTTTCTGTTGACTTGAATCTGCTAATTCCTATCTGCCAAAAATTTGGCTCATGAACAAGATATATTTGAAATGTAAATCTCTGATGCAAATAACCAGAGATGATTGGGTGCCTTTTATCAGGACAATAAATAATTTCTTTTTAAAGAGTATTTTTTCCCCCTAATAAAAATGCAGCTACTGCCAAATCAGAATTTTCTATTGGAAAGTTTTTGTTTCACTGAATATTTGCAATTTCCACAGAAAGACAGAATTAACTGTTTCATTCGACTTGGAACATATTCTGAATCATAGATTCACAGGTTGGAGTTTGAGGGAACCTCTGGAGATCATCTGGCCCAACCCCACTGCCAAGAGAGGCTCACCTACAATAGGATGCATAGGATCATGTCCAGGTGGGGTTATGTCCAGAAGGAGCCTCCACAGCCTCTTTGGGCAATTGTTCCAGGGCCCAGCTGCCCTCACAGTGCAGGACATTTTCCTCATGTTCAGATGGAACTCCCTGTGTCTCAGTTTGTGCCTGCTGCCCCTCGTTCTACCCCGCTGAAGATGGTCTGGACACCCACCCCTGGGATATTTTTGTGTATTGGTGAGGTCCCTGTTCAGCTGTGTCCTCTCCAGCCCCACCAGCCCCAGCTCCCTCAGCCATTCCTTGGCAGAGAGATGCTCAGTCCCTTCTCTGCTTCTGCAGGAAGTCTGGGCTGCAGGAATGGGCAGATCCCAGCTCCAGGGCAGCAGGGCCTGGCTCCCATCCACATTCCTGACGTGGGACATTTCGTTGTTTTATCAGCGACTGGAGTGAAAAACCCATCAGTTCCAGAAGAGCTGAAAGTTTCATTCTGTTAGAGGAACGCCCAAATGAATCTGTTTGTCATTTCCGAGCTAGAATTAATGTGGAATTTCCATCCCACACACACACAAAAAAAAAATCTGAATCTTACTTTTAATCCCATTTTAAATTGAGAGAAAGGCTGAAATGCCAACATTGCTCCTGGGATGGAAATGCTGTACTTGCTATACTCTGTAAACAATTTTGAATAGCACACTGTTTCAGAGGAGACCACATTCTCAAATGCATGTTTTATAGGCTTATGAGGGTATTAAACATCAAATTAGGTGTCTGTAAGGATCTTTTTCTCACCTGAAGAGTCCATGACTTTAACATAAACTAGCCTAAACTGGCAGAAGGTGAGAGAAATCAATACCACAGAAAAGAGTAAAACAGCAAGGTACCTGATAAATGTGAAATTAGCTCCTAAAAATTGTAAAGATCCAGCATGACACTAAATGCTTCATCTGAGTGAGCAAACTGGCTGTAACTTCCATGCAGTGCCACTGTCTCCCTTCTCACTGCGTTGTACGTTCCCCTCTAGTGGCTGGTAAAAGATTGATGTGAGGAAATTCTTCAGAGAGCTAAAACCAAATTTGCAAAGGGAAATCAAGGGGAATTTAGACATGTAAATACTTTTAACAACCTAATCAGGGGGTTCTTGCTCCATGCAGTGACAGAACTTACCCCCCTGGTGCTGTAGGTAGAGATCAAATTGCTCTTTTGGCCTGAGTAATGTCGATTACACCTAGAAAACAAAGGCTGTGTTCCATGTTTGGTGCAGCTTGAGGGTGAGAGGCAGAATTAAAATGAAGAAGTTGGAAAAATTCTATATTGTATCATTTTGAAAAGTGTTAACAGTCATTTTTTGCTCCTTTGGTTTTCTGTTTGGTTGGGGGTTTTAAAATAGGGTTCAGTAGCTTTGTGGTAGCTGTTGTTCAGCTCCCATGGGTTTTTGTGCATGTGCACCTTTGTTAGCTTAGGTGCTCTGGGTTTGAATTCCACCTGTGTCTCCTGCATTTGGGGACAGGGCTATGGAGTGTGTGCATGTTTTCTGAGTGAAACGATGGAGTGTTTGCCCTGAGCACTCCCATTCCTCCTGTTGGCTGCTGTGGTGCACCTGCCCAAACCAGGGAGAGGAGTGATCCCAGGGGGATGTCACAAACCAGCTGAGCTCTGCGGCTCTCCAGCTGCTGGCTGGAGAGAGGGACAGTGTGCAGGTAGTCTGTGGGATACTTCAGGAATCAATGATCTTTTTTTGAAAGAGCACTGATCTCTGGATTAAACCTGAACTTTGGTTTTCCCTCTGAGCCATGCTCTGGGCTGTGGCCACAGGGAGCACCTGGGACACTTCCACTGCTCCCTTCTCAGGCCCAGCTCCACTTCTGCTAAAACTGCAACAGGCAGCTTCCAATTGCACCATTTCCTTGGATACTCAGGGCTTAAATTCACCACTTTTGCTGAAAAAAATAAATATACTTCATTCTCAGTATGACTGCAACCTGTGTTGGCACAGAACTGGCAGTGTTTTGGTGCCAGCAGCCAGCAGGTTAAGTGGCAAAGCAGGTTTGTGTAATTCCTCTTAGAGCAAGCAGAGTGAGCCAGGCTCATCAGCAGGAGGATGTCCCTACCACCTTCCAACTGTGTTTTCAAACAACATTTGGGAGTGATTTATGCTGCGTTGTGACACTGGTACCATCTGTTCATCATCATAAGTATGAATGAAGTGATAATGAAGAAAATGTTCTAAGCAGCTAACAAGATGATTACACTTTAATAACATAGTTTTGGCATAATTTGGATCTTCAGTGATCTACAAACACTTCATTTCAAAATCTAAAGGTCTGGAGCCTTCCTGCAGCGACACAGAGCTCTCCTCTGACTTTTAATATCAGGGAAAACATAAAATTGATCTTGAAATGCGTCTGAGGTCCTGCCTCACCTGTCTGCTGACTCACACTGTCTCCTACATGGCATCTGCTGTTTGCAGACTCTTGATTAATTTGCTTGCCTGCTTCACCTCTGTTTGGAAACTTCTCACAACAGACTCAATATTTTCCCAGGGCAGGAACCATCTATTCCTCCTGCCAGGGGTTTCCACCTGGCTCACTCACTGTTCTCTTACAGGAAAACACCAGGAACTGTCCATTCTAAATTTTGTCAGGGTCCTTCAGTATTTTTTCAATGGAGAGTACACTGGAAGTCCAGAGAAAACACAAAAAAGTGGCGACTTTGCATTAGAGCCAGTGACATTTCAGAAGAACAAAAAAAAAAAAGATGTTTTTGTTAAATGATTAAAAAATAATTTTAGATTTGTGTATAAAAAAACTTTTTTTCAAAATGAAAAAAAATAAAACTCATTGCTTTAAATCTGGGAGTTGAAAGGCATATTTTTCTTTTGGGATTAATAGAAATGTCTCCATTCAGTGACCAAATGCAGACCTTTGATTTTTCTTCTTTGTTGTTCCAGGAGGGAATAACCTGCTCATCCATAGCAGCACTAGGTCCTGCAGCATTGGGGTGAGAGGTTGTTTTTAAGAGCCCTACTTTTCCAAGCTGACCCGTGAGACAAGTTTGGAGTTTCCTTCAAGTCACCATGACTGTCCCAGCCTTGTGGCCCTTCCATCAGATACTTCTGACAGACTCAATTCCAATGTCTCCTGGGGCCATTCAGGTGCTTTCTCCAAGTCCATCTGGCCAGGGATGGCCAGAGTAAAACACTGGGGAAAACATTTTGGAATGCACAGATTTGAAGCTTCTGGACAGAACTGGAGGTCACCTGTAACCAGGGGATGGTTTGGCCTTTGTTTGCTCAGCCTGGGGTGGGTGAAGGCCCAGAGCTGCAGCTCTGCCAGAACTTTGATTCCTGCTGTCAGCTGTCAGTGACTGGTGACTGGACCAGGTCTCTGTGATGGTTTATTTGTTTCTTGCAGTCAATCCTGACTGTCTCCCCAAGCCTTTGCCTCAACACTGTGGTGTGGCAGTGATGCAAATGTGGGAGCAAATATGCTCAACAGATTTTAGGCCAAAAAAAACCACCCAACAACAAATTCCTAGGAACTCTTGAGCTGATTTCTTACTCCTACGACAGCAGTTCTTTGTTACTCAAGTAGAAATGCTGTCTAAATATATTGCTTTTTTCTGGGGTAATTTTTACTAATGGGTAGTCTTTTAACATCTGTATGACATCTTGTCACCAGTCTGATACAGGACCTTGCTAGGAGGAAAAATGCTGTTTGTTGGGTTGGTAATACAGCAGAGCTGCCATCCAAGCTGATCTATTGCTCAGTTAGAATCCACTTAGCTGAGGATATGATCAGAGTGACTAACAGGAACAAGAAACAAAAAGCATAAAGCAGATTTTTATGTTGCCATTTTTCTTTCTTATATTTTCAACTTTCTATCAATCTTTTCAAAGTGAATATGCCAAAAAGCAGGGAAGAACCCACATGAAAAGGGGTGGTGCTGAATGGGGCTTGTGTAACCCTCTGGCTGGAGCTGCTGAGAGGATTTGTGCGTGTTGTACATGACTCATGGAGCAGCTATTCCTGCACCAGGTGGTTAAAACTCATCAGTGATGGGTTTACAAGAAACTCATCCTTAATCTTTCTCACCACACATGTGGATCAATGGATCTGCAAGAAGAATCGTGACTCTTGTTTACATTATTTCACGGATTCTGGCACTGCTGAAAACAATTTTATCCCCTCTTTGGGCAAAAGCATTTCAGAAGACTACCAGAGTCTGCTCTCATTTATCTTCTGAGCTGGAGAACTGCACAGAGGATGTCCCTTCAGCCGAGAGGAGTCTGAGTGCTCAATGCTCTTGATGCCTCTGTCTCCACCCATCCGGGACCAGGAGAGCCAGGGAATGGCACTGAAGCCCTACCCAGCTTGTCCTGGGAAATTCCATACAAGGAGGCTGTGCTCTTTCCCACTTGCTTAAGGCCACTACCACAGTCACAATGCAGAAAGAAAAATACATGTGTGTAGAATAAAATCTAGAAAAAATGTAGGTGACGTCCAAGGAAGGTCACATCCACATGTGACCCTGTGTGGAGGCACAGGGTCACAGACACAATCATTTTCCCAGGAAAGGAATGGCTTGAAGAGGTGTTAGAAAATACTGCCCAGTAATTTAAAGGATCAGAAAAAGAAATTAATAAGAACCTATGACCTGGAAGAATTCTATAAGACATAACAAACAAGCTTCTTTTGGTGGTGTACAAATATCTGCCCTAATTTATTTTTAATCATTAAAAGGAAAAGAGGGGGAGAAAGGGAATAGCAGTCTTTGCCAAGTGTTCAGTGATTCTCACGTACCTGATGCCCAGCTGCACCCATCTCATTATCACTCTTGTGACTATAACACTTCTCTGCAAATGCTCCAGCCACTTGGATTTTTGAAGAGGGTTTTCCAGCAAGGATAGAATGTGACAAATGCAATTTAAACAAGCCACTTAATCAACTTATTTATATTAGATAACAATATAAGCAAAGTGAGTGAGTCTTCCATACAGAAGCCCTCAGGAAGTCTCTATGGAAAAGAAAACACCACAAGATCACTCTTTTTATAGCCATCCCTTTAAATATTTCTCTTCTGGATGGTGGGTGTGTGTCGTCCATGCCCATAATGGGCAGTCAGGACGTGTTGGTAGGGCAGAGCTCATGGGTAGGGAATTCACACTTGGTGAGGATCCATCTGCTCATAGCTATTGACTAAATTTCTGTGAGAATGAGTAAAGGGAGTCTGGGAAAAACAAAACAACTTTGGTTAGTTTTATAAATGTTATTAATATTTTTATTCATTTCTAAGAAAATTGTCTCTGGGAAACTGTCTTTCTACCACACTGTTAAATATGCCCTGAGGCCATACAGAGAATATGGAACAAATTTCTATACTCAGCTTTCCCCATCCTAGTGCCCATGGGCCTCAGGAAGAAGTTCAAGAAAGAAATCAGTGCAGGTGGAGCTAACAAAAACATCAGTGAGAAAAAAGCTAGCTTTTAAAATTAGATTTTCAGATCAGAAAAAGGAGATGATCCTCACATTTGGTAAGGAATAGAAAAATAGAGACGGAATTTTTATTTTAATTATTCATCTTACTTAATCTGAGAATTTAAATTGATCCTCATTTTACAGAAGCTTGTGGAATCCCTAATTTGAGATAAGGTCTGAGTGGGGATAAGAGACCCCAAGCAGAGAAGAAGGCTGATGGAAGTTTAAGCTGACAGAAGTATAAAAAGAAACAAATGGGCTTTGCCATTCAGAGAATGCAAGCAAAGACCACAGCTCTGGAGGGAAAACAAGACAAAGTCATAGTAAAACAATTCAGAAACCACAGACTCCACTTCAGGAAATGCAGAAGCTAAGGTGAAGCTCCAAGAGGAGATGGAGTGAAACGAGAGTTTGTTTTCCAGAGGCATCCTGAAAGTGTGCACAGACAAGCATAAACCAGCCAAGTTCTGGAGTTTTTGTCCTTTTGTCTGTGTGAGAAGCTAAATCCTGACTACAGATATAAAATTTTTTAAAACAATTAAATATATGTAATTTGCACAGATGAGAAGAATTTGTGGGAAATTTTAAAGAGATAGCTACATACAGTGATGGAATATTACCCTGAGCCCTCTTTACTTGTAATTCCAACACTGCTGCAGAAGCTCACTGCTCAGGAGGACTGGAGCTGAGCTAAAAATTTTGAAGAATAAATTTAGAAATGTTCACACAGAATGTAGACCTTCGTTAGAAGCAGTGGGGAATCTCTGAGCTAGATGTAGACAGAAGAAACCTTTCAGCTGCAGGGTTCTTGGAGATGTGAACTAGAGCAGGATGTGATGAGTAAAACACACAAGTTCCTTTGAGGATTTGTGAGACAGGGCAGCCCAGCTCAAACTGATAAGACATTTTGCTATGCATGGTATATTGCCACTTCTCTATAATATTTCCTTATTATGAATAAGAGCTAACTCAAATTAGCCTTTTATGAGATTTAGGGTGAAAAATGCCACGTGCTGTAACATTGTAGCTGAAACTAAGTGTTAAATTTAGCTGGTGAGCAGCCCATGAGAAACTACAGACCAAACATTCCCTCTCCATCGCAAGGACCTTGTCTGGAGTGTGTGGAGCAAGCTGCTCTTCCATCAGGGATGTTTCTGTGCTGCATATCTGTGTGAGAGTGTGGCAACTCCATCCCCTTCCCCTGGAAGCCCCAGAGTGGATCAGTCCTTCTCCCTGTGAGCACACATTATCAGTGGCTTCCTCACACCCAGGACTGGGCCTAAATTCCACCTTTCTGCCACTTTTGTCTCCCCCACATGCAGCATTTGCATTTGTGGAGCAGTAACAGCTGTCAGCCACTGATGGCCCCATCCCAAGTCTGGGCCAGGTCTGTGGTTTCAGAGCTCCGTGCACACTTGCCATATGGACAATCCTGCAGTAACACATCTCCTAGACTGTCGTGGGCTGGAACTGGAAGCTCATATGGAAATTTTTTTGTGTGTGTGTGCACCGGTTTTGCCAAACGTCCTGTTTTAATTATTCATCTCGCCTCATGAATAAATGAAAAGGGGAAACATCAAAAGTCGCCAAATACTCTGTGCTGGTCACAAACACTGAAGGTTTCTTTTTAGTGTACAATCAGAAAGTTGGATTAAGATTCACTCCTTTGATATGCAGCTGATTATTTTTTTTTAATATATAAAAAAGAGAGAAATTCCTGTTTCCTGCAATTAACTGGGTTTTTTTTTGAAGCGCAACAGGCATAGAGAAATCACATATCTGTGGCGACTCCTTTCAAAGAAAACAATTAGCATCCATATCAAAAAGCTAATTCAGAGAAATTAAAAGAACACATACATCAGTAAAATATAATATTTCCTCTTTAGCACATCTCATTGTGTACAATGTGTCAGTGTAAAATTGTTAGGCTTGGAGATAATGAAGAGTGACAGTTGAAGGGTTCAGGGCTTCATATAAGACTTTTGGGTATGTAAAGATTTTAATTGCACATAATTATGAATGTGCAAGTGGAACGATTTAATTTTTTAGCTTTCATGCTATTAGAAGGCTAATAGAACCAATATCAAACTGAGTTAGTTACAGCAGAATTACTAGAAGAAGCTATTTTTTTTCATTCAGCAATTTAAATTCAATCAAAACAAAAAATATTAAAATAGCTCATATATTTCTCTCTTCTTTTACATTTATATAGTGGTAGCAAGATAAGTGGTGTGTGTTATTAACAGAGAGGAAGAAAATAGTTCTTATAAGATTAGAATATCCTGGAATAATGTCAATGGATAGTGGGGAAGCCCAGAAGAAAAGGGGCAGCTATTAAGGGTGCAGCTGCAGTAATAAAGTGGTCTGTTAAGTTTGAGACTGACTGTTGTCGAAAGCAACTCTATATTCTTGCTATAAACACATACTTGTACAGTCTCCCCACCTTAGACAGAAATGATTCTGCTGATAACAAGGAATGAGCTCCTTTTTCTGGCTCAGTGAGGTTTTTTGCTTCTGAAAGCACAAAAACAGCAGGACAGAATGCTTCCAATAAGCCAGAAAGGGCCCTGACTCCATGAATCAATGACAGTTTTTGCCTTGGCAGTGTAAGTAAGGCCTATATGGCAGGGAATGTTGTTCCCCAGCATCCTGGATGACTGTGAGCACTACCACAGCTTCCAGGAAAGCTCAAGGTGGAATAAAACAAGGTTTCCAGCACAACCAACCTTCTGCAGGGTTCAGGACTCCCCATCCAGTACCATTCCCTGTGGGAATTAGTGAAGGTAAGAAGATTTTTAGAAAGCTGGGAAAGCAGGCCTTAGAAACAGAAAGAGCAGAGAAACAGAGAACTAACTGCAGCTGCAAAGTCTAGAAGCAAAAAAAGTTACAATGGTATAGCAAGCAAGAACATTAAACGATAGTTTGAGTCTTAGGCTTGGCTAAGAGAGACCTTAAGACTGCAAGAAAATATGCTTAGCAAGAAAGTAGAAGATTTTAAGCTTAATAATGGTGTATTGTTAATAGAAACAAGACAATTAGCTAAAACAACTGTCTGTAAGCTTTAGCAATATACTATTGGCTAAAAAGTTTTTAAGATGCTCTTTAACAAAGAAATCTTTAACTGCTACTAGCTGTATGTAAACTTTACCATCTTCCTATTGTCTCAACCATGTAATGAGATTAATGCTACAAATAAAGCGAAAAGAATGTACCCCAACAGTCCTGTCCTGTTCATAAAGAAAAAAAACCCACCAACACAATTTCCCCTAGCTGAGAACTCGTGTCCCTCCTGCATTTTTCCTCCTTTCTCTCTGCAGCATCTCATTCCCAGGCTGCCCCTCTAACTCCTCCAGCCACACTTCTGTGGGCACTACCCTGAGTCTGCCCAAACTCAGGCTCTCCTGAGAGATGATGCTGAGGGGGCTGGTGCTGCACCCCTGTCCTGCCTGGAGTTCCTGCTGTCCCCTGAGCAGCTGTCACCCAGCCAGGGGACAGGGCAGGAAGAGCAGCTATCAGCAGAGAGGAGGGAGAGGAAATAGTGTCCAGACACTCTGCATTTTCTCTGCCAGAAAAGGGAGTTTCAGCTCTTGCACGCTTTTGCATTCCCTGTGTCGTCCCTTACAACAGGGCTGGAAAATGATTTTCTATCTTCTGCTAAACCCCATTTAGGTCCATCTTTCAGCAGTAATTAGAAGTCTGTTGGTGTTAGGATCTCTTTGCAGATCTTGGACCTTTTCAATTAATTTTAATCAGGTTCATTAGCACTTTTTTTAATGTGTAAGAAATGGGCAAATACATAACTGAAGAGCCACTTACCTTTTAATGAAGGTAACAAATATGCAATTAAAAAAGCTCTGTCTTTCAGCAACTTTGCAGTAAATTAACTTGTTTTGTCATTATTGTGCATGTAGAATGTCACTTACTCTGGAGTTTTGACATAAAATTCTTTATCACTGGCAGAATTAGTGACTAACATTAAGAACTAGGAAATTACAATTAGTTCACGAATTAGGTGGGATATACAATGTGTTAATTATTGAGGGACCAAACTTCATGCAATTAAAATTTAAAATCAAGATAAGAATAATGTATTATTAGGCATCTGAGTATTTAATGAAGTTGTGAATGATTACCGAATTTTATAAATTAATTCTAAGGTTCCTTGACTATACTTAGAAAATTTTGTGCCATGGGACTTATAACAGGCTGCAGTTGTTTGTGAATAGACTAACAATATGAAACTCAGAAATGCTATAGGAATCTTTGGTTTTTGTCAATTCTATGTGGGTCTCTGAAGATGCTTAATAAATGTCTTGCAGCTAAAAAATACTACACCAGTGCTTCTTCACCAAGTGTCCAGTCCATGTCAGCTCCACTAGCTGGATGATCCCACAGCAGACAAACCTCGAAAAATTGGTAGTAACAAGAGGTCCTGGGTAAAAGTTGATGTTTATCTTATTTGTTTATTATTTCTGTCATAATCAAGAGCAGAGTGTGGTGCTGCAGTGCCAGCATCCCTCAGGGACTCTCAGAAGAACACCCGGTGTTTCCAGCCTGTGTTGGTGTGGTGGCAGGTACCCACCAGGCCGAAAGAATCCATCTGTCCCAGGACAATGTGTCTGTATGTGGAGGCTTCCAAGTGTCCCTTTCATCCTGTGGGGTGTCACATTTCACCCCCTAGCGGTGGCCCCGTCCTCATGGCTCTGCCCAGGCTCCCATTCTGGCTGTGGGTGTCACTCCTGGGCCTGCGTGGGGTAATGCAGTGTGGGTGCTGATTCTGCATGCAGCCCACAAAAAGGGCTCTGTGTAAATTATCTTATTTATTTCACTATCCTTCCCCCATTCACCAGGCAAATTATCACATGTGTATTTAGTTTCAATAAGATAAAAAATTGCCTAATAAAATATTTACTCAGCCTTTGTCCCTGCAAGTGTAAACTCATGTAATTACAGAGCACTCCAGAACCTGTGGCTATAAATCTCTAGAAATAAAATCCTCAGCACATTGACAGAATAAGGCTCCCATTTAGTGTGAAAATGGGAAGCTGGTCCATGCCAAGCTGCTAGATTAACTTAATGTGCTCCAATTCATGCTCCTTTTCTCTCTGCAGGGAAGGATGTTTATCTCTTCCTACTGCCTAGAGATGGCTGTCATTACCCTTCCATCTTAGGCTGGAGAAGTGATGATCCCTTTTTCTCTGAAATCATTGTCTCTTAGCCCAGTATTGGCTTGTGTTGCTGGCAGTCAGTAGCACCTGGGATGTGCTGTTCAGAAAGGCTGATGTGTATGGATATCCTTGGAAAACTCAAGGTATCCCAGTAAAAGAGATGGTTTTATCTCAGCTATTAACAAGAAGCTGGTAGATATTGTGGTGCCCTGGCCTGATCATCCTGGCACAGGCAGCATGCCAGCCTTCCATGGGACATGCTGCCAGCAGAGACATGGTGTGACCAAGCTGCTCTTTCCAGGATAACATTCCCAAGGGGATTGGGAACCTGTGCCTGAGGAGGCTGCACACAAAAGGCAAACTCTCAGCCGTGATCTGTTTGTTAGATGGGCAGGGGGGAAGAGGGACTATTATTCTTTATTTTCAATAATGTTTAGGTTGCAGGGCTTTAGCTTGGAGGGATCAGAGAAGGAGGGAGCACGAGGAATATATAACAACCTCTTTTGTACCTGTCACTTTAATGTATGCCTGCTCCCACTTTGGCACAGCACCAGAGCCTTTGAAACACAGGAGAGTGGTAAGGAGTATATTTTGAAGGAACTTTTAATTAACTCTTCCCTTGGGCTACTGAACAGAAAAAAGTGGGAGTGCCTGTGGCTGTTTTTAAAGGGTTCCTCTACAAAGGCAATTTTTTTCTCAGGCTATCACAAGTCTAGGATTGAGGGGGGAAAAAAGCCCCAGACAGGTAACTTCTCTAACTCAGCAGGTAACCTAACACACCAGACCCTGAAAAAGCACAGCAATGCAGGCTTTTACTTCCCCAACTAATTACTTGAATAAAACACTGCTTGGACTCAAACCAGGTATCAACATTGCATTCAGCATTGTCACTCCAACCACAGCAGCCAGCTACCACACAATAGGGGAAAGCAGAGAGCAAAGAAGGAAAATGTTCTTTCCTGCTGGCTCTGTAGAGGGTCAGCGTGACCCTCAGAAAACCCTTCACAGAAATGGAGGAGCACCTCAGTCCTTCAGGAAGTCATGGCTGAAGTTCTCTCTCTCAGCCTTTAAAATCAGAACAAACCTGTTTCCTATGGCCTGGTCCTCCTATTCCCAGAGTCTCCAACTTCAGATGATGTTTTTGTTTCAACCAGTGCTATTCCAGGTTCCAGCACCCGTGAGGGGTGAGAGCCCTGCCCTGAGTGCTGCCACATGCTCACATGCATCCACTGCTTTAAAAAAAGGATTATAGCAGCCTAAAAGAAGTGACTGAAGGTCTGATTTTCTTCTCATTTCTGCCCAGTCTTAATAAAAAGCAAACATCCCCTTTGGGGAGTTATATTCATGCAGCAAATTTAATTTCAAGAAAGGCCAGCTTCAAATTCACCCAGGCAGCATCAACTCCCCACTAACACTTCCACCAGATGCCACCCTGTGGCTGCAAAGCTCCTTTCCCAGCTGGTGTGCAGAGGAAGGGCTCCACTGCCCCTGGAATTGCCCTGTCCCAGCACTGTGAGGCAGGACATGGGCAGTGGAGGTGATGCCTCAGGTTTTAGCTTTTCTATGTTTCACATTCTGTGCTGCTTTAGTGTGTGGGTCTGGGCTTCACATTAGGTGGTGGTGAGCTCTCTGCACAGAGCAGGGAGACAAAACAATTCCTGCTCTAGCTGGGGACCAAGGACAAATGATCCAAAT
>JAYDZK010000271.1:28139239-28187917 GCA_034509185.1 Euphonia xanthogaster
GCAGGGAGACAAAACAATTCCTGCTCTAGCTGGGGACCAAGGACAAATGATCCAAATCTCAGGCCCAAGAGCACAAAAAATGTGGGCTGAAGAGAGAAAAAGAAGAAGGATGAGCTAAAGCTCATGGGCTAAAGCTGTAACTGGACAATTAACTCCAATATGCAAATGGAGCAGAACTTACAAAAGTGAGAGACTCTGTGCTCAGTCAAACATTTTGTGACCATTTTGCTTCACCTGGGGTGTGGCCCTGGCTGGGCTCTTGTGCTGCCCGAGGTGGATCCATTGAGGCCTTTTAATAAATCCCCTTTATTCTTGAGCTCTGTCTGGTCTCTGTGCTGGGTCAGCCTGCTGAAGGCAGCGGAGGGGATCCCGTGCCTCGGGCGGGTGTGTCCTGGCCCGCAGGCCGTGCGTGCGAGCGCGTGACGCCACCGCCGTGACGTCTGGAGCGTTCCTGCCTGGGGAAAACAGCGCTGGCTGCAGCCCAGGCATCTTTAATAGACACAGAACATGGATGTGGGGATGCTTGTGTGTAATTATACACAACATATAGGGCCATTTCCCATATGGGAGCAGTTGGAGCCCTTTGATCCTTCTCACCCATAAAACTGGGCCGGAGGGGCCTGGCTGGGGGAGCGGGGTCACAGAGGGGCTCGCTGTCGTTCCAGCGAAGGCCAGGGCTGTGCCTGTATTTTCTCATTTCCCATCACTGTTCAGGAAAGACATTTGCCAGCACAGCTGGAAGAAAGCAGGAGAGCACTGCTGGTGTCCTCTGGAGCCCAGCTTGGAGGCCTTTGTAGGCAAACCAGAGGGGCGTTCTGGTGAGGTTTGCTGGGGCCAGCTGCTCAGCTCCTCCAGGTGTGACCCCCTTCCCTGCAGCCCCAGTTCTGGGGAGGGCACCCCTCAATCACAGCACGGCTCAGAGTGGGGAGCCCTGGCTGAGAAATGTCCGTGGTGCAGGGGTTTCCTGTGCTTAGGGAGGTAATGCCTGAAGGGGAGGAAGCCCACCTGTACCCCAGACCCTCTGCCAGGCAGGATGCCAAGTGCCAACAAGGGATGCTGCACGGCCAGTCTCCAACACCTTTTTGGGAAGGTCTTAGCTTGCCCCCACACTCCTTCCTGATTGTCATCTGCTTCACCTGCACCCATGACCCTGGTGCAGGAGTTTACAGGGCAGGACTAGGAAGGAGCTGCTCACAGATTTAAACGGGGCATTATCACAGCAATGCCTATCATTCTGTGCTTTCCACAGTTCCCTCACTGGATGATGCCAAAACTACTTCATGAAAAGGAATTACATAGTACAAATGCTACCCAGACTCAGTTACTTCTTGTATTTTTCAATTCTGAAAAAAATCCCCAATACCTCACTTTGCAAAGATAGCTGAGAGTTTAGCTGTATTTTCCATAGTCTGGAGGGCATCAGGCTGTGATTCCCCAGCCTAAGTTTATTTCTGATGCTGCCACTGAGGTGTGAGTAACCCTGACCAGACCACTTGGCCCCTCTGACTCGGTTTCTTCTTTTCTCTTTTATTTTCCTGCAGTATTAAGTCCTTGATAGAAGAGCTGGTTATTAGATTGCATTTGTGAGGTGTGTCATGCAATGGGGAAGAGGGCAGGACCAAAGCAAAAGCACTGAGGAAAGCCTGCCAACAGTGTGATATAAACAATCAGCTGGATGCATTGCTGAAGACAGGGGGGCTTAATTGCATGACTTGTCTGTCCCCCTTGCTCACCAGCTAAACCTAAACCTGACCCTCTGGATATTCCAGATCTGGGCTTGCCCCAAAAACTGCTCCAAACCTCATGGCAGCCTTGCCATGCCCCTGCCGTCCCCGCAGTTGGACCCTAGGGACCTGCAGGGACAGCACAGCATCACAAATCCTCGTGCTCAGAGGCTTTCCTCCATCCTACAGGTTGCTGGCAAGCATTTGCTTGCTGAGGAAGATCCAACAAAGGAATGCTGGTGACAGGTAAGGGTGTCTTTGCGCAATTTTCTCACCCACACTTACCTGGGCAGTCCTGCTGAAGCTGAGGGAGATGTCTGGGTACAGAACCACCTGCCTCAGCACACAAATGGTTCAAGGAATTTTGCACACGTGGGTGCTTGCTGGTGAATCTCCCTGGAGCCATTTGTTTTGCTCTCTCTATTGCTAAAACATGAGAAAAGACAGCACCTCTGCCTGCACATGGGGGTGTCAACCCAACCACCCCCTCAGTAAATCCTTGCCACCCAACAAATACTTGTAACTCCTTCAATCCATCCTGCATGAACAGTGATGCTTGGTTTAAACTTCTCCCATTTCTCAATCTTCTTTTCTTTTTTTTTTTTTTTTCCAGGCTATTTGAGCCACAGAACTGGCCAACAGACACAGCTGGGAAACACACTGCAGCACAAAGAAAAAATAATAAAAGCTGGGAGAAGTTCTTTTCCCCTCTACAGAACTGTAATTGGGTCTTCTCTTTTTTTTTTAAGCTCAGTTGGGGTATGAACTCCTTAATCTTAGTTTGACTTATGGGAAAGGGAGGGCATTAGCATATTTATAAAAATTTACCTTGTTCTGAAACTGTAGACATGCTTCACCTTATAATTTCATGATTAGTGTCATTTCATCATAGGGGAAAAGCCACTTTTTCTATCCAGCGGCACAAAACGAATACAAATCAAACACATGCTTTCTGGAATTATTCACACAATGTTTTCAAAAATCGACATAGTTCAATAGTTGAGCAATAAATTTTCTTACTAATGAGACACTAAAAAATGTTTTTGATGTTACGCCCAGGGAGAACTAGTTATTGCAGATTTATAGGCAATCTGTGCAAAGACTGTCCTTTGCTTCCAATGAGTTTCTAATTTTGATTTGATGATATCCAGCTGCGGAGATTTGGCCATGATATTATATAACTTGTGATATCACATCTACACAATATTTTCTTCCCCCTTGATGGCTGGCCTTTTTGTACACGACCTGGACTGCAGCATCCCATGGTTTCCTTGTGCAGACAGCCATGGCATGTGGTGTTTATGGATCCCTTTAGGGAGTGTGTGCAGTTACAGTATGTGCTTCTCGTGACTCTCTGAAATACGGGAGGCAAATTTAAATTTTGCTGGAAATGCAGCTTTTCCTTTCAGCTCCTCCTGCTCTCTCCATGGCTGGGAGCTCAGAATAGGTCAGGGTGTGGGCAGTCATGCTCCAGAAGGCCTTGCAGACAGTGTTTTGTGGTTCCTTTTGTTCCAAGAATTTCTTCTAGCATTTGGCTGGAGCCAAGCCAGTCAGGCTTGTCCAACCCAGGGGAAGCCACAACCCCAAGGACTGAAGTCACCAGAACCCACCCACCCCCACACCAGGATGGTTTGGAACAGTCAGTGACCTTGTGACACCATTTGACCAACAAGAAGCCTGAGAGGGAGGGTTCCCCAATCTAGGCCCAGAATATTTTCAAAGCAGAGTATTCCGTGAAGGCGACCACCTATTCATTTCCTGGAAGTAGCCAACATCAAGGCTTTATTCCCCAGACCCTGCTGAACTCAGACCTTCCCTGGGGACATTTTTTAATCTGAAACAAACCAAGCTGTGCCTGTATTGACGCTGCTGGCAAGCCCCTTCCCTAGGAAATGAGGGAATGTGGTGTCTCTCCAGGGGTAATAACAAGGCTCCTTGCCTGGATACAAGAACGATGAGTGCTTCAGAAGTGCTGATGATTAAGGCCCGTGTTTAGGCCACTTGGAAAAACTGGTCTCCGAGACGAAGCAGCCACAAGCCAGTTCAGTCTGCCACTCACCCTCCTTCCCCCCACGTGGCTGCCATGTGGGGAGGCCATGGAGAGCCCGGGCCAGTGTTCCTGGCAGGAGGATCCTGCTCCAGCTGCACCCAAGCACATGGGAGTTGCCCCTGTGTGACCCAACAGACACCCAGCACGACACAGCAAGGCAACCCACAGGTAGCCCAGCACATCAGGAGAGCTGTTATGGGGTTTTTCACTCTTTTTTAGGAAGTCTGTAACTTGAGCATGCTGCCAGTAACTCCCAGGCTTGGCTCCCGGTGGAAGACAATAAGACAGTGGTGGGTTATGCGGAATGGCTGCAAACACAAAGGCTACTTTTTTCCTAAACAAACTTTTCCAGCTTGAAAAGTATGATGAGGAGACTGTGGCCACCCTAAATAGTATCAAATTAACTAATAACTCACAAACACTTCAGTCAGTTATTCTTCTGAAGAGCTGAAGGAAGCACACTCATGGCAGGGACAGCAAATGCCTTTGGCATATGCTCCCCTGGGAATCAGGCAGAGCCATCCCCTCATCCCTCACATGCCATGCATATGCATAATTCCATATAAATCATGGGCCTGAGCAACCTAGAAGAACTAAACAAAGTTAAAAGTTCACAGAAACATATTCAGAATGACGTCTTACTCCCAGCTTTCAGTAAGCATGTTCTGCGTTGAAGACCTGCCATTCTTTTTTCCTTCCTAAACCCAGGGTTTTGGTCCCCTCCTCCTCACATGCACCTTCTCGTCACATTTTCATCTCCAAATTCACTTCTGATGCAAATTATTTCAATGGCACTTCAGAAACATACACAGAAAATGCAGCCAGATGTCTTCCTTGGATTTCAGGAAGGCAGAGAAGTGTCAGAATTAAATCTGGATGGCTATGATGTTGCCAAAAATAGTTTCTGCACTCACCCCATGACTGTGAAGATGGATCCCAAGGCCAAACACAGAAATTAGCTTCCATATCAACATTTTACTGTCACTTTCATCGCCACGCCAATAGATTAGTTAAAATAACATCGTTTACTGGCATGGAGTGTTATTGCAAACAGATGTTGTCATTAGGCTAAAGACGGGTCCTACTATTTCATCCAGGAATTTATTCATGGAAATTTTGATTTTTTAAGAAACAGTTTTCGGTCCTTGAATCTTTCACCCCTAAAAACCACTTTAGGGTTGTTGGGGTTTTTGTGTTGTTTCCCTCTCCCATGAAGAAGGAATCAGCATTTTGCTTGACATGGCATAATTCTGGTGGTTTTTTTCAGTTAAATGTTTTGCCCCAGTGGAAGGCAAATGTTAGTTGGAAAAATACCTATGATCAGCTGTAATTTCTTGTGTATCTTTCATGATTGTATCTAATTGCATTCTGCTTCCTTCAACTCTTCTTAATCTGGAGATGAATAATTCTAGTAACAAATATATTTGTTTTTCCAAAGTCATTGAGTCATCTTCTCTGTGTTATTCAGATAAAGCTGGACATTTATTTGTAATGTTTGGGGTTTTTTGCCTTCCATTTTTGTGAAGGGAGTCTGCATGGATAATGGATCCACATTTGACTTCATTCATTAGAAAGGAACATGAAACAGTGCAGTGTAATGAGATCAGCAGCTCGGGAGGGGTAAAACAAGACTGGACCAGGCAGAAAGCTGAAATCTCAGTCCTGCTGGAATGAGAGGCAGTGCTCTGGTTGACTTCAGCAAGGGTTCTAGGATTTCATCCTGAGAATTTAATAGTACTGCTGTTCTAAGTAAGTTCATGCAGAAATGCATGCTCACTGGCATCAAATAAGGTTTCAGTCCTACACAAACAAAAGCCTAAGCATTTAAGTAAAAGAATTTTGAGCCCCTGCACTTTATTTAATCTTCTTACAACATATTAAATATTAAAAACTGTATTGTAATAGATTCTATGTACCTCTGAGAAATAACCACAAAAATCACCAAACACACAAAAAATGCAATAGTGGCCAATTTGTATTCTTACTCAATCTGCTCCAGAGGGGAGAGCAACAAATCAGATCATGTTTGGCAGATCGAGTTTAGTGCAATATGTTGTCTCATTCCTGCTCTCTGGGTCTGTATATTCCTTACACCATGACTAATAGGTTGTCCATAACTTCTGCATGAAACTTGCAGTGTCCCCATTGCATGAGCCCTAGTGCCAAAATAGAAATTCCCAAGACTCCGACACAGCCCTGGCCTCTCTGCCTCTGCTCACATCAGTGGAAAAGTTCCTTTAGACCTTAGTAACAGAGGGTCAGTCACTAAAATCAAAATCCTTTGGAGAAAAAATCCTGCTATAATCTATTTTTAAAAGCCAAAATCTTCTTGAGTTCTCTTATAGTATATGAGAATGGACACTGGCAAGAAAAGGCACATTTGTGATGTAATACAAATGTTTAACTTGGGGAAAAAATGGGGAGAGCTTATATTAATAGCCCTAGAGTGCACACAAAGTCAGCTTGACTCCTGGAAAAAAAATCCAAGCAGATCTCTGGGTACTTACAAGGAGCCTGGAGCAGGTGCAGGTGGTGCAGGACTAGCTAGGCAGAAAGGAGGTACAAATCCCCACCCTGGAAAACACTGAACTAAACCAGCCTGACTGCAAAGGTGCATAAAGAAGGACAGAACTTTTGGAGTTTGAAACTGCCTCTGGAAATCACCTGGTCCAACCCCCCTGCTAAAGCAGGTTCAGCTACAGCAGGTGACACAGGATTGCCCTCAGGTGGCTGGTGAATAGCTGCAGGGAAGGAGACTCCACAGCCTCTCTCGGCAGACTGTTCTGGTGCTCAATCACCCTCACAGTAAAGAAGTTTTTCCTCATATTCAGATGAAAATTCCTGTTTCAATTTGTGCCCACGTGGTCATGCCTTTTCTGGGATAAACAGCTTCAGCTCCCTCAGCTTTTTCTTGTAAGAGATGCTCCAGTCCTCACATTCTCCTCTGGACTCTGCTGAGTTGTTCTTTGTCTGCTCACTGCCACTAACCCTCTCCTCCTTTTTCCAGCACAGGGTGTTGTCACAGCACTGCAGCTTTCTGGGATAGCCAGAACAGGCTGTGGAACAGCATTTGCCTTCTATTCTCACTCACAGCCCTGTGCTGAGTTGCTTAAACGTGTAAAAATCTTGATGCTGCATCTCCTGTGAGTGCCTACAGGGACCACCGCTGTGTCTCATTACGCTGAGCTGGGAAAAGAGCCGGAGTTAGTTACTGACAGCAGAGCAGCCCCCAGAAACTCTAGCTGGAATTTCTATCTTCTTCTGCATTTGCCTTTACTGTAATTATGTTTCAGAATAATTTCTGTGTCAATCTCCCACTTCCAAATATAAATGTCACTTCTCTTGCCCGGATTCAAAACAAACTGTCAGTGTGAAATAGCTTCTAACACATTAATAATGAAATACCGTTTTACCCCCACTGAGAATAAAATGCTAGGACTAATCATACCATTCTAAAGGGCTTATAAATCAATAAACCAAGAGGCAGTGAATGAACAAAATGCTGATTGAAATCATAAGCACATCAAGTATCTGCAGATAATCAGTGTCACATGTTTGAAATAAAAATCATTTAAAAAAAAAGAAACAGTTTTCCCTAAACATGTGGATACACACAGTGCCTTGCTAGATTTTATTCTCACAGCGTGGTTTGATTCCTCACCAAGGTGGATGAAAGCACAACTGACTGTTAGAAAAGGAGGGCAGCAGATCACTTGGTGATGTGACATTCACAACCCAAGTGGTACAACCTCATAATAAACTGTCACAGTGGCTGGGACTTTTCCTGTGTCTCTTTCCCCCTTTGCTGCTGGGATGCCAGCTGGCAGCCCTTGGCTGGCAGCAGTTCTGATGCAGTTCCTCAGGTCAGGGCTGTGTCAGAGGGCCAGTATCACAGCTAGCAGCTAACCCATGTGCCTGACTGGGGTCACAGGGTGGGAACTGCTGGAGTCTGTCACACCTCAGACCCCACTGCCCTCTAACCCAGCCCATACTGCAGCCTGGGCAGCTCAGGGCTCTGCCTCTCCCTCCCACCTGCAAAATGTCCATCAGAGTTTCCCATGGCTTCCTCCCCCTGAAGAACCTGTTTTGTGGCCTTTGGCCCCGTGGAAATTTTGGGCAGCAGCTCCACTGGGATGGTCACATCTGGTATCTTCTATAACACATTCCTTCAAAGTTGGCTGTTTTGATGTCCTTAGCTGAAACAACACACAACAGACCTGAAAATCCTCCCTGGGTGAGTCACTCTTTCCCATCCCACTGAGGCTGAGGAAGATTTGTAAGTTTGGTGGTGGGGAAAGCTTTTCTCAAATTCATGGTATTCTCTTTAGTGATTCACATGACTACAGTTAAAGAATTCCTTCCCCATTTGGGGGTGTCTGTGAAGCTCTGATATAAAAAATGTTGACAACCTTCAGTTTCTAAGGATTCCCAAAATATTGGCACCATGGAGGTGTCCAAGCACCTTAGCTTGGGCCCCGGGGACCTGGCAACACAATCCAGTGTTTGCAGGTGTAAAAGGAGTAAGGGTCTTTCACCTCCTGTGAAAGACCCTCCTGAAGAAAGGAGCAGCCCTTTGTCAACTGACACTCGATCACCAAACCCACAACTGCTCTCCTTGCATTCGTCACCCAAACCCCATCCCTTTTGTCCCTGGAAAGGAGCCTGTGAGAAACCTCTGGTACTTTAGAAGTGGCACATTGCCATTTTTAGCAAACAAACCTTGTTTCAGAAGTAAAGGCTGGCACTGGATATACAGAGAAATGTTAGATGCAAAACACCAACAGAGCAGCTCCTCAATTTTATGGAAACTGGTGACAGCAATTTCCTGTGTGAGAGTAAGAATGGTTCTTATTTACAGTCAACTCCAAATTATTTCCTCATATACTTTATTGAATCTTTCTTAAAGATAGATACTCTAACCCTCACTGAATGTATTTCAAGAAAAAAGTTTACATAATGCATCAAGAATCATCTATAAATTCTTCCTCTGAATTCTGATGCAACTTATTGAATAAAATACAATAGAAATGAAGATGCTGGGAATTCATGACAGAGTTTTTAATTATAAATCTCAGAGTAAATGAGCATGAGATTCTCTTGCTAAAGAATTGTAAATTAAGTTAATGGATATTGAGATTAAGTCTTTTTTTAAGTTTATTTTGCAATACTTGATGTTAATAGAAAATTACATTGTGTATTAGTCCAAGTGTCTTTAAAGACTTTTAGAGTCATTATTCAATGATGGATGCATGTTTTAAAAAATTTGCATTTCTGAATAGGTAAATGGCTTAATTGAGAGAGGATCATGAAAAGCTTTGCAAATGTGTGTTGATGAACCTGTTAATAAAACACAAAATGCTTTATTCACACAAGATAGCTAGGCTCACCCCTTGTTAATATTCAGCAAAGCTAAAATATGCCTGTGAAGTGGCACTGAGGCATCATGATCTTCAAGTGATATGGGGTAGGAACTTCTTTTGATAAAACCTTCTGGGGAATCAGACCACATCAGTGTTTAAAGTGTTTATCTTGTGTCACACATGTTATTCCAATTGTGTCACTGAAATGCTGCTGCCATTTGAAACATTTCTCCCCAAGTGAGAGTAGCCCTTCACAAGTGAGGTATCTCTTAACAGGTGCTTTAAAAGCACAGTGGAAGATGCTCAGCATGGGCCTCTTTTTGTCCTTTGCAAGATGACTGATATTTCTTCATCTCTTACTTCCTCTAAGAAATATTCAGTGAACCTATTTTTTCCTACAACTCTCAGTCAATGTTTTGTAGCAACGTGTCCTTGTTGGATCCAGTGAGCAGGGCAGCAGGGCTGTGTTGCACTGAATACATCCTGCAGCATCATGGAATTCAGGCACCAATCTTCCAAAAAGTATTCAGAAGCTCAGCCCCTGCTGGAATTCAGTGCCTAGGAGGTGGATATTTCAGTAAAGCCATGATTGAGCCATAGATTTTAGATTTTTAGATTTTTAGCTTTGCTATACCAAAGCTCTGGAACCCCAGCTCTGCAGCATTCCACAGCTCATCACTCTAGGTCTGTCATTACTCATCACCACTGCTTTCTGTCACTGCAGGCTCTAATTCTTTTGAGATCTCAACTGGAAATTTTGTGTGACCGTGTTAGCATGCACAGAGGCAGCTAAGGCCTCAGAGAACATCACAGGGCACCAGGACAGTGTATGAACTCCTTAACAACAGAGCACTAAGATGGGAATATATTTATACCCTGGGTAACAGAAAAAAGTTGCCATAACCTTGCACATAACCTTGCAAAGTTTCTCCTACATGCCCTTCTTCACAGTTCACCCAAGTTGTCACATTCCTGTCTCCAAGAGCCTGGGGACTGCCAGCAAAATCCTTACTGGAAGAGCCATCAGTCACAGCTAAAGCACTCAAATGTTAGGAAATGTCAGGATTTAAGCTGCTGAGAGAACCTTATGTTTGCCCTTTTGCGTGTTTGTGCTGTACAGGGTAAAGCACTACTCCAGTGAGTAAAGCAAGAGATCCTTAACTCCCTGCAGCAATATGAGTGAATTGAGTCACTAATTCCAATGTTTCAAACATATCTACTGTCCCTTCAATAAATATTTAACACCTGCTTAATCCCTTCTGAAGTCACTTTCCAAATTTTTGAGCCATACATCAAAGAAGGAAAGAAATCATTAGGTAACCTGGCTGGCAATAACATTTTTTCGTAGAATGGAGCATTCCTTCTGTCCCCGGAGCATCGGTAGGAATGAAAGGTAAATAAAGCCTGGCTTTGCGGCAGTCTCTCCATTCTGTAGCTTCCACTGACACCTGCTGGAGGCAGGCGCTATCAGTTTGAGTTCTGTCTCCAGACAGAATTCTTGAGTCACACATGTTATTCCAATTCCAGCCGAGAGGGCTGGGCGCTGCCCTGTCCAGCATCGGGCACAAGAAGGACACGGAGGGGCTGGAGTGAGTCCAGAGGAGGTCACAGAGACGTTCAGAGGGCTGGAACCTCTGCTGGGGGGACAGGCTGGGAGAGCTGGGGGTGTTCAGCCTGGAGAACACTCCAGGGATACCTGGGAGCTCCTTCCAGTACCTGAACAGCTAGAGAGAGCTGGAGAGGGGTTTTGTACAAGGGCCTGAAGTGATGGGAGAAGGGGGAATAGCTTTGAACTGACAGAGAGTGGGTTTAGATTAGACATTGCTAAAAATTTCTTCCCTGTGACACTGGTGAGGCCCTGGCACAGGTTGCCAAGGGAAATGTGGGTGCCCCTTCCCTGGAAGTGTCCAAGGCCGGGTTGGACAGGGCTAGGAGCAACCTGGGATAGTGGAAGGTGTCCTTGCCCACGGCAGGGGATTGAAACTAGATGACCTTTAAGGTGTCTCCTAACTCTTTTCATGTTAGAAATTTCAGCAGGCTTCTGCTCAACATCTGAAGCAATATAGGGAATGACAGTTTAAAAAAAAAATAAAAAAACCACACAAACAAACCACTAAAATATAGGCACAGTCCTAGAACTTTGAAAACTAGAAAATGTATGATAATTTTTACAGCAGGTTGTTTATGTTGGTGTAAAGTGTTCTTGCTCTGCCAAGCCAGGGAACAGAGCCAGTCTGGTAGACCTGAACCTTCCCTTCACTTCCAGATTAACACCACTGTTTGTGCTTTTGCAAACACTAAGACTTGTGTGCAACCGAAAATGCCTCTCCAGGGTTGTCTCACAGCATCTAGCTCATAGCAGTAGATTTCCCCTGAAGTCTCAAGACTAGTAAAAAAAATTGAGGTCTATATAAAAATTATTACATTTAGAGTGCTGCCCAACAGGGGCCACCTAAGGGGAGGGTGGTTTTTGTTTTTGTTTTTTTTCCTGGTAGGAATGGAAGGGCAGTTGAATATTTGGCTTAGCAACTTTTCAAGTTCATGTAAAGCTTTTATTACCTGGTGGCTGAAGTCGCCCTGGTGGCATCCAGGAGGTGGCAGTGGAGGAGCATCCGTCACTCCACAAGCACAGGGCTTGGGGCTCACGGTGGGGGAGTCAGGGTTGGGGCACTTTGGGCACATTTGCCAGGTCCTGAATGATGGAACAAACCGTGCCTGGCTCAGGGAAAAGCAGTACCAGAGAGAGAAATGCAGCCCAGGGGTTCTGATGTGTCCCCTACCGAGTGTGTCTTATTTTCTGCTAAAGACAGCAGGATCACGTTTATGTTTTTTCATAAATAAACACTAAAAATCCTCCTATTTCATATGTTTCTGGGATATTTGGGTTTGCTTTAATTTTCTTTACGCTAGTGCTCAAGTGGAAGTTTCTTTCTGAAAAAAATCCCTTTAAAAGGAAGAAAAACAGAGGGAATTGTTGTGAAAATCTTACAAAACCCTTGATTCAATTTCGCTTTTTAAAAGTAGATGTAGAAAAGAAGGAAAAAAAATTTCATGGGTGAGCATTGTGAAGCTGGGCAGAACTCTTAGTTAGACTCCAGCTCTTTTTTTGAGCAGCACAGGGACACTGACTCCTTCTCTTCTCAGCACATCACAATTGAAAAACAAGTGCTGGAGAAGATTTTGAATTATGAGAAAATGTCACAAGTTCTTCAATTTAAAACCAGAGAATTTGCTACAGAATACAGTGACTAAATGAATCTTCTGTCACAAATATCCCAGGACAGCAGGAGCAAGCAAAGTCAAAATTTTAAAAAGTGAAGAAACAGAAAAGGATTTTACAAGTCATATCAGGAGCAGTGAGAAGCAATTCTCAATATACATTGAGAAACAAAGGGAAAGAGATTACACAGGTTGTTGGTTCATCAGCAAATTAAAAGGAGGAGTTATCAACAAATAAAAAATTGCTAGGAAAGCCAAAGTTCTCTGTGTCTTTTTGTTTTGTGTGTCTGTATCTAAGGGGAAAGTCCAAGTGCAAAGGCTTCAAGCAGCAGCAGAAGAGCAGGAGGAAATCCACATGGAAATGCACAGCGAGGCAACAGCACACTTAGAGAAGTGAAAAGTTTCACACAGCCTGAGCCTGATGCATTTCATCCCAAGATACTGCAGAAGAATATGACAGAATTAATGTCAAAAGCACTTGGGGTTATCTTAGGGAAGTCATGGGGTGTATATAAGCATCAGAAAACTGGAGAGGGACAAATGTATTCAGTTTCTAAGAATGGTAGGAAAAGATTAATCAGGGATTTGTCTATCAGTCAGCTTACCTTCAAATGCCAGAAAATCCTGGAAAGCACAAAATCTTTGTGAGCAGTGCAAGAGAGCAAGGCAATGAGGAAAGTCAAAATGGATTTTTCAACTGCCAATCCTCTCACAGCAAACTCATCTCTTTTTATGAATGGGGCCTGGGCCTGGATGGAGAGGAAACAATAAACAGCATCTAAAGTCACAGAATGAGCTTTGATACTTTCTCATTCAAAAGGGAAAAAAGTGGGTTCTACACCAGACTCTGGCATGGCCCAAAAGGCTGAATAAACATGCTGGACTGATGAAAATGCAGCAATTTCCCTGCAATCCAGGATACTCTTTTCTGAACAAAAGCCATGACATGTGCCTTTAATGGAGTGACATTCATGCAGCACAACACTCAAACACCCCTTTGAGCCAGAGCATGACGATCCATTGCCTAATGTCCTGTCCTCTCAGAGAGCAATTAAAGCAAATGTTCTGTGAGAGCCAGCCCTGCTGGAAGGGGCTGTGATAAAGGAGGGATCTGCCTCCAGTAATGGCACTGACTCACTTCCCAAAAGCTGAAATCACTACGTGACCATCAGTAATGAAGGGCCTGACACATTCTAAAATTCCTTTTGCTACAACTGGCCAGGATTGAACCTTCCCTCTGAGCTGCACATGAAGCCAGGGCAACATTGATTCAACACTTTCACAAACCTTTTAGCATGGGCACAAAAAACCCAGAACTTTCTGCCATAGCTTGTGAGAGGCAACCTTCACTAGCTAGCATTGATGAATTTTAACATCATTGCTCTTATCTAGTTACATAGGAACAGAGGCTTAGCAAAAACATCAACCATCCCAAATAATGTAACCTGTTATTTACTACAGAAATAGTAAATGAATGCTAGGGCACAAATCACAGCCTATGTTAATGCAATTCCTGTCTGTGCTGGCAGAGCAGGGTTACATTTCTGAAAATATATTAGAAATAAATCACAAAAAACACCAAAGGAAATGTAGTAAATATGAATCCATCAAGTGTGAAGGGACAAAAAAGACTGCCCTGAAGTCTCTGTGTGTCTTGCTCATGAAAAGCAATGAGTTAGTAGAGTTACCTTCTTCCTCCTTTGCTGTAAATATTAAATTAATTGGTTTTGCTTGGAGATGTACAAGGGAATTTGCACTAAAAGCTGATGAAAAGAGTCAGGAGAACAGGAAGAGAGCAGCTTTGGTGAGCAGTGGGCAGACTGGATGTGCTGCTGGGAAACACCAGAGCACCACTGGTGGGAACCAGTGTGGTGCTCCTGCTTCCCCATGGTGAGGCTTGAGGGGTGGAGCAGGCTGCATCCTCGGGTCCTGCACAAGCACAAAACACATTGTGGAATACTCAAGTCCTGGTTTGTTCATGGATGCAGCCCATTGGTAGAGGGAGTTTTGATTTGGGCTTTTGTTTGTTTGTTTGTTTGTTGTTTGTTTTTATTTTAATGATCCTTCAGTTTTGGGGGTTTCATATTGTCTTCCTGGTAGGGTAAATAAGTAGGATAAAAGTGAGCTTTATGGGTTTGTGCTGTCCTGATTTGCACAGCTCTGTTTTGTGTCTATGCTAGCAGGCAGGTCTCTGCTGGACAAGCACAGATTTCCTTGGGGAGGAGTGCTCCTAGGTGTGCAGGAAGAGAGACTGGGGAAAAATGTAAAAACTTATGATCTCTTAGAAGCTCAGCAGGTGAAATAGTTTAAAGCAATGGCAGTAAAATTTCTGAGTGCTGGCAGGGATTTGCATGGTGTGTGCAATGGGCTCCTTGAAGATGTGTGATTGCATCCAGAGGGTGAGGCAGACTTCAATGGGGACAGCTGGCAGGGAGGGAATTGCAGCATGGCTGGAAAGTCACACAGCAGCATTGAAGTTCACATTCTCTGTCCCAGGCTGTCCAGGGCCAGGAGGGTTTGGTGTTGAGGCAGTGAGAGGTTTAGAATTAGGAGCTGTCCTGAATTGTCCTTCCTGGCCTAATGTGGCCTCCTTCTGCAGGTGTGGACCATGCTGGGGAGGGACTCTGAGCTGTCCTGATGGCTGCATTCCCAGAGCTGCTCTGTGCTGCCTGGCTGCAGCCCAAGCAGCCTTGCTGTAGAGCTGACCAAGCCACAGTGCAGTCACAAGTGTCCCAGCAAACACCTCTGTGTGCTCCCTGTGCCCTCTCTCTGGTACATTCTCTTCTGCAGATTTTGGGGTTTACTTAACATAAATCCTGTAGGATTTTACTTCTAGCTGTCCTTTTGACAGTAAAGGACCATTAACTAACTGGAGATAAAACTGAAAGCATAAATCCCTCTCCTTTAGGGAATTAGAGAACAGGCTGAGGATGCAGGCTGTGAAAGGAAAGAGTTCACTGTAATCTCAGACAAGACCTGATTAACTGTCCCTGCCAGGCATCCCCACCTGTGCCAGGTGAGGAACAAGAAAGCAGAAGTTGAGGTTTGTGCTGCAGGACTGCTGGCATCTGCCAAGGGAAAGCCTTTAGTCCTGATGGTTGGGCTTGCTTGCCAGGGTCTTCCCTGTAAGACAGTGAGGGCAGTCTGGGCTGCTGAGGAGTTATCTGCAGAGACTGATGCCGTGTCTGATTGGAAGTTGGGTGTTTTTATCTTTTTTGAGACAGGGTGAGATGAGAAGAGCCAGAGCTTTGCTCATGTCAGAGGTGAGGGAGGAGAAAGCACAAGGAGTCTCTGCCCCAGGGGAGTGCCCAGACTGCTCCCAGGCAGGCAGTGGGATGATGAGATGATGAGATGAGATGAGATGATGAGGCAGCTCTGCAGGTTGGGCTGTACCAAGTCCAGTTCCCAGTCCTTTCCCTGGGGTCTCTAGTAATGTAGAAGGGCTCTGCTATGTGTCTGTGGGAGTGAGTTTGCTGATGACTCCCTTCAGCCACTACTGATTAAAAAAGTTAATTACCTTCCTCTTGCAGGAATTACTCTATTTTCAAGGTTTCCCAGTCCATTAATCAAGCATCTTCTTTTGAAAGCAGTTTTAATTAAAAGTAAGTCATCATTAGGGCCAGGTGGCCAAGTAAGAGGGGGATATCTTCAGAGACCTCGCTGGGCTCTGTGTGGTGAAGGGAGTGGTTCATGTTTATGCAGCCCCCACCCCCCAGCCTTCCCCCCACTCCTGGTGAGTTGTGAGTATTCTTTTTTAAGTGTCAAGCTGAATATTTAAACACTGTTTAAAATCTATAATTTATAGGCAGATCTTCAGAAGAGTTCAGTCATCTCTTGGTGCTGAGAGTATCTCTGCAGCAGCCCCCACTGCTGTGCTTTGGGGTCAGACTCAAAGGGTTGAGTGAAAGACTTAAAATGTCAAAATTTGTGCAAAAGAGTAGATATTTTGTCCTTGATTTAGTATATTTTCAAGTTAATGTTTTTATTACATCTCTCAAGTGCCCTTGGTCGTGTCCAGGAGGTGGCAGTGGAAGAGCACCCATCACTCCTCAAGCACGGGGAGCTCACAGTTCAGCAAAGGCAGAATCAAGGATTGCTGTACAGCACAGCACAGCAAACAGCTGCAGTTCAGGGGGTTTTAAAAGGTACCCCCATCTGTGATGCCCCAAGTTCCAGAATCTGTGGCTCCATAGTTAATAGTCTGGAAATATGTAAGGAAATTTGTTCACTTGAAAGCCAGGAGGAGAAAAGCTGAGTGTGTAATTGCAAAGAATTGGATTTCAAAGCAGTTTTAATCATTTTAATTACTCAAATGAGTAAAACATCTGCATATCAAATCCACTGCAACTGACTAAAAAGCATACAGGATTCTCAGAGTGAAGCAAACTAAACAGAATAGTGCCAACATCATGTTTTAAGTTTATATTTGTTAATGGTTAGCATTAATATTTGTTAATGTTAATGTAACCCCTTTTTAACTGGGATAACTGCTTCCATGGAAATAGGAGGTATTGGAGAACTGAAAAGCTTCATACTGCCTGAGTCTGATGCATTTCATCCCAAAATACTGCAGAAAAATATGACAGGATTAACGTCAGAATAACTTGGGGTTATTTTAGGGAAGTCATGGGGTGTAAATAAGCATCAGAAGACTGGAGAAGAGCAAATATATTCAGTTTCTAAGAATGGAGGGAAAAGACTAATCGAGGATTTGTCTATCAGTCAGCTTACCTTCAAATGCCAGAAAAATCTTGGAAAGCACAAAATCTTTGTGAGCAATGAAAGGAAAAAAGGCAACAAGTCAAAAGGATTTTTCAACTGCAAATCCTCTCAGAACAAACTCAGTTCTTCTTATGAATGGGCCTTGGCAGGGGTGTCCTGTGTGTGTTTAAAGGCTCTGCCTGCTGGGCTGGGGGCAACTGATGGTGGTGGAAGGGCACTGTGTTCATCTGAGGCTGAGTTCTGCTGGGAAATGGGATGGAAACGTTGCTGGGGGTAGGGAAAACAGGTTTTGTTTCTCTAATGAGGAAAGAATTAGTGAGAAAACAGCTGACTAGCAGGTTCCAGGGAAACAAGGAATGATTTACAAGAATACTTTGGTGAATAAAGACCCAGCCACTTCATCAAATGTTTTAATGCTGGATGCTGAAGGGAAACTGATATTAATTTCTTGTGAAGAGGTGGTGCTTGATAAACCCACTAGCTCCAATTCAGAGTTTAGTTTTAGCTGTATATTAGGATGATAATTACATGTACTTGTGCTTGGCCTCATGGTTTGTGCCACATGGACTCCAACCTCCCTGAGCTGTTAGGAGGTGATATCTCAGATCTGGGATTCTTCCTCCTCCTAGAAACTGCACAAAATGTGTGGAGGGAGGAACTGCTGCATCCTGAGGGCTTCTGATCTAGAGGGGGAAGAAAACAAATGTTTTCTAATTCCCAAAAGGGAACTTGGGAATATTGTATAACAGGAAACAGGTTGGAACTTCCCTTGTATTCTATTTTCTCTCTGCTAATGTAGCTTAGAGTAATCTGTAAGGTTTGCCATTTTTGCAACTATTTTTAAATAGGTGAACTGTGAAACTCAGTGTAGCTTCACATTACCTTTTATCCACCTCATTGAATTTCAATATTTGAATGTAAATAGCTTCAGATTTAAAAAGCTGTACTGACACTCTTCATTTAGTTTTCATTCACAACTGTTAAAAATTTTACAGCCATTCTTGTGTCAATTCAGCCCTCTCTAAACCCACCTTCCATCCCTGCTTTTAAATACCTCATGTGACAGCTGGAAGAGAAAGTGCTTGCCTAATTATCTCTATTTTCAACACTGTAAATTAAGCTGTTCATGTGAATAGTTTCTTCATTTAGCAATAAGCAAAGAATGTGAAGGACTGTGAAATAATGCAAATTTTGTCAGACACTGTACACGAGATTTTTGGGGGGTAAGAACTGTTTGGAACAGTGCTTTCCACAATGCCTTAAAAGCAAAGAAACCCATATTTTTGTCACTACAGCAAAACACAGGTCTTCAAAATCTTCCCTTGACTTTGTCTGTGTTGTTGTCAGAACTTTGACAGGTGATGATTTGCATTTCCTCTGTCCTCAGTCTGTGACAATTTTCCAAGAGAAGGTAGTATCAAAGCAATCTAGAATTAGCTGTGACAAGTGACAATTGCATGGGTGGCACAAAAGGCTTTTATAAATAGACATTATTTTATGCAACAGACATTAATACATATTTTAATGAAGAAGTGATTCACAATGATAATATTATTGACTTGTTACCATTAAACACGTCTGCCATATGCTCTCGAGTGCTTTAGATGGTTTCAAATTTATTTTTATTTTTTTAATTTATGCATATTAACAACAGATGTTGCATTTTAAAATGATCCTATAATCGAGGGGAAATAATTCCAAAGCTGAGTGATAATTTTGTTATATAATTATTTGAAATACTTTGTATGTATTATATATTGGTTATTTAGCTCATAGCTAGCTTCTGCAAATGATATTTTTTGTCATCTTACTTTCTCCAGAGTTTTCTCCAGTTGCTGAGGAGTGGGCTGGTTGAACACTTGCCTGGGAACTCCATCCCTAAACTTTCAACTAATTTTATTAAAAAAATCCTGTCACAAGTGCATCTGCCCTCAACTCCTCTGCCTCTGGACTGTACAGAAATGGGATGTGGGCCTCACCCTAATGTTCCTGCTTTTGCCTGGCTTGCTCCTGTTGCACTAAGGGGGTGAGGGGAGGGAAAAAGGACACCACAAAGCAAATACACTGAGCTGACGCGCCACGGGTGGGGAACCCTGCTCTCAGAAGGACTGAGTGGCTCCTACATTGGTACAGGAGCAGCCTCTGGGTGGTTACAGATTCACCCCTTGGCTGGTTATTGGTAGCTTGATGATCAGAAACTTGGTTTTTTGCTTGCTTTCTTGCCCTGCCTGCAGGACCCCAAGATGGGGTTGGTTCACAGCACAATCTGTTTCTTCTCCTTCTCACTTCCAAGCACAGCAGGTCACAAACCCAGCTGTGGGTGGTGGCAGCCTGGTACAGTGCACCATGGCTCCCATGTCGTTTGCACTCTCATTTTCACCTGTCTTGTGGGTGTGATGGAGTAAACAAACACATCTCCCTGTGGCTGGGAAGCTCTAGAAAGAGAGACACCACCTCGAGCTGATCAGCCTCCCCAGAGCACAGCTGCCCTGGGCTGAGCAGTCACCTTTCTGCTGATGCTGCTGGGGAGAAGCTGAGCTGCACTGAGTGATCCCCAGCCCACACCCAGCACCAGCTTCTCACAAAGCACAGCATTAAAACCACTCCTGCTGCTGGGAGCCACCAGCTGCCTTTCCAGCATGTTTTCTGGAGACCCAGAGCTGTGCTCAGCAGGAGAGGCAGAGCCCATCTCCATGCTGAAAGCTGCAAGCTTCTCTTTGCAGTCCTCCTGCTGCTGCTTGGCTCCAGTGCCTCATGGAAATGTAGGAATTGTAGAAAATGTAGGTGTAGAGATTTTTGGCATCATCTCCTTCTGGATATTCCCTGCAGAAATTAAAAAAAAAAAAAAAAAAAAAACAAACCAACAAAACCAAAACAACAGTGAAAACCCAACAAAACAAAAGGAAATTAACAAACAATAAAAACAAACACAGGGAAATTACAATGTGATAATTGACATAAACAAGATGCAAAGGATGGAGAGCCCAGTCAGTTTCAAATAGGTAGCAGTGATCCCAAATTGATTTCCAATGGGCTGGAGACATGAATAGGGGAGCTCTTGAGTGTGTGCTTTATTATTTTATAGATTACTAACTTCATTGACTTAATTTGACAAAGCAAGCTGTAGAAAGGAAAAGTCATCTGCTCCTTGGTAAAGAGAGTAAATTTATAGATGCTAAAGGGACATTACTCCCAATGAGATACATTTGAGCTTCATGCCCTTTACCCCTCACTTTTTGGCCTGTAGGGAGGCAGCCTGACTATCAAGTAGTTAGTCATGAATCATTTAGGTGGGAAAACACCTCTAAAATCATCAAGTCCAGCTGTTACCTCAGCACTGCCAAGCCAATCACTAAACCATGTCCCCAGGTGCCACATCTTTTGAATCCCTTCAAGGATGGTGAGTCCCCCACTGCCCTGGGCAGCCTGTTCCAATGCCTGACCAGCCATTTGGAGAATAATTTTTTCCTAATCTCCAATCCCTGTGTAATCCTGTGTGGGTTCCTAAAAGAGAGAGCACTTAGATGTCTTTTTCTTCCCCAGGGAGCAATGAGGAAATGCCAATATTTTTAATTTCAGGTGGCAACAACCTTGAGGGTCCTGCTTCCACTCAGTAGCTGATCAATGGCTTCAAAAGTCTGGGGGAGAGTTAGGAGAGCAGAGAAACAAATATTAGAAAATTTTATTGAAATCAGCCTGGGGAAGTCTGTCCCATCTGGTTGTCACTACACATTAACAGACTTCAAACCTGCTCTTGAGACAGGGATTACGAAAATGATTTCCAAAGGAAAAGTCCCATTAGTACAGGTTGCATACCTCAGATGCATCTGCAGCTCCTCTCTGGGACTTTCAGTGAAGCATCTTGTTGCTGTGGAGGGAAATCAGGTGCAAAGGATGAGAGTTAGTGATGGCTGTGACCCAAAATGAGGTCACTGACCTGGGGGAGAGTATTTACTTGAGGTAAACACAAAAGCCCGAGCTCCAAGAGTAAGGCCAGGCCAGCTGGAAATCCACACAGCAAATGGCTCAGTTCAGAGCCTATGTGTCTTGCAGAAAGAAGAGAGAAGAGGATAGTCTTCCTTTTAGGAAGCCCTTTTCCCTTTAGAAAGCTCTCCCTCTCTGTATGCCTTCCATGAGGCAAAAATGTTTGCTTTGACCCTTGAGCGACCTTTTCTCCAGGGTAAGGAGGAGGAATGTGATTACTTTTCCTGAGAAAAGAAAAGGCTAGTGAGCAGTGAGATGGGAGGGCTGAAGGTAAAAGTTTGCACTACATTTCTTCATGCAGAAGTGGCCAAGATGGCAGTGGCTTTACCACCAGCATGTTGTTTTTGTCTTTACCTTCTCATCTGGTGGAGAGATTGGTTGATGCATTGTACAGTTCTCTCTTTCACATTTTTTTATCCCCAGATGCAGGTGTACCATTTTCAGCTTCAGTCACCTTAAGCAACTAATTATAACTCACCATTGACACCTCAGCAAGGAAAAATTTCTCAGTTAAAACTGTGCAGAGCACCTTTTGTCCATGAAAAACCCCAGCTTTCCCCAGTCCATCTATCACCTGTGAAAGGCTCACCCTGCTCCTGTGAGTGATGCCCTTATGGCAGGAGCTGCTTTTGCCCCCCAGATAAACTGACATTCCCCAAACGTGGTACAAATATAACTCTGAGTTTTCTTCAGCCAAGAACAAGGAACATTTATTTAAAGCAATGCATTGCCCAGACAAGTTGGGTTTTGGTGATGTTCTGAGTAGATATCCCTGAGGTGGAGGAAAGACCAGCTCTACCTGACCCTAACTGAGGTTTTACTGTTTTTCTTTGGCTACCTGATCTCAACTTTAGTGAGATTTGGTCACTTTCTAATCTAATTCCTGATCAAACACTGGCTTACTTTTCTATCTGTTTCATGAGTACATTGCCTTTTAATGCCAGCCCCATTCTAGACCACAGGTGTTTGAACAAGCACTAGTGTAGTTAATAGGTTTATCAAGTTTTGGACCAAGCTACTCTACAAAATAAAAGCATGCCATGATTTCTTAAACTGTAATTAAAAAATATACCATTAAAAATGCCTCAGTGATGAGCCCTGGTCCTCTCAAGCACTGCAGCAGTTCCCTGGAGAGGGGTGGAGATTAGCAAACACATTTCACATGACAGCTTTCAATATATTTATTTGAATAACTGGATTACAGAAGTGCATCAACATGCCTTTAAATCTTATTACTGTTTATTACTCTGGATATCAGACAAAACAATAATTAAATTGGGCAGAGATTCTTGGGGCTCAGTAAACAGAACTGAGGCTCAGTGAATGTGGCTGTGCATTGTTCTCTGCCCTATGGAATGCCCAGACCTCAAGCTCAGGACTGGAGCAGGACTGGACCTCCTTTGTGCAGGGAAAGCCTGGAAAAATTGCATTACAGGACCACTGATGTGGACCAAGGGTGAGGTGGAGGACAGGGAAGGAGGTTCAGGAGCCCACAAGTGGGGAATGCAGATCTTTTCAGGGTGTCTCTGAAAACCTGCTTGTGAGGAGGGCCTGAAATGAGGGCAGACTCTGAGCTTTCTGCTGTGAATTCCCATCCTGACAGAATCAGGGCATGTACAGGTTAAACCAGCACTTAGATGAGCGTGCCAGCTGTGCTGGGCATCTCCAGGAGCTGCCAGACCTTGGCACAGCTCTAAGAGCAGCTCCAGAGGCAGCCTGAAGTGAGCTTGCATTTGTCACTGTGGGAACAATCTGTGCGCTGAGCAGCCTTTCATTTCTGTCTCAAGGAAAAGCAAATAGAGAGAGAAATCCTTGTTTGCTTCATGCAGCTCTTGGCAGTCACCATCTCCAGTCATTATTGTTCAAGAGAACATGAATAAGTCAAACTGCAGTAATGAGAAATGAGGGGGAAACATGATGTGTAAGGAGGAAAAGATCCCAGGACTGCTGTGGTTTAGAAGTCTGGGAAAACTCCACTGGGCTTTGGATCCCTCTGGGTGACAGCACTGTCTAAATTTAGTGCAGGAGGTTGTAGACATTATGAGACACCTCAATGTTAATTGACCTCTACAAACTGAAAAATTAGCAGTTTGAATTTACTTAATTTTACAGAAGAAAAATCTCTAAAAGTCAGGATTTTTTGTTATTTGAAGCTGCTTTTTGCATTGTTGTTTCAGTGCTCTCTTGGTGTCCTGCTCTCTGTACTCTTTAAAAGAGTCCTGAAAATGAGATTGAGAAGCTTTTGAAATTAGGTTGGTTTGTTTGGAAAAATTTGTTAGGTTTCTTTGGTTTTTTTGCCTTTTCAAAGTGACCAGTTATTCCAGTAACTTACTATTTTGAGCTTCAAGGAAAAACCATTTCCTGAAATTCAGCAAAAGCAAAACATTCTTTAGAAGGTCACTCAAATCTTTAAATAGAGGTAAGAAAGGCAGGCACACATAATTACAGAGTGAATGCAGGTAATACCCAATTTAAATGGACTTTCTTCATTCAGTGCCTCTGTAATCAGCTTTTAATGTCCTCATCACCAGCAGTAGAACAACTTGAAATTGTAGCAAGTTCATGAAATGGGATTTCAAATGTTTTCCCAACACTTTTCACAGGATGTGCATACAGATCTGGGGGACTTTTTATCAGATTAATTTTACTGAAACACAATGAGCAAAATGATTTTCACAGATTCACAGTAGGATTACACTAAAGTAGCCATCCCCCTCTCTCTTCCTCCTCCCCTTGTGTCAATTTGCACTGCCCCCAGCAGAGAAATCTCTGGCCATGTGCAGGTATGGTCAGAGAGATGCCCTTGCTGACCATGGCCAGAGCTGCCCCTGGATTGTGGTGCTTTTTTGGCCGATGGAGGTTCAGTGCCAGGAAGTTTCTCATGCTATCCCAGACTGCAGCTGAGCAGACTGGAAGAAACCTCTCAGAACTTTGTCCTGTGCACTTAACTGTTATACCAGATATTTTCAGGGAGGAAGAAGCTAGAAACCATTAGGCTGATTATAGCTTCTAACTCCCTTTGAAAGGTGAATGTCAAAGAAAATTGTTTCTTCCCAAAAGACTCCTCCAAAGGAGAGCACCTCCCCCTCCTCTGTGTTTGGCAGCTCTTTCTTTGACTGGCCTTGCAATGCTCGTGCTTGGCTCAATATCCACAGCCCCTTCAGCCTTCTGTCTCTTGGGGCTCCTCCAGAAGGGCAGTGCCAAAGCCTCTGGCTCTCTCTGGAGATCAAAGCTGAGGGCAGCACTGACACATGTCCAAATCAGCTCCTCAAGGAATGATGGAATTCATGTTGGCCCTGTCGAGGCTGTGAGGTCAACACAGCTGACTTACAGTAGGGTCAGCAAATTGGGGCTGCATGAGGAAATGGCCCTAACCCAAAAAGGACTACAGGAATGCTGTGAGTCCTCTACCCTAGAGCCTGTGCTAAGGAATGGACTCTGGGTAGACACACAGATGTAATTTTTACCCAATCCAGAACACTCCCTCTTTGAGATATTTAGGCTTCCTATTCATCCTTGCTTCTCTTTGTCCCCAAAACCCATGTCTGTACTGACAGTAATATCCAACACAGATAAGAAGGATCCCTGCATCTTATTGTGCTTACATCTCCTTGGCTTCTAACTCCAATCAAAGCAATAAAGATATTTTTGAGGCATGACATCTGCCTGTCATTCCCCATTAGAAGTGGAGGTGCACATGGGACTTGTGTTGTTATAATTGAGCCCAAAGGGCAAATGTCAGGAATGAGGACTAATTAAAAGCAGAAAAAGACTTACAATGTTCACATACCAAGGAGGTGCACTCCCACCAACTCTCATTTACAGCACCACACTGGCCATAATGCAGTTTGTAGTGGGTCCAATTTTCTTCTTCCTCCAGGCAAACATTTTTTTCAGCTCTCCCCTGAAGCTGTCATGGAGCCAGGCATAGAGGAAGGCATTGGTACAAGCAGACATCATTGCAAACCAGTGGCACAGCAGCTGGATGAAGTTGAAGTACTGCTTGTCAATCAAGCTGATGTCGATGTCCTTTATCATGTTGAAGATGTGCAGGGGCAGCCAACAGACTCCAAAGGCTGCCACCACTAAGACCAGCAAGCGAAAAGTCTTTCTCCTCCTGGCACGGTCCCACTCAGCTTGGCCCTGGGTGACGTTGCCCGGGACTACACGGTTCTTCAGCTTGACTGAGATCCTCAGGTAGGACAGGGAGATGACAGCCAAAGGCAATACATAGGTGATGATGAGGGTGCTGTAGGCATAAGCCAAGCGATCTCTTTTCATGTGGAACCAAAACTCCTCGCAGATGGAGAAGTCCAGCTCTGGGAACTCTGCGTGGTAGGTGTGCACCAAAGCTGGGGCAGCCAAAGTGCAGCTCAGCAGCCAAATAGCAGCCAGGATGTAAGCACAGATGGGGATGGTGAGCCTCCTGCGGAAGGGGTACACCGTGGCACAGTACCTGTCCACAGCTATGACAGTCAGGGTGAAGACAGACACAAACACCGTGACAGGTTGCATCAGGAAAACAAAGTAGCACATGAAGCGCCCGTAAACCCATCCCCGGGGCTCAAAGGCATAGGCCAGGGTCAGGGGCACACAGGTGGCACACATAAGCATGTCTGAGAAAGCCAGATTGCCTACCAGAAAGTTGGTGACGTTGTGCATTTTTTTTGTCTTGCAGATGACATAGATGAGAAGGTAATTCCCGATGACACCAATAAAAACCACCAGCGAGTAGCAGGGGATGATGAGTGGCTTGAAGGACTGAACAAACTGGAGCCCTGAGAATAAATTGCTGGTGTTGCTGTGAATCGCAGAGAGGAAGCTTTGGGAGGTTAAATTGTCCGAATTCATCATTTTCCTCCTTTTGTTGTCTGCCGTCAGCTGAGTGAAGTAGTTAGCACTGCTCTGCTCCTGCACTCAATCAGCAGGGATAATGAATGGATCGCTGGCTGTCCAGAGGTTGCCACATGGATAGTAAACAAGCAGCTGGAAATGCAAAAGGTGAACTCGTAACCCTCGAGAGGCAGCTTTCAGCAAATCCTAAGAAAAATCAAATACAACCGATTTCCATTAAAGTCCTCCTGTATTTACTATTAAATCTAGCTTTTGACAGCATGCAACTTAATAAACATTTAATGCAGTGAGTACTTACTGCTGGGGGTTTTTAATCCCATATGATTTTCCTGTGGATGCCAAGAAGTGCCCTAGATGTCTGTCTTCTGCAAATCCAGGAGCGTGTATGTGTGTGTATGTCAGAGAGAGAGACAGAGAGAGAGAGAGAATATATGAGTGAGAAAGAGGGCGATGTGCATTTACAAGCTAAGTGGAGATCACTGTTTTTAAACAGTCTTCACTACTGGGTCATGACAGATTTATGTATAAGCTTTTATCCCCATTGGCTGCCCTGGGTATTACGTTGGTCTTTGTGTGTTTTTTACTAATAGCAATTAGTTCTAGAATATCCTTTCAAAAATTCCCCTCTCCTTCCAGTGCATCTATAATTGCCCCTCACATCTAAAAATCAATTTACTTTCATTAACATGAACCTGCACAGTATCTAATCCTAGATTAGCTTTGCCAGAGCCCCCAGAGTGTCCAAAAATACTACCTGTAATTTTGTTGCTATAATGTGACAGTAAAATAGAATTTTAATCACATGCTGAAGGCAAATAAATGTTTATGCCACTAGAGGGTCTCAGCTATGTACCTGTGAATGAAGTTAGGATTAGAAATGTGCATTTAGCTTGTAGCACGAAGGATCTTATTTTACTTAAATTTATTTTCCACTTGTGCTACAATGTCTACTCACCCACTATGGCTATTTTCAGTAGGATTTACAGATCTTTAAAAGTAAACAAACACATGTGAGCATCTCTAAGGAAATATTAGCATCCAAATGGGTTAGATGCAAGGGTTTACCTGCAGAGAACTACAGCAAACTTCTACTAGTATTTCAGCTACCCAAAAATATTTGGGGTGTTAGATTTGTTAACCTTTCCTATACCAGACAAGTGCTAACTGGCCAGTAAAACAATCTATAGTTGGTTTGCTTGGTTCAGATGTTAGAAAGCAGAAAACTCAGGATAAGTGCTTACAGAACATTTAATTAGACATCCCCATCCAACCTTTGTCTATTGTTCTAATTCTCCCTTAACTCTTCTCCATTGCAACCCAGGACCAGGATCTCATCTGGTGAAAAACAGAAAATCCACTGCATCCATTTGTACTGGCCAGAGAAACTAAAAAAAAAAATCCATGGAGCAGCCTAACTTCTGAATGCTTCAGAGCAGAGAATATTGTTAGATTCTGCAAGGCACTCAGGGGATTTAGACTCAATTTTAAATGACAAGTTGTGTCCCAGTCAGTTAGACTAAGGAAATATTAACCCATTATTTTCTAGGAGGCTATGGGCAGAACCATATCCTTTTGATTTGATGTCATTTGACATAAATCAGAAGTTTAAATAGACTTGATTTTTGTCCTACTCCTTTCTCTAATCCTAAAGCAGAAGTTAATCTTGCGTAGCCCTTGTTCTGATCAGAGACATTCTGCTTGTGAAGGATGGGAAATTCAAGCATGGCAAGTGCTGGCTCTGTGCTGCTGCATCCAGGGTTAGATTATGCCATGGACTGGAATATGGCTGTAATTCCAGCCTGAGGGGAGAACGAGCATGCAACCCCATTGCTCAGGACTGTCATCCTTCACTGCATGGCTACAGTCACCTAGCCATGACCCAGACTATAAATGGGATGTTATAGCCCACTTCAGAGTCCAGTCTTGCCTCTTTGAGCCATATGGGACCTAGGGGAACTCAGTACCTGTTTATCTATACATATCCAAATCCAGAATAGGAGAGAGACCGGAGGGGAGAGGTTGCAAAGAGGCAAGGAAATAGGAAATTCCTACTGCTGTCACCAGCCAGTGCAACCACACTGCTTGGTGATAAGCAGCATGCTGCAGAATTCCTAAAACCCATCGATTCAATTGCTCCATTTAATGGGTGAGAAAAGCATGGCGTGGTTTAAAGTAGGATTGCAGTAGGCTTTGTACATGGCCCCTTGTAGAAGACAAAACATAGAAAAATTAAGGAGGGCACACGTAAAAGGCTTTAATATTGCCCACATCCTACTGGAATGACAAGGCTTGTGCAAGGAAAGAAGCCTCACAATAATATCATTGCAAATGAAATAATTTAAAATTTCATTTTTAAATAAGTGAATTTTTTGTTTCATTCCCAAGAGCTGCGGAGTAGATCCTGTAAATATTGTATTCCTCTGAGAAAAAGGTTAATTCTTCGCTATGTGAGAAAAATCAAACACAGTATCATCTCAAGAAGCCTTCAAGGTCACCTTAATGCTCAGGTCACAAAACTAATCTTGTCTATTCTTTTATTTTAAGCTTTACCAAGCAATGTTCCTGCATTTTCCCTTGTTTTTGTTTTTTTTTTTCACCTCTGAAACCAGTAACTGATACGCCTTTTGTTTGAAGGCTCCCACCTATTTCTCTTAGTGATTTTCTGTTTGTTTTGGCTTCAGGCAGAAAATGTCTTCAGTTCTGCTGTGTGCCACAGTCAAGGTCTGGAAAGATAATATTTAATAAGGGCTTGAATAGAAAAAACATTCCAGCAATTTTTCCCAAGGAAATAATCTTTTCTCCTTCTAAAATGGCAAATATTAATTTTGTTTAGAATTACCAAGGCTCTCTGACAGAGTCCTTCCTGAACAGACTATAAGTCCTTTTCACATGCAGAATTTCCTCATTAAAAAAGAAAAGGTCACAGAAACTGCATTACCATCATATTTGAACTATTTTGACATTCCAAGTGTATAAGGGTGTCACACACAGGAATGGTGATGAGCATCTGGTTGAAGTCCTGGTTGTCCTTGATGTTATGTTATATTTAGAGCCAGACTAACACTTCACAGAAATGTTTCACAGCTGAGCTTTCATAATCTCATGCTAATCTGTCCAGCTCCACACAGAAACTGAGTATTAACATTGGAAGTTGCTTTAAGGCTTTACAGACCAAAACATTTTCTTCTGTCATTAAAGTCTCCCAGTTTCAGCACTTACTTTTCCATGTTCCTGTTTACTTGCCTTTTTTTTTTTCCCATAAACCACAACTTTTTTCATCACAGATCTACTTTAAAAAATCTTTCACATTCTTCCAGGAATGTTCTGTGCAGAACATCTAAGGTAATTCTTGCAGAGCCTATAACAAAAACAATGATTTGCATATTTTGAATGATGTCAGGCTGGGGGTTCCTTTACCTAGTTCTTCTTTTGGCCAGCCAGGGAATGAGATTTTATTTCACACAACAATTTCAAGTCAGGGAAGTTTGTCCTTCACCCATTTAAGCATACAAATGCATCCTGTCGGTCCCTGTGAGACATCACAGTCCCTAAACTCTATGACCCATGTTTACAACTGAGAGGGTTTTTTTGTTTGCTTTTTTTTTTGTTTTGGGGATTTTTTTATTTTTTTTTTTTGGTTGGCTAGGAGTTTTTTGGTTGTTGCTGCTGCTTTTCTCAATCTCAAGGCATCAAAGTTTGATAAACACAAGATTTAGATTAAAATAATTCACTATAGATGAAAAAGAGTACATAAAGTGAAAGTCCTGTAGTCTGATAGCAGATTTATAGGAGATTTTAGACTTGATTTAAGGGCAGAAGAAAGCATACAAGAGAACAGAAGAGGACATCAAAGGAAGATTTTGTGAAATTAACTTTCCATCTATGCTGTTAAATTTATTTTCTCAGCATAGAACATGTAGCAGCTTTCAGTTTGGGTTTGTGTAACTTGTGAGAAACCATCATCTATATCAGAGGAAATATCCTAAGAACTGTGAGGCAGGCAAAGAACAGCAGTGCCTAAAAAGAAATTGGACCAGAAGACAGCAGCTATTTGTGGTGCTCAAGAGCCTTGTTTAGGATTGATCAGCCTTGGTAGCTCTTTTAATTTTATCATGTTAGCACAAAAAGCAGGGCTGCACCAAGTAAATTTGGTAAAAATACCAAGTTTGGAATCAGAGGCATCATAACAGATGACTGCACAATTAAGCAGTGAAACTTTGAAATCCTGAGGGAGAATAGAAGAAAAATCTGTCATAAAAGACAAAATCAAGGTCACCATAATAATAATTTTCACTGTGGCTTAGGACAAAGCAAATTGTGCCGTGGGTCTATAGAAAGGAGCAGGCAGTGCATTTGAAATGCAAACAAAAGAAAATCTACTGCTCTGTGAGAGTTCTCAGGCTGAATTCACTTCTACTTTCTACAACCTCTGGACAATTGTGTTGCTCTAAGTGTCTATTCATCAGGGCAGAATTGCACTGTATTCTTTAGAAGCACTGGGGATGATGGTAAACTCCAGGGCAGGAAAACACATATTTAGAGAAAGGAATAAAACTAATGAAAGAACAAATTCACTTTGGGCAAATTTAGGATGAAAAGTAGAACACTTCTAGGTTGGAGGGCAACAAATTGCCCCTTGTAATCACTTGCCTTTTGAAGAACCAGTATTATGGGGGATAAAAACATCCATGTGGACTGATTTCTTGCATGGGGCATGGGTTTCAGGATGTTCCTTTCCATCCTTCATCAACACAGGCTTCAGACTGTACTAACTCCTACTGGAAAATAACTCCACCATCACCTTTTTCAGCAGTGTTCCCATTGATAATAGGAAGATAGAATTAAAAAAATAGAATTAAAATTTGTATACCTCCACACCCACATGCATGGGCACAGCTCACACTCAGTCTTATTATGTTTGTAGTATTCTTTGTCATTTTTCAATGGGGAGATTGTTGTACTAGTGCCTGTGAAGATCTACTAGAACAGCACTTAAATATTTGCCAGACAGACTTTTCCTGTTGCTGGTCTCAGCACCTGCTCAGAGCAGCTGATTTACAAAGCAGGGAGAAAGGCAGGGTCAGCACAGTCACTCTAAAATCATTTCAACCACAAGGCACTTCAGCCAGTACAGCCACTGATTCTTCTTTCTTCCTACAAAATTACTGCCAAGACACTTGATACAAGCAGCCCTGATTTCCCCACCTCCCCAAACCCTTAATATTTTCTTTCTCAGCCAAACCCACACAGGAATTAATGACCAAGAAAAGCTGATTTTTTTTTTTGTTAATATTGGGTTCTAGTGCACAGTTATGAGGGATTATTTTTTTGTTCCTCTATGTGTTTGTGCTGTTGTTGGGGGAGGAGGGGGTTGGTATTTTTTAGTTTCTAAGTAATCACAGGGGACATAAGTTGAACATTAGGATGACTAAGGAGGTATTTGTGTTTAATATGTTGCTTGAACATGCTAAAGTAGAATTTTGCTGAAAAATAGGGTCTGGCTAACAAGTCTGACCATCTCTGAGTTGACTGGACAGACAGCAATAGAATTTCAGATTTTTACTACAGATTCTTCTGTAAACCCATGACTGAAATGAACTCTTATCATGTCACAGTAAGAGACTGCTGCTGTCTTCAGCATTCCCATGGACAGGACTAAGAAACAAACAGACAAATCCCTGGGGCAAAATCTTCAGGAGTATCAGAGCTAGAAGTTTTCTTCTTCATGTATTTTTAGGCAATTACTGCTGACACATTGTGGTAAAATGTGCTTTTGTTTTCATAGCTCAGTCAGAACTCACCTGGGAAAAGGTATCTGAATGTCTCTGATCTAAAGGTTGTTATAAGGAAGGATAAAAGTGGAAAAGTATGCAGGCAGATTTGCATACCCTTTAGATCCAATTCCTACCTCACCAGAAAAACTGGCATTTCTTCTCTGCTCCCAGCTCCTGAAGGGATGCAGAGAGCAATACAAACATGTGCCCCGAGCCAGAGCAGACCATGGGAAGTGGCTGCCACAAACATCTGCAGATTGGTGCTGAGCCCTGGAGAAATTTTGGGTTCCAGCTGTTCCCTGAAGCCCTGAAGAGCCAGGAGTCAGGGTCCCTGCACACGCCAGGGTCCTGCCGCAGTTTAGCCTAGGGCAGCAGAGGGCTGCCAAGAAAACTCAATAACTGAGGCTTGACTGAACAAAAAGCTGCCCTGCCCTCGACACTGCTCTGCAGCACCACAGAGAAAGAGTGCCCCTCGCAGCGCCGTGGGTGTCAGTGAAGCGGGGTTAGAACACCTCCAGGAGGTTTCCCGGCGCCTTCAGCACCATGGACAGCGCCCCCAATTCAGCACCATGGACAGCGCCCCCAATTCAGCACCATGGACAGCGCCCCCATTTCAGCACCATGGACAGCGCCCCCAATTCAGCACCATGGACAGCTACCCGTTCCAGCACCATGGACAGCGCCACCTTCAGCACCATGGACAGCGCCACCTTCAGCACCATGGACAGCGCCCGAGAGCCGCAGCTTCACCCCAGGGTTGTAAAAACCCAGTGCATCAGGAATATTTCTCTATGTGCTCTGGGGTGCCCTGAACCCCAGGAGAAGGCTGACTTTGACCCTCATTTATGGAGAAAGTTTCCTAAACTTCAAGATAGACTAGAATCCACAAAAGTGTGAAAAAATTATAGAGAGCAGTGTAGGTGTATCACTTGGTTAGAAATTTAGGTCTTGAAATTTTTAGTATGTTGTGGATGGAAGCAAGATGGAGGGCACAGGGTGTCTTCCTGGGTTTCTTCTTCATTCTTCTTCTTCCTTCTTCTTCATGGGTTTGGGTGGCATTTTGTAATTGGACAGAAAATTCCACATTGGGGGCTCTTTGGGATCAGTTATTGAGTTTAAAAGGAAAACAATCTAGGTGTCAGTTCTGAATTGGATAGTTTAGTCTTAAAAGACCTTGGAACAAGAGATTGTTGGCCATTTTGTGCCTTCTAATGAAAAGCTGCAGAACACACAGTAGTGAGACTGTTTCACTGATAAGAAATAATAAACACTTGAGTCCAAACACAAATTACTGTCTCAGATGCATTCAATCCAAATCCAGAAAAACCAACAACTGGTACCCCCACACAGGGTGAGCTCACGTCCCTCTCCATGTGACAAGGCAGGACAGCCCAGAGCACCCCTGAAAGGCAAGGACAGGACTCTCAGAGCCACCCCTGTACCTGGAGATTCTCCCACCAACTACTAAGTGTGCTTTTTCTACCGAAATCCTCTATTTGGAATCCATGAAAAAATGTTGGACCAGAAGTTGTATTGAGCTCTGCCCTCAATGGGGATATCTCCCCAAAAACTAAAGAAAGGGGAAAGCATTTCCTGCTTTCTGAATGTCGTGGTTTATCCACAGCAACTAAGCCCCAAAAAGTCACTGCCTCTTCCATCTGATGGGACAGCAGGGGAACCAGAAGAGTAAAAGTGAGAAAACCCATGGGTTGAGACAATGACAGTTTAATAACTAAAGTGAAAGCTGCATGCACAAACAAAGCAGAACAAGGAATTCACTCATGGCTTGCCATGGGCAGGCAGATGTTCAGTCATCTCCAGGAAAGCTGGGCTCCATCACATTCAGTGGTCGCCTGGGAAGATCAATGTTATCACTTCAAACATCCTCCCTTCCTTCCTTCTTTCCCCAGCTTTACATGCTGAGCATGACACCATATAATAGGGAATATCCCTGTAGACCGTTGGGGTCAGATGTTCCAGATGTGTCCTCCCAACTCCTTGTGAACCCCCAGCCCCTGACTGGTGGGGTGGGGTGAGGAGCAGAAAAGGTTTTGACTCTGTGCTTCTCAGCAGCAACAAAAATCTCTCATTTTATCAGCACTGTTTCCAGCTCAAATCCAACAGCCCTTATCAGGTACTGTGAAGAAAATCAGCTCGATCCCAGCAAAACCCAGCACACTGCACCATGCCAAAATTTCCATTTACCCTGGTGATGGGTAAAGGACAGAAGAGACCAACAGCTACCTGATGTTCTTTAGCAACCATGTTGCCATGAGCAAACTTGCTGATTTCATGGAACAACGAGTTCAATTAATATTCGTCAAACAGAAAGGAAAAAAAACCCCAGAGGACCAGCATCATTCCAGCTGCCCTATGTTGTTTATAAAAAATAATAAAATCCAACTTCCATTTAATTAACTATCCCACTAACAACAATCTGCCTGGGAGCTTTAAAAGCTCTTAATACTAAAGGTTTGTCTGGAGGACTGTCATCTAGTTTGATTATAGTTTGCATAATAATATTATGTAGAGATAAGAACACTATTTAGAATTGAGTTGTTCTGCTCTCTCATGCAAATTCCTGTTTATAGGAAAAAAAAAAAAGAGGAAGAGGATAAGAGATATTGGACTTTCATAAGCTACATCATCAGAATAAAATTAAACAGAACTTCTAATGACGACTTATGCATGTTTTCAGTAGGGTTACATTAATAATAAGGAACGGATGTTTTAAACAATAAAACAAAACTTTTTCTAGCATCTTCACAGCCAGGCTGGTTTATGATCATCTCCCCTCAAAATGTAGAGATCTATATTTGTTCTCAGGACTATTCCCTCACTCCATGTGTGTGTGTGTGTGTGTATGTGCACTGATCCTTTCTACCTACACTTCAGCACCTGGGTTTGTTCTCTTTCTTTGTCTGCATATCTCTCCCACACTAGAATTTGGTTGTTTATTTTTCTCTGCTCACAGCAGCCATTAAAGGCATCTACTGCCAGGTGAGGAAAATAAATCAAGAAGGATAAATGTGGAAGAAATTAGAGGAACATAGATCAGTGATCAGTTCATGAGGACTCCTGCTTCCATGACTTTCCCCCACACACCACTTCTGCTGTTTATTCTTTCTTAGTATTCTGATATGTGTAGCTGCTTAAAATTGGAAATATTACTGACTAAAGATTCTCTTCCTGCCAAAATCAATGTGAATTTTGCTGCAGATTTCAACATTGTTCAGTTTCTCCCATGCCCTTTTCTTTACCATATTTGCTTTAGAATGTTTCTCTCCAGCTCTGTCATCTGCTCCATCTTTTTATCTAACACAAGAGGTTTGAAACCTAAAAGACCATCAGATTTCCTTTACTGTGACTCTTTCTGTCTCATCTCTGTCACTCTCTCCTTTGGATACTCTTCCATTCTTTAATGAGTCTTACCAAGAAGGACTCCAGCCCCTTCTGCAGAGTTCCTCAGCTCATTTTTGTAAGGCCTATTATTCCTCATGGATGCTCTCTCATTACCTGATTGCTCTTAGATTAAGAGTTTAATCTCATAGTAGCTTTCCCCTAACAGTTTTCTTAAAGAATTGTGGGGTTTTTTTATTTTGTGACAGCATTTGTGATGGGAGTATTGTTCTTACCCATGGGCTCTGTCAAGTACATGAGCAGCGCTTAGAGTCATGGTTTAGCTCTAATTTTTATGAACACTCTTGTTTCAACTGAATGCACTGGTTGAACTCCCATCAATTAGAAGACTTCAACATGCAGTTGCTACTATAAATATCTATCCCACAATGTATCCATCTTTCCACAGGTATTTTTATTCCAAAGAACAAATTTGTTTTACTTTGCAAGATTTCTAAGTGTTATCCATGGTCACTCACTACAGGGCTGGATGTGACCACCGTCTGATGATGATGAATTATAGTGAAATCATGCTCATCAAACAAAGCAGCTGGGAGATTAACCTGGAAAATTATTTTGCCAAAAACTTGCAGCTAAGAACTGTAATGTCAAAATAACTAATGGATGAGAGTTTGGCTGAAATCTGTGAGGTCCAGCATGCCCCAGGAGTTTACAATCCTTACATAACTTTACATATATTTTGTTTCATCACAGCAGCAAAATAAATCTTTCCTATTAAGAAACATAAGTGTTGTTCCAAATATTTCATTCCCAGTAGTAGTGACTTATGAGAGCCATATCCTAATTAGAATAATATAAAAAAGCTCCATAAAAGTGAGCTGATGCTTGTTATATAGGACTCATTTATTATTTTAACCCTATTGCTCAAACAGTTCTCCAGGTGTGCAGAGGGACTTGCAACAGGACAAGGCAAGACGTGTCCAAACAGAAGACAATCACTGCAAATGGAACAAGCCCAGAAGCTCACAGCATTTTAAACACCATGATGAACAGGTCTTTCTGACACCAAGCAAAGATCACTGTCACCTCCTCTCCAGGGAGGATGAATCTGAGGCTGGGTAATATTTACCCTGGAGCAGGATAGAAATTCCTGGTAGAAGTGACAAGGGAATGCAGATCTGCTGATATCTTATGTAGGCAAACCACCTTTCCCTGCTACTATGTGATGTGTCATCACTCAAGAGGAACAAGAAGATAAAAATTTCTAATTAACCACTATCTTTTCCCCCTGTTTCTTTTCCAACATTCTAAAGCCAGATTTGACCAGACAAAATCAAAATACACAGCTCTAGGCAACAAACTACTCCAAAGCCTCTTCTGAAGATGCCCACATTATTGTACTTTCAAAAAGGCCAAAATTCTTTTCTATATCAATAATGGTTCCTATTTTTGTTCTAGTAGGAAAAAGAGCTTTTAAGCCTGGTTAGAATTTTACTCGTCAAAAGTATTATATAATATCCTGTCTAATAGAAAATTAAGAAGGAAAAAAGCCCCACTGAATTATTGCCTCTCAATTATTCTTTTAGAGCACTGAAATATTATTCCTATTCTTTTGAAAGCTGGGAGAGAAGTGGTGTACCTCATAAACAGTGAAGAAAGCATTGTTGATGGGGGGTGATTATATAAGATGTATAGTTAAAAGCTCAGAAGGACTGAAGTACCTGTATTTATTTAAGCTTTTCTTTCTTTGTTTGTTGTTTTTTTTCCATTGAGTATTTCAATTGAAAAATACACAAGAGCTTCTAGGATATTCAGGAAAACATGCCACCAAATGGTAACTTTTTTCATTCTCTGAAGTCCCAAAGGAACAGCAGCAGTTTGATTCCATGTGGAAGGAAGTGAAACACTTGGAGGAGTTGTGGGATGACACTGCCATTGACATAGAGGTTTTTTGCAAGGCCATAGGTCACAACTTTTGAAGCAGAGTGAAAGGGCTACTCCTTGCAGCCAGATCTCATGCCAGAAGAAATCAAGAGAGATAGTGGACCAATGTGCTCACACCAGCTGTTCCTAGTGTGGAGATCTCATTTTTCAGGGTAGAGTTTGTAAAATCTCAACCTTTGTTCTAATTTATAGTGAAAATTAGGAGCTTTGAAATTATTCTTAAACCATTTTTTCTCCACTTCCCCTGAAGCACGTTACCCCACAAAACTCCAGTGAAGTCAACAGCTCAAAGGAACTTGTTTCAAATCTCTTCATTTGTATCCTTGGGAAAATGGAGCTGCCATGAGTCTGGAGTATGAATACCTGGGGTGTATTCCTCAGCCAATAACTGTCTGCATCTCAGACTCAAGATCCTATTTTAAACTGAAAACACCATCTTTGCCATAGGTGCAATAATACCCCCCCTGCATCCTGGCTTTAAATATTCAAGGCTGTAATTCCCCTTCACATGACCTCTGAACCAAACCTACACAGCCCTGGGTTCACACCTCGCTTCATGACAGAAAGTTTTAACAAATTACAATGAAACCTCAATAGCTGAAAGCAAGACAAAGGCATCTTTTAATCGTCAAATTAGCTGGAGGGAAGAGCTGGAACTGCTTTCAGTCAGGAAAGAAGGGGAAATCATTAAAGGAAATCATCCCCTTTTCTTTCCCCAAGTAATTAGAAGAACCATCTGTATGTTCATTTCACTACAGTGAAGGGTGTGGATTAGCATTTCAGAGAGATTTGAGTTCAACCAGCAATACTTTGATGTGTTAAAGTGAATGATGGTAAAATTTCTAAGGCTTTCAATGTTATACAAGTTAAAAAGGGTACACATGTCACTATCCAGTCATTCTTTTTAAATTACTATTCAGCAGAGCCAAATTTACATTCAGAGAATTTTCCTTTTATCTCCAAAAGCATATTTTAAAAAAAAATATGTTCCCATTAAAAGAAATGTATTGTTTACAGAATGCCCAGCTATAACCCTTTGGATCTGTAGGCTATACAGCAAGCACTGCCAGAATGAAATGAAAATTGTACAAAAGGCTGATAAAAAGAATCCAGATGCAAAAAAGCTAAATAAACCTTTTAGTTATGACTGCTTTTACTCAATGGGAAAAGTAACCTTTCAAATATTTCTTCAGTGATTTACAAAGGTATAGCAAAATTTCAGGCACAAAATCATAAATAACTAAAGCACACTGAAAAGTGAAAATGATAAAATTCTTCAGGCTTGGTTTCACATATATAAAACAACAGTTTCTAATGTGGGACCAGCTCTGGTTAATCTGGAGACAAATCTTTCCCACTATTAGTCCTCCAAGCACTATAGAAATCTGCACTTGACCTGAGGCAGAATGGAAATTATAAGATAATATAATAGACCCTACAGACCTCATAGATAAAAGGCCATGGGATGTCTAAATTGCTCAATCAAGACCCCTCCATGATTGAAATGAAGTCCTATAGATAAGTGAAGCTGAATTCAGTTTTCCCAAGATCCCTTGTTCCCATCCAGTTCTCTTAATATACTTGTTCAGGTCATTACACAAGGTTCTGTTTATTTATTTACCAAAAAAATGGTAAACTCCAGCTCCATCAAACTTAGATTGCCCTCCACGAGCCAAATCTTTCCTCATCATCCATCATAATAACTAACCAGTTAACTGAAAATAAAAACGCACATTTGAGGAAAAAGAGCTTTGAGACTTGGCCATATCTTTGAAATTCCCAGACACATCAAAAAAAATAGCACCTTTTCCCTTGAAACAAAATGAAATTTCCAAGTAAAGCCACAACACTCTAGATCTGGGCATTGCAAAACACTAACAGTTCTCACCATTTCTTACAGAAATAATTAGGGAGGGGTCTCAACCCCCCATGACAAATCTCTGCAACATCTTTGTTCCATAAAAGAAAAAAGAATATGGAGGATGTTTGTCCAAATGGCAGCAGTTCAAAACAAGAAAAATGACAGAGGAAGATAGAAGTAATTTACTTTGCTGCATTAATTTTGTAAAAGAGCTGAGGTCGTGGTGTCATTTTACCACCATGTCAAGTCTTGTTCTTGAGTTCTACCAGCCAAGGATTTTAGCAAGACAATATTAAAATGAGGTGGCTATTGATTAATTAAATTTCAATTAAATGGTGCATTTTGGCATATCAACCTGATTGAACTTGAACTCACACGCATACCCAAAAAGAAATTATAATCTGTAATGCCTCTCAGTGTTCATGAGTCATAATAAGAGAGTTTTCTGCTAAAATAAATGTCCACTAATACACTATGATATTGTGGCAGAGGTTCACAAGGGCTGAATTTATTCCAGTGAACTATATCTCCCTGGGGTCTGTCAAATTGAGACAAAGTAGTTAAGAAGCAGCAAAATTCATCTATTGAAGGGTTTGGAACCCAGATTTATCAGTCCCTTATCAAATAGGTTTTTGTTAGTTCTGGGTTGTTTTTTTTTTATTCTGTTAAAAGTAATTTCTTTAAAACTTAATAAGTTTCATGGCTTTATTCTCCAATTAACACACTTGATTCAATTACTCAGACACTCTTTAACACACTTTATACTGTACACCACATAACTCCAACCTCAAAAGGGTCGAGAAGGTCAGATCTGAATGAGCAGAGTACAATAATTTAGTACAGCCACAGTGCCTGCCCACACAAAACACCCCGTTACCAGTGGAGTAGTTTCCCTTCGGTCCCATTTCTCTCTGAAATTAATGCTGCTTGACTACGATGAATCACAGTAGACAGTGCTCCATTATCAGCAAAAGTAGTCTATAATTCATAATAAAGCCATTTTTGACCCACTTGAAATGCTTTTTGCACTTAGTTATCTTTCCTTTTTTCACATTCAGCATGAGTTGCCTCTATCCAGTCTAGCAGCTTAGTTGCTGTGCACAGACTTATTTCACAGCACAGAAATTGCACAGTGCTCAAAGGCTACCAAAATGCTGCAGGAGCAGTGAGGAAGAAGCACAATTAGCAAGAGATGACAGGAGCAAAGACCAACTGAAAAACATGCTTCATGTCATTGGGGCTTGGAGGAGACATTCCAGGCATTTGCTCATTTGTTAAATGTGAGAGGGGAACAAAGCTCTGAGAGCCTGAACTGCAAAGGCTGGGACAGCTGCACGTCCTTGCCATGGGAAAAGGCACATCTAAGCTGAGTGAGGGATTTGTAGGCACTGGGTTATCAAACACCTTGTCCATAAAAGAAGAGAGAGGTCTAGAAGGCTCTGCAGAGGAGTGTGTTTGGTGCAAAGGAGGGGGCAGAAGAAGGTGTGTAGATTCCCTTAATTTTCACTACACCAGAATGATAGAGTCTTCCAAGTCATCTAACAGGGCCACAGCTTTCTGTTTATAGCCACCATCACCCCTGAGAGCACAGCTGGAAACAGCCTCAATCAGCTGCCACACAGGGCTGCAGCTCAGCGGCTCCCAGAGCCTGAATGTGGCAATTTTCCAACTGGGGAGTCTAAAATTATTCAGCTGGAAGCACAGGACATTAACTCCAGCCAAAGAAAGAGTTATCCTGCTGTAAGGCCCCTGAGGCGAGGCTCAAGCTGCATGGAGGGTATTTTTGACACAAGGCAGGCATAATGTGGTCTGTACTGTCCCCACAGGTTAAGGTGTTTGGAGTCTTCCTTTTTAGTCACTTAAACAACTTGGGATCCTCATTATCACAGACATCTAATAAGTTGTTCCATAAAAAAGAAAATTACCAAATCCTGGTCACATAGATAGATAGATCTCTTCAATTTCTCACACCACAGCAGCTGTCACAAAACTCATGTCCTTTATGACCTCCTCACCACATTGCTCTGGCTCCCCATTAAAACCTCCAACTGGTGAGGAATCACTGACACTGGGAATCTCTCACAGTAAAGTTAATATTAGTGATGGAGATGAAAAGACACTGAATAACAAACTCTGCTGTGGAGCTCATTTGTTAACCAGATGTTTGCCAGGTTTTGTAATCCCAAAGTAACACAATCTGTCACAGGAATTCCCTTCAACTCCAACACACAAACAGCTGGTAAAATTTACAAGTCAATAAAAGTTTGGTGTTGAAAACTTGATATTTCTGCCCAAAATTATGATGCTTAATTATTTTTACAGATATTATCTATTATCTATGCGTATGTGGTTACTACACTTACAAAGTTATAATATCCACACACTTTGAAAATAGGAAAAAATACGAGTAACTAAAAAATAAGTGACATAGATAATTTTGGGTGGCAAAGAGGCACAGTGGTGAGTCAAAAAAGGTCTATCAGAAGGATCATGAAGAATAATTCAGTTAATGGACTATATAAATTATTATTCATATGCCATATATAAAGCATGACTCACACATGCTTTCAATACTTTCATAATTTGAGCTCATGTCTCATTAGGAATATGATTCAGGTATATAAATGAGACTTCAAAGATTTTAATATGGGAGGAGAGAAATAACAGCAGGTTGAAGAGGCAAATTGTGACTATCAAATGAGGTGTGGCAAGGTAATGACAAGCTACCACAGACCAAATCTTCCTGTTCTTTCCCCTTTAATAATGTTGTGATTTTTGGAGTCACAAACTAAGTTTGTGATTAAATTAATTTTAATTTTGTAATAGAAGAATTGCATCACTAGGTTAATGTATCTACTCCAGCAGCCCATCTCTGGTAGTGACTTTTGGAAGAAGGAAAAAGAGAAGAGAGAAAGGATATGTTGATGCCTTCCGGGTGAAAAACCTTCCAGTGATCAACATTCCACATTCCTCTAAGGCAATGGTTTAATCCAGAAAGATTTTCTCCATGAGGTTTTCTCTCACAGATTTCTCTGGGGTTTATTCATCCATATTCAAAACAAAGTACCAAAAACTTGCCACGCTTTCACTTTGCAGCTTTGGGTTTTAAGCTGACCACCTGATTGATAATTTTATGGTTTGTTTCCTGGTTTCTGCTGCCTCAAGTTCTACCTCATAGTTTGTTTGCTACACTGAACCCATAGAGTTACCCACTAGGCAATAGGCTTAAAACCAAAGCCATGCAATTAAAACATGGCACTTTTTGGGCAGGCTTCCTGTCTGAATTCCTGCCTTCTTTCACCTACAGAAAAAGCAAAAAAAAAATTATTCTTGAGTACTGCTAAAGATGCAGGCATTTCTGCAGAATTAGAAAAAAATATAGATAACAGATTTAAAAATATAGATAATAGATATAATATGATATACAGATATCTGGTAGTTAAAACAGATGTAACATGAAATACAGATATCTAGTTTTTGTTCTCCATCCTTTCCTCAGCAATTTTATCCCGCCTTCATTAGTTAATTCATTCTGCCTGAAGCAGTAAGCTTCTGATGCCTAAGAAAAAAACAGAAAACCAGTAACTCAAGAGACCCTCAGAAGCCTTGATCATTTGTTCACTCATGCTAACCTACAAATCTTGCCTTTCTTCACTTTGAAAATTCTTGCTATAAATTCCTGTAGGAGAGTCTCACACTCTGCTGCTGGGGTCCTTCCAGGTGAACTTCTTGTAAACACTTTCAATCCCAGGTTGCTGCAGAGAGTTCTCCAAAGCTGCTGAATGCCACAGAATAAACACATTAACCAGAGAGTCAGAGCTTCTCCTGATCATTAAGATACCTGACCAGAAAGATGTGAATAAGCTCAGCATTTTTGACTTGTGATTTCTCTCCCTCTGCAAAAACCAGTAGAAGGCAGCCCTGAAACCATGTTGAGCTGGAAAGTTACTCACCAATGTTAGCCCTGCAATAAATTGCCAGAAGTCTCATCCAAAATCAATGGCAGTGTTCATTTCTTCATAAAATGATCACTTATCATTTTTCCTCCAGTAACTTTATTAAGTCATGGTTCAGTAATTAAGAGCATCTTGCATCTATTATTCATCTTAAAAAGATCAGATTCTAAATCTCAGATGAAAAGAAACTAAATATTTTTGAGAACTCCAGGCATATGATCTGGAAACAATATTGATTTAGTTAGCCTGGTTAGTGTTAATAGCAATAAATACTACTGGGAAAACACAAAATAAGTTTAAAAACATTTCTTCCTTTTCCAAGTAATAAACTGCATCATTGACCTTTTTGTTCAAGTGCTATCTACATGAGATTCACACATTTCCCAGCAGAGCCACTGACTTTAAATTAGGCAATTTATCGGAATTTAAACTAATTTGTAATTTAAAACTATTCATAACAGCATTAGGATTATTTTATTTACTGGATGACTGGAAAGTTAATACTGCAACGATGAGTTTCTCAAACTGTTTCCAGAATAATAATCATGCTGCAAAAGGCTGAATATAACTGCCTTAAAATATGTGTTAGTAAAATTCACAAACCCGGACAGAGGTACATTCTCCAACATCTCTGTTAGAGAGGATTTATTTGTGATATCAGTCTATTAAAACATCAGATTGAGGCCAATTGAGGAGAGCAGCATTAAGAATCAGAAATTTCTGTGCTGTCCTTATTATACCTTTGCTTGAACCTCAAGAGAGAAAGCTGTCTTGTAAGGTCTTTTAAACATACAGAGTGCCTCAGGCACTTGCCCCTGAAGCCATTAATCACAGAATATTCTATTCTGAAGTACTAAAAGAACAAGGATTTATTAGTACTCTATTCTGAGGATGTACAGGAGTGACTTTGCTCGGGAAGCCAGCACTCCAGATCCTCTCATGAACCTACCCAAACAGCATCTGACCTTTCAAATATGTGTGCTTTGCTAAAGGTTACACATTCTGACCTTCCCAGACCTGTCAGTGGAGAGGAATTTGACTGACTCAGCACTTGAATTCTGAATCTTTGAAAAACACCTTTCTTTTTTATTTTCAATCCCCCTGCCAGCTCATGGTGACTGCATGACAAGTGTACAGCTTGATGGAACAGTGGAATGATGGTTTATGTTGAAAAGGACTTAAAGATCACCTTGTTCCAACCCCCTGCCATGGGCAGGAACCAGGAACACCTTCCACCTGGCCAGGCTGATCAGGGCCCCATCCAACCTGGTGTCAAACATTCCCATCCTTCAAAGCCTCCCAGCTCTGGTCCTGTGCTCAGCTCTGTTAGAAGCAGGGGAATTTTTTTTTTCTTTTGACATTATGATCATGTCCAGACCAAAATTTCCCCAAGCCTGTGCTGAGCTAACCATCCAACCAGTTGTAATGTCACAGCTGCCATCAGAGCTCAGAAGTTGTTTTCTTCGGAAATGCAGAATTCCCCTAAATAGCAGATCCAGCTGATGTAGCTCCCACTTCCAGGAATATTCCTGCCCTCAGGTCACCTGCTGGAAGTGTTTGGGCAGCTGTCCAGTGAGCTGGGTGGGGCAACTGGTGTCATTGAAAAATAGCAGTGTGAAAAACAAAATTATTAAAAAGTAGGGTTGGTTCACAGGCTGTTCTCAAAGCACTGCATCTCTGACTCCCTCCAGAGGGGCTGGAGGTGGACAGACCACGACCCTGGCACCATCCCTTGTGCCTTTCTGATAGTGGCAGAACACATGTGGGTGTTTGCAAAGCCACAAAACCCCAGGGTGCCCACAGCTCTGGTAGAGGTCTCCAGACTGAAATTCAGAAGATTCTATTAACAGCTCACTGGCTCCCATGAAGAGCTTATTTAACCAGATTATTTGCCCCCACTGCACACATTTCATTGTTCACAGATTTATCTTCTCCCTGCACATATTCTATTGCTACCCAATGGGTCCAGCTAATTTTTGCAACATCCCACATGCACACATATTTTTCAGCAAGTGGCAGCCAGATCCACATGACTCATGCTCAGAAATGATCTTTTCCTACAGAGCTCCAAGGGTACAAAATTCCAGCTGTCTCCTAACAACCGGCCCCATTGTTGATCCCTCTGGTAAGTGGTTGCTTCAGTCATACATGTGGCAATTAGTGGTGATGGAGAAAGAGCCTTTAATGCAAAATTCCCAGCTGTGAGCAGAATGATTCTGGCTCTTGGCTGAGCTTACTGACACTCTGCTTGCTTCCCTCTCCACACATGGGAATGGAGAAGAAGATGAGGTCTGTGTTAGGGACTCAGCACAGGCTCGATGCTGTTTTCAGCAGGGATTCAGTGAGGCCACAGCAATATTCATCTGGTTCCACGTGACTAAATCACAGTATAGGTAAATAAATATGATCTTATAAGCTTCCCAGAGGAGGCAGTCTGAAAAATAGAGGTAATACAGAGCTACTATGTCTGCAGGGAGTAAAGTTCTGCCTGTTAATGAGACAACTAAGGAACAGGAAAACCTTTTTTGTCTGTGCATGACACAAAACAATTTCCAATTCTTCTTTCTTCCCCCTCTCCTCCCAGCTCATCAGCACCCAGAAATAAGAGGAACTTCTAGGAAGGTTTTTCAGACCCTTTTGTCAGACAACAAATATTTCTTCTTTTTCTCCAAGGCATTGTCTACCCCAAGGCTGTGCAGGACAGCAAGAACTGGTGGTAATTGCAGGGGGAATAATCAGCCATGCAGAATTTCTGTCCTCCCACTGGCCACGGTCACACTGAGCCATGCTGGGATCTGTGCCAGCCAGACTCTGCACCCAGCTTTGATCACACAAAGGGGCCTTCACAGAGGTTGATGGGGCAACCATCAACCTTTGTGAAGGTTTGCAGAGAATCAGCACAGAGCAGACATCAAAGGTCACACAGCAGTGTCCCATTGAAAAAGTCTTGTCCCATAAGGGAGGAATCAGATTTGCCAATATGCAGCCTTGAACAATCGATAGAAATCCTTTGACCAGTTTGATCTGAAGTTCAATGATTGCACTGGATGATTTATTTTTCTAATACTTCACACATGAGCCTGTCATCACTATTTCTTTAAGCCCTGGCTGCCCTGGGTAGCAATCAGCTTTAATGGGTACAATCAGGTATAAAAGGAATGTTCATTTCCACAAAAATATGACTAAGGATTTAAAGTGTCCTTGAGTAAAAATTAAAAAAAAAAAAAAAAAAACAAAAAAAACAAGTAGAAAAGTAAATAAAAAAGAGGAAGTGAATTACACTGAAAACCATTTGCACTTTAAAAATATAATCCTATTGATGTCCATAGAAATTAAATCAAATGGAGAACACTGAAATGAAAATTACCCTTTCATCTACACAAATTATTGGAAAGTAGTTAGACAAGGTGATTGTTATGCAAATGTAGATCCAATGCAATCACAAGGCCTGGGAGTATTTTCCAAGAAGGCATGTTAACTCTTTCTAACACATTATATCTGCTTTGTCCAGAAGCCCTTGAGTCTGGCTTTTCTGATCATCCCATCTTGAACAGAAATAGTTACAGTTATGAGCATTCACACACAAATACATTTGATGTTTTTCATGAGTTGCATATGTGGTTGATGAAGAAATATAAGCTTTTGTAAAGCATTTAATGTACTGGCATATGGCACTTGGATTAAAAGAACAGAATATACACAAAAGCAATATCTTGCAGAAAGTGAGCTCAGATGTAGACGACACTTGAGAGAGTAAGAGGCTATCACAACATCTCTGGGGAAAGGTTTATTCAGTTGTTTTATAAAATAAAATTTTGTTTTATAAGAGTCACAAGGGATAGGTTTGTACCAACAGAGCAGCAGCAGAGAATGAAGCAATGAATTGTACCCCAGAGAGACAAACAAGCAGATACCCCTGCACACGTGCCAGGTTCCTACAGCCTTGGCAGAAATGGGGGCAGAAATGGCCACAGATCCCAAATTACCACTTGCCAAACAGAAAACTGTCTTGTGGACCAGCTTTAACTTTGTGGTATGAATATGCAGCACTAGGAGGAAGCTGAGAAAGAGAGAGAATTGTATCTCAGTCACCAAGCAAGGCTGTGTGCAGGCACAGCTGGCACAGAGCAGCCAGGGAGGGCTCTGGTGGCTCCCAGCTGCCAGAGGTCTAACAGGAGCCTCTGGGATCAAAGCAGAGCAATAGCATGCTGAAGTAGAGGAATGTTGGGTGGCAAATCATCCAGCCTCAGCAGCAGCAGAGCCACAGCTGTTTTGTCACAGCTCTCGTGGGTCTTGTTGATGGAGCAGCTGCAGTTCTTGACACCAATGTTTTTCCAGCCCTGTCCTCACCTCCTGTGTGGCCCTACTGCTCAGACCTAAACCATGCCATTTCTGGAGGTGCACAGTCAACTCCCAAGGTAGTCTAGCCTTCCCAGAGAACCCATCTCCCTCAAATAGCCAGGAAAACCCTGTTGCACCAGGCTGTTGGCTGTGCCTGCCCCACCCCTGACATTCTTGCATGGCTGGGTGCTGGATGAGGCTATTTGCTCTCTCCCAGTTTCTCCACACCCTCCAAAAAATATCCAGAAAACAAAATACTCTGCAGCTGCTTTTCCTAGAATCTACTGTTATCAGGAAAGCCTCAGAGGACCTCAATATGAGTGTATGCAAGAGGAGGTTAAAAGGTGAAGATGTTCTAATTCATGCAGACATGATGGGAACATCTGGTAATGGAGGGACTATTAATCAGCAAAAGGCATAATGAGAGCTGATGGCCAAAGCTGGAGCTGGATAAATTTAAGCTAAAAAAAAGGCAAAAAACATCAGGTATGAAGGTTATTAGGCATTGGAGAAATTTTCTGAGAATATGGGGTTTTTGTTGCTCAAAGTCTTCCTAAGTAAGATTTAAGGGCTGGTTAACTTACTAGAAGAAATTCTGCTCCTCACTAGTGGTTTACAGGCTTTAAGTTATGACTGAGGCTGCTTGTGCCATACACAGTATGCAAGTATGCAGAGAAAGTTCCCCTTTCCTAAGGAAAATGCACTCCTGTGGAAGTGAGGGGAGGATAAACTCATGCATGCATTAAGAGTTAAACCCTGCATGGCTGTCTGATGCACATGCCCTTCTTCCTTGCTTGGGATTTGATTGTGCATCTTGCTAAAGAACTTTTACTTCTATTTAAAGCCACAGGTAGAGGTGTTCATGAGCCGCATGCTACATCCCTGGGTTACAGGGACACGAATTTCAGATTGGGATAAACAGATCTGTGACAACAAAGGCTCAGGAGGGAGATTAATTTAAACTACAGGTGAGCATTTCCTAAACAAAAGGCTGCTGGTGGAACAAATATTGGCATGTTTCAAAGCTGGACAGAAGGAACCCAAGAACACTGAGTGTGTTCGTTGTGCTTGCTGAAGGCATGCCTCACTCCTCATGCTATTTTAAGCAGGTGGCAGTGCACAGAATTAAGACACACTTCTCCCACCAGGCTGTCTCTTCTCCGTGTGCCTCTGCTTCTGCCCCATCTGTAACTCTTCCCAGCATAAAGAGAAATTGCCACTCAGCAGAGGAATTATGCAGATTTTGTTTTAAGGTGAGGGGAGGCAAGAATTCCAGCTCCACATGAGCTAAACGAGGGATCTGCTCCCACACTGAGGGCTGATCATGGAAATGCTCCTGCTGGCAGCACTCTGTGTATCTGACCTACACTTCCGTACCATTGTTTTAAACAATGCAAGACACCTGAAACAGCAATGAAAATCACACAAGTTTGGTTTAGCACTCCAGTTTGGTCTTTGTTTTGTTTCAGCACCCGTTGTTAAAAAAAATGTGTTTTTTCCTGCCCATTGAATTTATTTCTTGGATGCTA
>JAYDZK010000271.1:28189924-28203417 GCA_034509185.1 Euphonia xanthogaster
CCAGAGCAGCTGGGGCTGCCCCTGGATCCCTGGCAGTGCCCAAGGCCAGGCTGGACAGGGCTTGGAGCACCCTGGGACTGTGGAATGTGTCCCTACCCATGGCAGGAGTGGAATAGGATGAGCTTTAAGGTCTCTTTTAAGCCAAACCATCCTATGGTTCTGTGCACCCCACAAGACAGTGACTGGAGTGTCTCTCTCTGTTCCCACTGTCTGCTCAGTGCAAGAATGTGCCAGTGCAGGTTATAAACCATCAGCTTTTTACTTCTTGAATATTTCCTTACACTCTTTATTTCTTCAGGCTTGCCCAATTATCATTTCTTTATTAAATTGTTTATTATTACAAGTTCTGCCCTTGAGCCTACTGCAAGAAGTGATAAACCTCTCATTCACATCCACAAACCTTGAATCAGGGCTCTGTGTTGCAAGAATTTCTTTTCCCCTCAGCCACTGTGGGTACACCATTACTAATTTTAACTCTGGCCCACAGCACTTGTAGATGCCACGTTTTTTCCAGAACTTTTTCTGTTCAGCCACCCTGACACCAACACCCAGAGCAGCTGGGGCTGCCCCTGGATCCCTGGCAGTGTCCCAGGCCAGGCTGGACAGGGCTTGGAGCACCCTGGGATGGTGGAAGGTGTCTTTGCCCATGGTAGGGGTGGAACAAGGTCTTTTAAGTCTTTTTTCCAATGCAAATAATTCTGGGATTCTCTGGTTGCATCCACCAGTTAGGAAGCCAAGTACAGAGGTCCCCCCCTCTCCTCACCTTACACAGGAACAGCAGCTCTGCAATCTGCACTGGCCAAACACTGCTTGTTGCTAGCCCAGGGCAAGTGTGGAAGCAGGGAATCACCTCCTCCCCATGCAAAGAGGAAAAAATGTTTTCTCATTTAGCCCAGATTCAATGTGCTTTTTGCCTCTTTGTAGCAGAAAATCCGGTTCCATAAAAGTTGAAGTTTAATATCAGCTGCAGGCCTTCAGGAGCTATTAGCTGATAATTCTCTGAGCTTTTGCCTCAGCCTCCCTGACCAGCAGCACTGAAATTATCAAATCACAGCAATATGATGGAAAACCTTTGCTGCAGCAATGAATTTCTCTTGGAATGGAGCTGGACACAGTTACTTACCTTCAGTATTCACACATGTATTAGAGATCCTATCTGACAAATAAAGGGCCTGAGTCTCTGTTTTCATGCTTTTAACACCAGCAGACCAACATTCCTTAAGACTCTTAAAATTTTTACCATTTCTTAAAAATAAAACCCTCAAAGAAAACACCTAAAGTGCAAATATTTCTGTTGTGCAGCCTGTACATTGATTTTCCAGCTGGGGGTTTGATGTAGGGAACCAGCTCTGGTTCATTCAAGGGGGTCTCCTGAACTAAAACACAAGGTGACATAATTCCCTTTTACCTTTCAGGACTGACATTATGTAACTTTTTTTATTGAGATGTTTACATGAAAATAAATCCTAAAAAAAAGAAAACAAAACCCAAATGCTTCTAATGGGAAAAAGAGGAAATTACTTCATTGAAATTAATTCTTTATTGGCCTCAAATTTTACATACAGACAGGTTAAATTTGTGGAGTTTTAGCAAAACAAAGGAGGAGCATCAGTGAAAAGTGGGTTAATTGTGTAGGATGAAATCAATGCAAATACCTTTCAGTCTGAAAGCTTAAACTAAATGTTACCCCAGATTTTTCCAGCTAGTCCACCTTCAGGAATTTTCCAGGCTGAAGTACCAAGCCTATGTTTAGACAGAGAGGAGCAAAGGTGTAAGTTAAGCAGCAAAAGCAAGCACTCACTGCCTTCTATTCATCCTCCAAGATGTTAAAAATAAGTTTTCCCTTCTTAATTTTGAGACGTAATCCTTAGGAGGCTCTGAAAACTGTAAATCAAATTTCCAATATTATTTCTGCAGGCACTCCAACAGCCTCTCCTGGCTCTTGCAAGGTGTTTATTAGCACTGGGCCAGCTCCCTGTTTGAGGAGCACGTGGAGAGCTGATGGATCATGTGCCAGCAGGGTTGGAAAGGGGGCACTCTCAGGAGATTTGAAAGCCAGGCAAATATTGGAGTTGGGCTTCAGGAAGGAGCCCTGAAAATGGAAGGTGTGACTGAGAGCTGTGTGATTAGAAAATACAACAGGGAGCTAATTGCAGAGTGGGTCTGTAAGACACACTCCAAGGCCATTTCCCAGCCTGGTCCCACCTGAAATTGGGACTGCTGGGATGGGCAGGGCAAAATATCCTGGGCCAAGGGACTTTCTGTAGCCATTTTATTCTCTCTGTGACCACTCACAGAAAGTTCTCAGTGAGGTAAATGCTGCTTTGCCCTGACTGTTCAGCTTATTTGGGGGTAAGATGTTACTATTTCAATACATTTTCTTGTGCATCCCAAATAGATTTTGCTCACTGAACAGATTCCTGAGTAGATTTTTGCTGAAATGCCAAAGCTTTGATGAAATCAAGCCCCTCACTAAAGTGTTGCACTGAGCAAGAGATTCACTCACACAGGAAATCCTGTATTTTCAGCATGGAAGAGACTCTGTGTTAAACACCCTGCTCAGAATGCAATTTTCTGAAATATATTTTATTATAGAATGTCCTGCTTTGCAGTAGCATCAGTAAATAAATATGTCTATGATACATATGGGTTTGTTTGGGACTTTTTATGGGGAGGAGGGAAGTTCCTGGAGCTGAACAAAGGAGAAGCTGAGAAATGGAAAACCAAAACTGAATCCTATTTTTCTTCTACCAACACTCTTGTTTGGGTGCCTTTTTAGCCAGGATGGCACCAGGAGTGGAGCCTGAGCAGGGAGGGTTTCCCAAACCAGAGACCCCTTCAGCAGCATCCCTCTGGAATGGCTGCCTGTGGACTGGGGCAGTTAAGGCTGTTGCAACCCTATAATCTTAGCATCCAAGACTGGTTTGGGTGGGAAAGGATCTTAAAGTTCATCTCATTCCAGCCCCCTGCCATGAGCAGGGAACCTTCCACCAGACCTGGTTGCTCCAAGCCCTGTCCAGCCTGGCCTGGAACAGAGAATGTCAAGATTTAGGTTTTGTGATGGAGGCACCTCCTTCAGCACAGAGCCTGACTTTACAAGGTTATTTAATTTTTAAAAAGTGTAAAAACACACAGTCCTGGAGGTAGATGTTGGGACTGATGCTGCTGTGCTCTGATTTTTTAAGATTTTCTAAGCCTTCTGATGTTTACATTCTTGTAATGAACTTTCTCACACACTTTCTGTAAATAACTCATTGTTTTGCATTATTTTATGGAGGAGGAGAAATTTGATGGACTGTTGGTTTGTCCAGTGTCATTGGAGAGGTGGCCCTGTCACCCTCCAATCCACTGTCACTTTTAGAAATCTATAAATGTCAGAAAATAAGCTTCCCTTTTCTTCACCTTGAGAGCAGCAGTGTGTGCACTTGTGTTCTTTCATGTCCTATAGTGACAGACAAAGCCCTGCTGAGGTCAGCAGAGCTGGCTGAGGATCTGATCTGGCTGCAGTCCTGTGCCTGCAGTTCATCAGATCAAGGGCTGTACCCTCAGACAGCTGCCAGGTGTTTCACTGGTGAGCAGATCCCTCCCATCACAAACCCACATCTCCAACAGGTCACTGCAAGCCTTTGAAAGGAGCAAGAAAATTACACCAGCAATGCCAAGTAAGAAGAAGAAATGCCATATAGTGCCATATAGTCACCTGAGAAAAAAATAATTGGTATTTTCAATCAAGGAGCACAGTAAATTCTGAAATTAAATGGATTCATCCTGTCCAGACTCCTGCTCTTCTCAGAAGGTGGCAATGCTGCCCAGACCACACTAAAGCAGCAGCTGGGCTACTTTGGTGTTTGCAGTGCCCAAAGCCAGGTGGCAAACACAAGTAGCAAAAAGCCCAGCTGTCCTCTAATCATTGACTGATAGTTTTATTTCACAAAAGAGACTAAATCAAATTCTCTTCCAAATAAGTCCAACTGACGTGGCAAGGAGTGACCTTGGGGAGGGCTTTAGGCTGTTACAGAAGTAAAAAGTGCTTGTTGACATTTTTCAGAACAATGATGCCAGAAATCTGGTTCTCACCTAAACAGAAATTGTAGTACAAAGTATCTGTAGTCCATAAAAAATTTGTGTTCTGACTAAAAGATGAAAGCCACACAAATCTGAAATATTCTTCCAGGCTACTCCCTGCCAGTTTAAATTTAGGAATTAAAGGGGAATCTAAGGTACTTCCCCCAGGTAATTAATAGAGCCCCCTTCAATAAATAGATTCAGCTAAATATTAAGAGCATGTACAATTTCTGTCCATGTGCCTCTTCCAGAGGCTCTGGTACAAATTCAACAGCTTCAACAGGAGCCTCACCAACTTGCAATTGAATAAGTCTGGTGACAATTTAATGATAGCATGGTCCTGTCCTCCAGCAGGGGGGGAGGCTCAGCAATGAGACCTGAGATAATGGCTGTGCTCTGGTGGTTCTGGGTGTCCAGGCCTTACACAAATTAAAAAGGGAAGCAACAGTGGCATTAAGGTAATACCACAGGAGGCCAGAGCAGGCTCCTGGTTGTCCTTCTGTTCCTCCTCCAGTTCTCAAACCTGTTAATTTTCTACTCTGGGAGCTAACACAGGATTACACAGGAATTCAACCTGAATCAAGGCTGTCTGATGCAGAACCCCATCCACAATGACAAATAATCCAGGGTCTAAATAATTATTCTGATCGTTTTATAACAAAGTAAAGAATACAGAGGATTTGGGAAAATATTTGTTTTGTCAATATTTGGCTGCTATGACAAGATTACAAAGGAAAAGTTGTGAAAATCCTCGATTGTTTCAACTGCAATCCAGTTCCATAAATGATTTGCAAAGCACAACCTGAGTTTCTAATTTGTGGGACAATTACAAAATAAATCCCCCCAGGCAATTTAAAATCTGGCTGGAATAACCTGGTGTTTTCCAAGATTATGACAGAAGGAAGTGTAATAGAGAAATTGTTCATCAGCAAAATAACAACAGCTGGCCAATTTTGCTTTTGAATGTATATCAGCACTGCTGGCCTTTGTCAGACAGACTGCAAAGAGTGAGTGGAGGCTCTTTTAAAAAATGCCCAGTTTCCACTGGCAACCAGTGGAGCAAAAGGACAATCAGATTTAATCAATTGATTTCAATGCGCCATGTTCAAAGAAGTTTTCTTTAAATGATTCAAGAGGCAAAAGGAGGGAGAGAAAAGTCAAGCAATAAACTGTAATGATTCTCATTAATGGCTATGAATCAACTGCTTCATAGTTTAATTTTGTTAGAAACTTCTGAGCTTTTCACATTGTCATCAGATAAAATCTTTTTCTTCCAAGTGAAGCCACGAAACTTAAAAGTAGGCTCCAATCCCTTTGTTTGGACACTGATTTTTCAACTCAGTTTTTCTCAGAATTGCAAATAATCAAAATACCTTTTCCTGTCTAAAATGCCATCTGCATTTTTCTTAAATAACTCTCTATACATGAATCATCTGTATTTTTACGCTGTTGCCGAAACGACGTAAAAACCTTCCACCCAAATTGGAAATGCAACGGGGCTGGATGACATTTACAAAGAACATTTTCTCAGAATAACCTAACCTTTAATAAGTGTATTTTCCATATATTTATTAATGTCAGTAGAAGAACACGATGTTCCGGAATAAAATATTTACGGAATTTCTGTGTCTTTGTTGCGTGGGGCTCCTGGTTCCAAGAACCACTCAGAGGCTTTTAAACTGTTCACCATGTCACTCCTGTCAAGTGGCACTTTTCAAGTGCTGAGCTCCCTGCTCTTTTTTTTTTTCCTGTGCATTAATGTGCACTGGCATCATTTTTCCTTGAAATGTAAAGTCCCTTGTAACAGCACCACAGAACATATTCACCTCACAGACCTTACATTACTTTTGCTTGATTTAATTTTTAAACAGACCTAAATCTTTGTGTATCCTGTTCAGACTCCTCAGCTTCCAGTTCAGCATGTTTAGGGCAGCTCCTGACTCACAGCCAGCATGGAACCAAGCCTCTTATTCTCTCTTCCATGCTGCTTTCCTATTTATATTTCTCCACCTTGTATTAACCCTCGTGTTCCTTGTTAATTTTGCCTGTTCATTAGCAAATGAGCACGCACACAGTGGTGTTTGTTTCTGCAGGAGCTGTAACATGCTCTGATGCCCTGATGTCACACTAGCACTTTTTGTGAGCATGGTATTTCTCCAGGTTTATTTTACCCCATTCCTGGGCAATGCCCAGTACGTTTGTTATGAGGAATGTGAGTAGAAAGGGAGATCTTGCACTTCCATCCTGGATTTCTTTTACTTGCTTCCCTCTGATTTCCCCTGTTATTTTCTTAACCCTTTTCTTTTTCTGTTTTCCTCTATGATTCCTTTTAAGCTGTTTCACAAGTGCACATTTCAATAGTCTAACACTGTATTTCTTCATAGCTCTCAGGAGGAAAGAACATAAAGCAAACAAAACACTTGCTCTTTGATGAGAGAAAAGTTTGTCTCATGTTTTCCAAGCCACCACCTTGTGATGAGATTTCACCAGCTGGAATTTGACATGATAGCCTAAAGTGAGAGTAGGATGTGCTCTGCCAGCCCACACTATTCTCAGAGCCTGCAAACCAGTTCCAGTTCCTCTTTGAAACAGATCTGTTGTTTCAAGTGTTTGTCAATATTCATAGCCTTTCCCCAGCAGTTGCACAATTCTTCACTATCAGTGAGGAGGTTGAAATGTTGGTAAACAGGTTGAAGAAGGTGTAAATTAATAAAAAGGTCAGACTGAACAAAGATTACTCTGCATTAAGAAGGAATGTGAAATTATTCTTTGTGATTTTTTCAGTGGAACAATGAACCAATCCATATTTCTGCATTCTCAGGAAAGACAGTAATTCTCTGCTGGACCGAGAGTGAGATGTGGTACTGGTACACATGAAAAGCAGGTCAGGAAAACATTAATTATATTGCAAAGTACTGGTAAAAACATCCTTTCCAACATTCATATCTGGTAAGAGAGCAAGAACAGGAGGTCAAAGTTCGAGCAGGATTTTAATTAGATACCTTGCTTACTGTGGTGTGTCAGACAAACAGTAAGAAGAAATTTTCTCATCTGCAGCCATGCTCTACACAGCACTTTGTTTCCTCTAGCATGTTAGAAGTTGGTCTGATGCAGAGGAGAAATACAAACAGGTAACAGCACAGAGGCACTCAGGATACTGCCATTGCCTTTCCCCACACTGGGCACAGCCAGACTCTGATCCCAGCCTGAACCTTTTGGGGACAATATGCTTTCCATTTGTTTTGGATCCTGACAAAGCTCATCTGCCAGGTTCACTGTGGTTTGGCACAAGGTAAACAAGCCCAAAGGTGAAAATAGAGGTGTTAGAGCTGGACAGGACCAGGACCTGCAAGGCCACAGGACAGGCAGGAAGCTGCTCTAGCAATAAGGTTTCATATTCTGCTTTCTTCTCTCATACTAATTATTTTTTTCACTCTGAGGAGGAGGGACAACTATTTATTTTACAAGATTACTACAGATCAATAAGGGGAAACTATGATTCATTCAATACTTGGTGACAGATTAAATAAAAAGCATGATTCTGGGTCTGCTCTAAAGTAAAAAAAATTAAAAGATAAAAGTAGATGTCTAGGGAGATATAAAATCACAGCAGTTTTCCTCCCTTTCCTCCTTTTCTGTCTCATTAAAACAGAAGTTACAAATGGTTTTATTATCCTGGGTTCAGCAGACAAGCATCATGATGGTGAAGAGTAAAGCCATTTTTTTAATGAAATTCATACAGCAGCAAGAATACAAATGTAAAAGGGAAGCAAAGAAAACTTTTGGGAGAAGATTGTTATATTCTACATAAGCCTCGAAACATTGCTGGCTGAGTCACTAAAGATTTACTGAGTCACTGAGATTTAGCAGAGATGGAGGCAGCTCTCCAAAGTGTTTTACAGCTCTGTATTTTGCAAACCAGAAGGAGGAGGCAGCTCTCCAAAGTGTTTTACAGCTCTGTATTTTGCAAACCACAAGCCAGATCTGCTGCTCCTCTCATGTGCTGTCCTTCAGCCAACCCTGTTGCTAAATCTACTACACAACAATTTGTCAGGGACTTGAAGTTGTTGCAGCTTTTTCATCCTTGTTGGAAAGATTACCAAACAGATATCCTGTCAATCTGCTGACTGCTCAGAGTTTTGGGTAACAGGTAACCTTTTCTGGAAATATTTGAGGCTTGATGAGCTAAATACTTTATCAAATAGGGGACTGCCTGTGCTTTGCAGATGGTCTGTTCAGCTAGTGGAGGCAAGGATTTTCTATCTCCAAAGTCAGGGGATTGCCCTTGATCTTCTCCACTCCACACAACTCACATCCACAAGACAGAGCACACTGAAAGAGGAATATGACAGTGAATATTTCTGAATTACAATAATTAGGCTCCGGCTGTTTTCATTATCCTCTGATGGGGATACAAACCAATCACAGTCAATTTTAAACATAATGAAAGACATTCTTCTTGTTCATGGCAATGACTTTTAAAATGCCTTGCATTGGGGTATAGAAATACTAGAAATGTGTCTGCTTGCTTCTGTGAAGAGCCAAGTGTTGTGCAACACAATGTTGAATTTCAGTAATTAATTACATTCTGCCAAATTCAGCTGTGGTTTTCCTGAAATGCTAGCAGTTGTTTCAGTTAGTCTTTATGGCTCTGCCTCAAAGCCCTTTAATGTGGATCAAAATCTCTCCATTGAGTTCAAGTGGTCTTAAAGCTGATCCTCACTGTCTGGGTGGCTGCTGGGAAAAGAAGAAAGGGACCAAGAGTTGTTTCACAGAGGAATAGAAATGAGAGCTTTGGAGTACAGCATTCATTAAAGTATCAGTTAAAAATAAATGAAGTTACTATTACTGCTACTAAGAGAGAAAATACCTGAAAAAATCATCTCTGGGCCTCAAAACAGTCTGAGGATTTTCTGTTAGCTTTGCTGTCCAAAGCCAACTGGAAATGTGTTTTCTTTTTCCTGCAACTGAGGTAAAATAATGTCTCATCAAAATGTTCTGCAGGTGGTAGATTTCTTTTCAACAGTAATTTCAGGAGAGAACTGAAATAGCTGAATTTTTAAAAAATGTAACTTTGGTGCTTTGTGGGAATGGAACCTTGGCTTCTTTACACTTCCAGTCTCCTATTAGAAAAAGCAGTAGCCAGACCTGGAAAAACCTGCAGTTAAAGGAATGTGATCCTGGTGCTGTAACCAGACCAGAAGAACCAGGAAAACCTATGAAAGGAATAAAAAAAAAATCAAACAAGCAAGCAAACAAACAAAAAAATAAATTAAAAGGAACCAAAGTAGATTTTGGGCTAGAACAGTGGAACCAAAAGTCCTGTGAACTGCAGGGGAATTGTGTCTCTGGAGATTGGGCTGCTGTGAGCCCCAGCAGAACAGAGCAGGAGCTGCCTCTTGGCTCTGTACCCCTCAGGGCTCTCTCTGCTCTCGTTCAGATGCACTGTGAGCCAGCCTGCTTTGGAAAGAGCTGCTGAACACTTTGAGGAAAAACCAAACCCTTATTCTAATGAGCAACCTTGTATAAAAGACATGCTAATTCACTTTTAATTGTAGTGTTGACTTTAAATGTGGGACTTGGATTACATGGACAGATATCCAGATATCTGAGCAAAGCCATCCAAGCTGCAGGATCCCTCTGTGACAATTAGCATGTGCTGCTGTGTGATCCAGGAGCCTGCACACATCTCTTGGATCTGTGAATCTCTTGAAGCTGAGCATGAAGGAATTCTGCAGCTCAGGGGAACCTGCCTGGGAGAGCAACTTTGGGCAATTCATGGAAAAATTTGTTTTCTGTAACTTCTTGTCTATGGAAGTTATTTCACCACTCCTTGATAGAGTGAAAATAGCTGTGGGGAAAAAAAGGTGCAGCAGCACAGGCACTTGGTAGGGATTCTGGAAAAAAAACAGAATTCGGGGAATGAAAAATAAGTTATTTTTGCTGTATCCACAGCAGAGGCAAAAAGAAGCCAACAGCAGAAAGGATTCCTGGAATCTGAGGAGAAGTCACATGAATAAATAATGTGTGATTTTTGACTCCTTGGAGCCCTGAGACTTGTGGCCAAGAATCTTTCAGAACAATCAAGAGGAAATTCATGCCATTGTTTTGATTAAGACGTGAATGGCTGGATTTTGAATACTGCAGAAAGCTCAGGGGTCTGTTGCCTCTACTGGCACAAATCTGGGTTGAATGTTCATGGTCCAGCCTCTGAGAATGGGTGCATAAATTGCAGGGGTCTCCCCACAGAGCAGGGTGAGGGACCACTGGAGCAGAAGACCCCATTTCCTTGCAGAGGTGAGAGAAGTGACACCTGCAAAGAGATTAAGATACCACAGAGGTGCTGCTGAAATGATTTAAAACCGTAATGGACTGACCATGGCTGAGTGGAGAAAATTCAACAGTTAGAGTGTTATAGGGATGTTCTTCATGAGAGCTTTCCTCAGTACTGATCTCACTTGTGGCTTTATGACAAAATATACCAAAGTGATAGAACAGTGGTAGAAAACGCAGGGATAGAAGAGAGCATGACCACGATTTTGAGAGAAGGAACTGTAATTGGTTGTGCCTCTTGGGATGATTAAACATCACCACATTGTTACCACCTTAACAAGAAGAAAGCAAAAAACAATTAGAATTTCACATTATGTGGACTTGTTTTTAGCAGTTGTCTCACCAGCACACCTGGGGACAGATATGCCACACTGAGACTGTTAATCTGTGTCTGCTGCCTGAGATGCTAAAACTGTCCTGGTGGATCAGGTGGCTCAGCCAATCTGAATGATTGAAGCTGCCAAGGAATGTCATAAATCTGTAAAATGATACTCCTGGAGGTTAGAGTTTATCAGCTTCAGGTTTGTCTGAACTGGGAGCAGCCTCTGACACCATCAAGCAGATCAGTGCACACTCTGTACAGAACACAGAACTACAGAACACCAAGACTGTAAATAACTCTTTCCAAAATCAATTATAATCTACACATTTGAGCCAAATACTTACTCCTGCAGTTGGGAAGGGAAAGGATTTGCCTTCCCCTGTGCCAGGAGTTTGCCTTGCATTGAAGAAATAGCACAGGTCCAGTGAATTATGAGCATGGTGCAGCACCATGGGGGGGTTGAGAGTCAAATGTATTGATGTTCACCCATGGAGTCACTCCTGTCACAGCCCAGAGGCCTGTGAACCAAACAAAATGGGAAATTCTGCCCTTCAGTTTATGCTGGAATTCCTAATCCTAATCATTCCTAATTCCTAATGCAGGCAGAGTTCTTCCCCTGCACAGGGGAACACATTTGTACCCTGACACCTGCAGCAGCTTGAGGGATATTTCATAGGCAGGCTAATACAGCCTTTGGAATGGAAATAACATTAACACTGGTCATTTGGTCATTTGCAAAGGCAGCACAAGCTCAGGCATTGCAGAGGAGCAACTAGAAACCATCCAGGGTGGGAGAAGAATGTATAGAAATACACTGAGGTAGATGTAGATTGATATAGATAAGAAATTATATAGATGTAGATATATATAGATGATATAGATACAGATGATAGAGATAGATAAAAGATAGATAGATAGATAGATAGAGAGAGATGGGATAGATAGATAGATAGATAGATAGAGAGAGAGAGAGAGAGAGATGGGATAGATAGAGATAGCAGCTCCTGATACAGAAAGAAACTTTCTAACACATCATTGCAGATTGTGGGTGGAGGAAGTAGATTGACTCACCAAAACTCTTTTCTAAGACCAGCTTCAAGAGTTTGACTTTACAGTGCTTGTACAATGGTTTCCCAAATCATTTGCCTAACATGTTTCCTTGGGAAATGCATCATGCTGCATTTTCCAGCCTTAGGGATCCCATGCTGAGGTCAAACTGTGTATTGTGCATTCCTTTGGCTCCCTGACTCAACCTTGGGGTGCACCAAGTCCTGTCCCTGATGACACCAGCTTTTAGCAGCTTTTATTTTGTAATTAATTGCTCTACTCACAGTGTTTAGCTGCTAGTGTAAATTACAACTTTGGGGATGGAGCTATTTTTAAAATCAGCCAAAATTCAATAATAACCTTTTAAAATTGTATTTGAAGTAGCAGAGTAATTCACCTTGTTCTATTTTTTAAATCCCACTTGCAAGTCTTCACCTGTCTGATGCAGGAGCTGGAGGTTGTTTGTTGTTCAAGTTAATCTCAGAAGCTCAGGTAATCAAGTTCCCACAGCACTGGGTATAGCCAAGGAGATTTACACAGATAATTTAAAGGCACCGTGCTGATCTGTTATAAAATCCAGGCTGTCAGGAGTTCAGAAGTTAAATCAACGAGAGAAATCACTAGGACTTCAGCAGATCCTTTAAGTTAATCTGATACATTAAAAGATGCCCTAGACACGAACTTCTATTGCACAACTTGAAACCCTTGCATTGCAGAAATCTTCACAATCATTGAAAGATTTCTAACTTTACTGTTTTAGCCACTGTAGCAATCACAAATAAACATCTGTAATGACAGTGGTTCTTTAACAACATCCCAGAGACACTGAACATTATTTATAACAGAATGATGTAACCAGATTGTTTTATTAATATCTGCAGAGTCATTTCTGCACTTGACACCCCTCTTGGAACACAAACAAGCTTTCTGAGGCTGCACGTTTGGGCCTGATTTGCAAGATGCTGAACACCCACATGCCTCACTGTAGTCCACTGTAGGGCCATTTAATTCCTTGCAACATCCACCCTTTAGCTCCTCGTTTGTGTTTTCCTCCCTCAGATTTTGTTTGGCACTGGAGCAAGGGCAAGTAGGGCAAGAATGCTGAGAAAAGAATAAGAAGCTGAAAAAGCAGGGTCTCTCTCATCTCCAATGCCCCTTTTCTCTAATTTGGTCTTTCTCTATCATCCTAATCCCACTGCCCAAAGGAAATCACAAAAAACCCCAAATTACCAGTGGACACTGCACCAGGGAAAAGCTCAGTGGTTCTAATGATGTCCAGAGAGCACCTGTGCCTCTGAAGATGAGAAGGATGATGCTTTTGAATGAAGATGATGCTTTTTAAACGAAGACCTGAACCATTGGCTCCTCATCATCACCCAGAGAGGCTGTGGAGGTCCCATCCCTGGGAGTGTTGAAGGCCAGGCTGGAGGAGCAGCCTGCCCAGGGTGTCCCTGCCCATGGCAGGGGCTGGAAGCAGATGATCTGTAAGGTGCCTTCCAACACAAGCAGAGGACCAGGTGTTGAACTTTGATTGCTACCTGATCTGCAAAAGATTATCTGGACACAAGCAGTTAATCCCTCAGGCCACCTCTTAAAATGTTGTAGCCCCAAATTTCCCTCAGCTAATGGCACAAGCTGTGATTCCTACCAACAGCTTTTAGCACAGGGGTGTGGGTGCAGCCAGCAATGCAAACAGGAGCTGATCCAAACAAATCAGGAGACAGCT
>JAYDZK010000271.1:28203840-28221399 GCA_034509185.1 Euphonia xanthogaster
TTAGCACAGGGGTGTGGGTGCAGCCAGCAATGCAAACAGGAGCTGATCCAAACAAATCAGGAGACAGCTCTTCACAGGTGATGGGCCATCCATAATTTTAATTTTAATTTTTATTATTATTATTATTATTATTATTAATAATAATAATATATAAATTGTAATAAAAACTTTAATAATGATAATGATTATTTTAATAATTATAATAATTTTATAGTTTTTCTTATAAGTTTATAGGGTTTTTATTATTAAACTAATAAATATCACTAAATAATAAATTATTTTTTAAAATATTTAGAATTTAGACTATTTATTTTAACTATTAAAATATTAATCTTATTAAATTTATTAATTTATTTAATTTAATGTTATGAAATATAAATCTAAATTTTGTAATTTTATAATCATAACTTTATATATAATCACAAAAGGTCTCACTGAATACCTACAGGCAGGTACTAAAGAGGCTCACAAGAACCAGCAAGGTTGATTTTTAGCTGGTAGAATCACACCAAGACAGTGCAGCAGTGAAACCACTGAAATTATGCATGTCAGGGGGCAGAGCTAAATCACTGCAGGCAAAGCAATCATTAGAAGGGAAAACAATATCCTGAAAATAAAATACCCCAGATAAGAAAACATGAATGCAGGTAAAAAAATACAATCCAGCCTTGCATATCAGCGCTGTATCAACAAGGCTTGCTTTCCAGAGATCAAAGGACACTGACCCTTCTCCCAGGCCAGTCCTTACAGACAGAACAGGAGGATTTTCCTAAGCCAGTGTCCTGGTAAGTAAGAGACAAGAGACAGCAGTAGAAGTCATGTTTGCATTTCTCTGTCTAAATTCCTCACTGTTTTCAAGCATTTTGAGATTTACAGTTCAAGTTCTCCACACAGCTTTTCACAGGCAGCTCTTGTGCAGCCAACTTGTTTTAGTCCCAGCTGAAACTTAAATGAATCCTTTTGCCAAAAGCACGTTTCTCTGGGGATCCTTCTTGCTCAAACATGTTTGTCTCTAAGCCTCATATTTAACCATGCTGGCAAGAGTGCAAATGAGAAATGCACTAAGTTCCTTTATAAAAAAACAACAAAAAAAAATTTCCTAAGGCAATGCTTATGTGGAATTTGTATATTTATATTCTTTTATATTCTGCACTTTATTAAGTGGATTTGGTTTATTAAGAAATAATAAATGTCCTGAGAAGAGCCATTTCTGAGTCTTTTCAACCACCTGTCCCATCCAACACACTTGGAGCCCATGGATGCAGCTACAGAGCCTGAAGCACCACAACAAGAGGGATCATTGTGGGGCTTTTTTATTTCTGAATGGTGACAAATGGTTGGACTGGTTTGCCAAGGTTTATCTTGTAGGGTGGGACTCCACATCCTCCAGTGGGGACCAGACTATGAATGAATTCAGATGTGGCAGCAATATGGTTAATCCAGTAACCATAACAACCATAATCCTCACTGCAGGACTCTAAAAACTTGTCCTGCTCCTATTTCTTCCTAAAAACACTTTAGCTGAAGGAAGATTGGGGCTTGCTGAGGTTTGGGGAGCACAGAAGAGCACAAATTGAAAGGAGGAGGGTGAGTGAGGTTGGAATTAAAAGAGGATAATGAACAAATTATCAGGATACAAAGGGCTGTACAAATATCAGAACAAAGCACATCCTTTGGTCCTGCAGCAAAGGAGATATTAAATACCCCAAGAGGCATGTTGGAACACCTAAAGGAACAGCTTAGCAAGTCAGGCACTTTTCTGTTAAATATCCTTGTCATGTTTACAGCTCCCCAAAGCCCTCCTTCAATATGATAATAAGAGTCTGACTAGTCTGACTTTGTCATTTTAATTAAAAGCTCTACTCCTCATGGCAGGAGCAAGTAAAAAAAAAATACAGTTCCCACTGCAAGCCCATGGAAAATAGGAATGTCTTCCTCTATAAAATTGTAAATGAGTGGCACAAGCTTAGGGCACGAGCTTAGGGATTGGTCTGGCCTATGTTCCATATGTAAATATTCATAATTCACCTTCAAAAATGGAATTTAATGGCAGATTCACTTTACTAACATGAAAAAAAAACAACCATGGACCCTTTTTCACCCCTCAGAGAACTTTTGTTTTTCTCTCTAGAAGATTTTTCATCCAGAAATTTCCAAGGTTTCCACCATCAAAAATCAATTGAAGCTGCCAGTTTTATAAGAATGCTTCCACCAGTTTGAAATTTGTTTTCAGAATTTTATTCTGCTTGAAACTCACATTTTGGCCAAACTGTGAGTTACCCATTAAAGAGGAAATCCAGCTTCCAGCCTGTTCCCTTAAGCCACGTGACTGTGCAGAATACAACAGCTTGAGTCCATATCCTTAAATTTCTTAAGCAAGTCCAAAGGCCCAGCATGCCAGGCACAGCAGACAGATCACACTGCCACCAAACTCATTCCCACTTTCTGGATCACAGCTCCTACAACCTAATTCCCTCTTTGTCAAACCTGGAGAACTCCCTCAATAGTCACAAAACCCAGTTTGCACCTATTAAAAAAAACCCAAAAGTCACTCTGGCACATGTAATGGGGGAGGACAAACTTTATCAGTCATTAAAAACTTTGTTTTGCTAAGTGATTGCTGGCAGCTGATGCTGCCCTTCCAAAGGGCAGAGATATTTATCTGAATAACTGCCAGGTACACTCATCTCTTGCTGTGTGCTACCAGTGATCCTGGTCCTTTTTGGTGCACACAGTGAGGACTGGAATATTTTCAGATGGTTTCTCTTTATCCAGCAGAGCTGTTCCATTGTCCCCCGGGTGCTCATGTGAACCTGTCAGGCTGGCATTGTCATCCAGCTGTGGGTCAAGAACACTCTCAAGGAAGAAATCAACACCCTGAGAGTTCAGGTGACAACAGCAGAGATCAACAACAGCTCTGGCTGAGAGGGGAGACAGCCAGGATAGCTCTGTGCAGTCACCTTCTCTATCTGCAGAGGACAAAGGGCAGCTCACACCCTGCAATGTTTTTCCTGCTTGGAACATCAGGATGTGCAGATGCTGCATCTTCAGCCCGGGCTGTGAACTGCTGCACCTTCAGATGAGGGACAGAGGGCAGGTGGGGGACAAAGGGACAGACACAAATACCTTTTCCAAGAAGAAGAGTTAAAAGTGAGCACTACAGCAGTAACCACACAAACATCCTTCTTTAGCCAGCACAGCCCATGACTTGCACTCCAGATATAGATATTTCTGTTTCCTAGAGCAAGCTGGAAGGAAAGATCCATCAGCATCACGCCCTTGTCCCCTGAGCTCTCCATAAACACTCATGCTCTTTATTAATTCATTTCCTCTGTTGTTCTTTATTAAAATTGTATTCCACTCTGATTTCACATGTTACTCTACAGCAAACCTCTTCCCACAAATCTTTTGGTTTCCTTAGTGCACAGTAAAACCCTTAAATAAAACACTTAAGGAAAAATAATACTAATTATGGAAAATTAATTAAGATAGCCTCAAAATCATATTCACTATGTGTAGGTATGAAATGAGTTTAGATATAGGCTGGGATTTTTGAGGAAGGCTATCACCTGTAGTCAAGCAAATCTCCTGCCTGCCTTGGATCAAATTCCCTGGAGGGTTTAAGGTGTGCAGATCAGTTTCTCCATCACATGTTTTTCGAGTAAACCCTCAGATTCTTGTAATAAAAATAAAGCCTAATTGAAAAGCAAACCCAAGTACGCTTATGAGATGAAATTCTCTTGCAAACAAGTCTATCACTATGAGAAATGCAAATCCTTGTCCATGGAGCAAGCCTCAGGTGGCTTTCCGAGGGTTCCATGGCACCTTCAGGGGAGTGTGTGACGCACTCACCAGCCTGCAGCAGTCCTGCTGTCCAAGAGCCAAGGGAGCAAGAGCCCAGCCTTGCTCTCAGGGGAGGAGCAGGAGTGTGGAAGTCACCTCTAGAATGGGGGGTTTCAATCTTTGCATTTTTCTGCTGCTCAGACCTTCAGGGAAAAACACAAGTGCCACAAAGCTTTGCTGCCTCTCCTTCAGGAATGCACTGCTGTCCCACAGGGCTTGCCCAATCTTTATAAAGAGAATATTAACAAAACCTGGCATTAGACTGCAAGAAATGAATTCACTTCAGCACCTTGAATAAGAGTTTTCTCTCTCTTCTGAGAGCACAGGAGGTAGAAACACAATTTGCTTTCTGATGTTACATCAATCTTGTTTGACCAAGCAGTCATGTAGACACCTAGAAATGAAGTCTGTGACTGCAAACACCATGCAAGAGAATATCTATTTTCACCTTGACAGCATTAAGAACTAAGACATTTTTGTGGGAGGAGATAGTAGAAATCCTTGGAGAAATCCAGAGACCAGGTTTTACACTTGGAAAAAACGGCCTTGGAAGAAGATATTGGAAAGGTTTCAGCAAGGCTATGAGTGGTACCAGCCAAATCCAGACATCTTTTCAATCTCCCCAGGGATGGTGACTGCTTTAATGCCCTGGGCAACCTGTTCCAGTGCTTGACAACCCTTTCAGTGAAGAAATTTTTCCTGCTACCCAATCTAAAGCTCCCTTGTCACAACTTGAGGCCATTTCTTGTCCTGTCACTTGTGACTGACCTGCACCTCACTGCAGACTCCTTCCAGGCAGTTGTGACAACCAGTGGCATAACCTTTTTTTTGCATTATATATTCTTTTTATACACTCTTGCCACAGCCAACACTCACTGGCAGAACAATAACACAGCCAGACAGGAAAATAAATATCTAAGAGTTGCAGGTGCAATAGAAAAGCCACTGAAGTTTGAAATTAGTGCTGCATTCACTCACTGGAACCCAAAGAGAGAGCTGAATTTATAAGTTTCTGTTTTCATAAGAACTGTTCATTAAAATGAAGATCACATAGTTTGGAAATGCTCTATGATAAACAGATCAGGATTTACAACATGGTATCTAATTTGCAGCCAACTGTGAAAGCCAAAACACTGGAGGTTTAAGAGTGACTGCAGGGAATGCTGAGGGCTGTAGGTTTGAGGTTTTAACAAATACTTTCACCATCACATCCCCTTCAACGCCCAATTTTCCCCCATCTCCATTGCCTTTCTTATAGAATTTGCTAAATCACTAATGGACAAAAAAACATCCCTAGGTCCAGGCTGGGCACTGCAAGCTTCTCCTTCCCCCATTAGTCAAAATTTTCTGTAGTTAGGCTTTCCTCACATTTCAGGATATTTATTTTATAATTAATCCAGCAGGTGTTGTGAAAATAATTATGAATAGCAAATGGCTTCGTGGAACCAATTTGGCTCCCTCAATGGCCAGAGCAGATTGTACCCAGCCTGGAGAAACCTTCTTCCAGCCCAGTTTCTGTGAGCCACAGCAACAGGAGTTAAACATCCTGGTCTACAATGCCCTCGGTGCCCTGTGAGGCAGGCACCCACACATATCACAGTGTTCTTCTTTCCAGATGTTCTTTTATTTCCCTGCAATTGATTTTCAGTGTCATGATGAGGGCAGGAGGCTGTTTCAGGGTGCACTTGGAATAACAGAAGCACCAAGGACTGGATCTTGTAACCTCTATTTTTAATAACCTTCAGGATCAGCACACGAAGAGCTGAGCTGGGCTTTGTCAGGAGTTCTTCAATTTGCATACTGTATTATAGATTTAAAAATCAAAAGCAGAAACTCAATGGACCCTCCTCAACCTATGGGTGGACAATTAAATAATCCCAAGAGCTCCACCAGAAAGTGAACTTGTCACATGCAGCACCCTGCTGCCTTTTTCTACTTTCATTTCTACTGAAGCTGCAGGTTCCTTTAATTATCTAAGTGAATAACTTAATGATAAATTCCATTCCATCTCTGACTGAATAATTCAGGAGAATTTTAATAGGGAACAATAAAACATCCGCTTTGGTTCCATCTCATCTTTAATTAAGTCAGTTCTGGAAAGATCCAAGTTCTAAAGGTCATTGAAAGTTGTTGGCAAATTCATCAACTATATGAAAATCTAGGAAAAAAAATAAAAATACATAGGTTCAGTTTCAAGGCTCCAAGTATCCCTATATATTAGTTTGAAATGTATAAACTACCTAGGGTTAACTGTAAAATGGATTCTTCTATTCTTAAATTGCACTTGCAATAAATTTGCTTTAGCCAAAGTACATTATGCTGTTTTTCAACAAGTGACCAAAACTTCATAAATAATGATTTTTTCAGGGTTTGGGGCTGAACTTTGGAAAACAGCTCATGTCCAAACAAATAAAACAAGAAAGTTTTGTTTTCAAGTCATCACTGAGACAAGCAAACAAGAGCATTCTGCTTGGAGTCAGCCTGCAAAATTGTTTGACTTGAAAGGTTGTTCAAACCCATTTACTAACATTTGCTGTTGGATCAAAGTTTAAATAAGGGAAACTGTTCAATAAAAGTCAACATTTCAAATAAAAAAAGGAGTCAGTGCTTCCAAATAACAAAGTGATTACTTTTCCCCCCCAGCTGAAGTAAGTCACTAACCTTTCTCCAAATTCACAGGGTGTATTGATTTTTTGGGGTCAGTTCCCTCTGTTGAACCCTCCACCAGATCAAATTAAAACCTGGCAAGCCAGTGGAGTCTCCTGCAACCATTAAACAGATTATTAAAATATTCATCTGCTACTCAGTAGGGTTGTTACAGAGGTAATTTAACAGGGGTATACTTCTGGCTGACCAGACTTAAGGCAACAACAAGCATTCATGAAAATAAATGAATATGTTTAGAATGACTTTACAAATATATATATATATGGGAGACATTCACTGCACCCATACATACACTTTAATGGGAGGAGATAATAGAAATCATAGAATGGGACTGCACTTAGCAAAAATCCTCTGGAATCACATTTTCAACCTAAATGGATTAGTACCTAAATGTATTACCTTCTTAGCTCAGACTGGACAGGAGCAGAGCTGCTGTCCCACAGGAAAATTCATCATCCCAAATCATCTCATCAGCCAGGAACAAGACAGACTGCAGATCTCAGAGCAAATGCAGCTGTACAGCATTCCAAGAACTGGTTTGTGCCTGACTTCAGGCCTGATGTTCACTCTCCTGTTTCCAGATGAAGCAAGTTTCCAGCAGCTAAACAAGCCCTGGCTGATTTCCTGCTGTTGTGGAAATTGACTCCGTATCCACATGCCTGGTGAAAATGTATTTTCTCCTTGTGACAACCCAAAGTCAGGGAAGGTCATTTACAAGTAATGATGATTTCATGTAAAAATGAAAGCAAATCTTGTACTGAATTTGCGTAATTTGGGGGTTGGGGATTTTCAGCCTGTTCCAAGAAGCAAGATTCCATGTGAATTCTAGTTAAGACAAGATTCCCCATCACCAGTGCCTTCCAAAAACCATTCAGGATTAGGAGCAAAGCAAATGTGACTGATCAGCACTGCCTGCTAACACTCCCATGCCTGGTGATTTCCAAATCACCTTATCTGCCTCTCCAGCAGGAGCCTGCGTGCCAAAACTGGGGGCCATTTATCTCCCTGCAGGTTTTCATCTGCCTTTTCCTGGCTGGATCCAGCAGGGACTGTGCAACAGCCCCACCCTGCACAGGAGGAGCTGCTGTCACTGCAGAGCTGAGCTGCTGTCACCATGGAGGTTACTGTGACTGCTGTCACCAAGGTCAGCTGCTGTCACTGGCATATTTTCTGGAAAAATCCCCTCATCCAGGATTCTTCTCCTGGGAAGCTGAGAAGCCTCAGAGAAAAAGGAAAACAATATTATCTCATTTGGTCCTCCTGTGTTTTGCTGCTTTGGAATGTGTTTTGAGATTGTTTATCCAACAGGTGGTTGTTTCATTGGTTTCATCTGAATTGTTTTAACTTAATGACCAATCATGGTCCAGCTGTGTCAGGACTCTGGAAAAGGTCACAAGTTTTCATTATTATCTTTCTAGCCTTCTGTAAGTATCCTTTCTGTATTCTTTAGTACAGTTTAGTTTAGTATTCTTTAATATATTCTAATATCATAAAATAGTAAATTAGCCTACTGAGAACATGGACCCAGATTCATCATTTCCTTCCTTCACCTGAGAATCCTGTAAATACAAGAGCTGCTGTCCCCATGAAGGTGACTGTGCCTGCTGTCACCACAAAGGTGAGCTGCTTTCTGCTTCCACAAGGGCAAGCCCATAGGCACAAGCCAGCAGCACAAATCCCCTCCCTTTTCTCTGTTGTTCACCCGCTTTTTTGGGAGCTAACTCCACTCTGCAGTGTGGTCCAGAGTCTGCCCTCTGCAGCCACTGCTGAGAGAGAAGGGCTTGCCCACTTCACCACAGAAGCCAAGGAGCAAAATGCCCAGTCAGACCCAAAGCAGCAGGTGGGTGGTGTTAGCCAAGGCTGGAAATGCAATGCCATGCTGCCACTTCAGCAATTCCAGGGGAGGAGGAGGAGGAGGAGCTGTTGGAGGAGTTGGAGGTGTCCAATAAAGAGACAAGAGGCAGCAGAAGCTCCCCCAGGTTGCTGGGTTATTGCTGTGCAAGAGGAGAGGATGGGTCTCAGTGCAGGCACAGCTCCTTGGAGCACTCCAGAAGAGAGGGATTGTGCCAGAGGCCCTGCAGGGGTGGGGAGCCCCATTCCCCCCACCCAGCTCCCACCCCTCCCCATGGCCCCAAGGAGGAACTGTTCCTCCCAGAACAGTCAGATGCTCCCAGCAGGGCCTTGAAGGAAACACCCACAAAGGAGCTCTGGGCTGGTCCAGTGTCAGATCAGCCGCTGGCACATCACAGGCAAACCTGGGTGCTGATTTATGCACAGCTGCACCGCCTCATTTCCATAGACCTATGTGGCTGTGGGGTCAAATTAGGGAAAAAAGGCTCTTTGCATGCAAGATTCCCCAGGTGTGTGTGCAGGCAAGACAAGAGAGCACCCAGGACAGCCAAGCAACTGGAACAGTCCACAAAAAATGCAGAAGGGATGAGACTGAAATGAGATGCAAAGCAAAAGAATAAATCTGTACACCTTTTCCTGGGGGGATTTACAGCTTTCAGACTGAGATATTTCTCACTGCCAGAGGCCGTGGCTTTTTCTTGTTTGTTCTTAATAAGACCAGGGTTGTTTTTTTTTTAATGCCTACAAATCCAGACATACATTTTAATGCAAGATATGTTCCCAACATTTTGTGAACTTGGACCATCACCTCAGAATCCGGGAGCAGCTCAATATCTCAATTCTTCTGGCTTGAAAATGCTTCTCCTGACACGTGAAGGGCAGCAGTCAAACCCACTGCTTGGATTTGGACCCCCCACTCAGGGGGTCCTCCAGTATTGTATTTGTGTTGTCTTCAGATGAAGGGAGGAATGATGAATCTGACTTCATGTTTTTAGAAGGCTAATTTATTAGTTTATAATACTATATTATACTATATTAAAGAACACTATACTATACTAAAGAATACAGAAAGGATACTTACTAAATTCTAAAAATATAATAATGAAAACTCGTGACTCTCTCCAGAGTCCTGACACAGCTTGGCACTGATTGGCCAAAGAATCAAAACAACTCACAGCAGAATCCAATGAAACAATCTCCAAACACATTCCACACATGAGCACAAGACAGGAGAAGCAAATGAGATAAAAATTGTTTTCCTTTTCTCTGAGGCTTCTCAGCTTTCCAGGAGAAAAATCCTGGGTGAAGGGATTTTTTCAGAAAATGTGAATGCCACACTCCAGTTTTTCTTGGCTTGCTTTGCTAGGGAGAAGAGCACAACATCAATATTAGGCCAGACTTTGATTTCTGAGATGTGTCATCTCTTTGGCTCAAGCTGATGTTCTCATATTGAGGGTGAGCAGATGATCTTCTCAAATACCAAGAACAAGCCCATGAAACCTGGGGGCTAACCTGGGGCTTTGCTTTGAGCTTGGTTGCATTCCCCAGCTCAGCAAAGAGCACATCTTGAATGCACTTTTTGGAGTTGCTCAAGAGCTGACTGGAGCAGTGCAGCCCTGGATGGGAGGGAAGGAGACAGGCAGATGCAGTCATTGCCCATTTGTTTCCCCCCTGTAGTTTACAACAGGTGCCTGGAAGGAAAGCACAGATCAAACCTGATGTATTTAATTCCCCTCCACATCCAGAGTTCACTGTTTGCTCTGGTCACCTTGAGATTCTTTCCCCTCTCTTGAGGAATCCTCTCTAAAATGAGGGTGAATAAATCCACTCCTCCCAGCAGAGCCAGGGCAGGCACTGGTCTATGGCTTGCTGCCAACATTGCTTCCTTCCCCTGCTGCCCCCACGAGCACCCACCCCGGCTCCAGCATCCCCCAGATGCCAGGCACCTCACCAGGGCTGCACCCAGGGAAGGGGCAGCAGCCCCAGATCTCCAGCTCAGGAAAGCTGTGCAGATTTCACAGAGCACAGAGGGCTTCCTACTGAAAGGAGTGAATGATGACAAACCTGTCTCCAGGTCCCACAGCCCATAGAAACCCCTCAGGGCAGGAGACAGACCCTGCCCAGGGCACAGAACTCTTCACATCCCCCCATTCCCAGCACAGGGACAGCTGAGCTGGCTCCTCTGCCTCACAGGGCACATGCCATCACTGACTCCATCCCCCAGGATGTTTATTTTGAAGGCAGTGGTACCAGAGCTTGACTTCATCAGTGCCACCATGCTGGGTCTGTCCACATCCACGCTGGGCACTGCCACTGTAAATGTCAGAGCAGCCCATCCTCCCCCTGAGCACAGCCTGCATTCCCAGCCAGCTGCAACGGGCTGAGCTCATCTCCTCTGCCTCAGAGACAGAATTATCAGCACCAACATCAGTAACAGGAAGTTCTCCTTAAAGGATCAACATCTGATTCCACAGCAGCCTCGGAGGCCTCACCCGTGTGACACAGCTCATTAATTAGGGTTCACATGATGGCTGTGGGAGTGTCACTGCACATGTGAACCTATGCAGAAACCTGCAACTTGCCAGCTCTAAAGCTCACTGAAGGGCTCTCACAGGGATTTTTAACTAAAGCATCTCTAGCTCCTCTTGGAAATGTTTTTCTTCAGCAGGATCTGTGGGCAGGACCAAGCTCAGTTGTAGGTGATCTCTGCCTTACCTGGCTCTGGCCCACTGGGCTGGGGGAAGTTTGAATGCCCAAGGACTGTGTTTGCCACAGCAAATCTGTTCCCCAGGCCAGTCCATAAACGAAGGTCACACAGAACCCCTGATGGAGCAGGGGGATGAACACAGGTTCCTAAAACACCCTCACATGTAGCTCCAGCCTGCCTGTGCTGGAAACAGCAAACTCTGCAGCTGACTGAGGTACAATTTGGCAAAAGATGGAATTCTTAACAATGAGCCAGTCTAGACATGGAGACATCTGGCTATGTCACCTGTGACCCTCCCAGCAGCTTATTCCTGCAGTTCATATCACGAAAAGAAATTGCTCCTAATTTGTCCAGCTTCACTTCTAATCAGCCCCCTCTCTCTCACTTCTGTTGCTATCAAAAAGCCCTTTTATCACCAAGAGTCATCTCCAAGGGTTCAGCTTGCTCTAATCAAGTCAGTATTTCCATTAGATAAACAGGCATGTCTGCTTGACTCTTCCAGGCTGTTTTCTTGTCTCTGGTTCCTTTCTGCCCACACTCGACTTTTTCTCCTTCATTTTAAGCACCTGGAGGCTGACCCTGCCCAGGGGTGCTCCCAGCAGCAGCCTGCACAGCACCACATCCCCTCCCTGCTCCCACACACTGCTTCCCTGCTCACTCACCCACCTCTGCCAGCCTGTTTTGCCATCTACTTTGCATCATGATTAGCAAAACCAAAAAAAAAAAAAAGACACCGGCAAAAAAAAAAAAAAAAAGTGCTGAATGGTTCCTGCTCATCTCAGCACACTTCTTTGCTTTCTAGCAATTCATCTCAGTATCAAAAACAAAGTACTAATGACCATCATCCCATCAGTAATTGCCTTAATCTGATCAAAATTCCTGCAGTTATCAATCACTACAAGTTCTCATTACCCTTTTCTCTTTCTGCTCTGTTATCCTAGAGGCATCTCCACCACCACCATGAAAAATTTTCTCTTATTCAGAGAGCCTGTTAAGGATCTGTAAATCAGAGCTACCAATTTCCTAAACATGCAGCAAAATCACTTTTTTTTTCCTGGTCCCAGAATCAATCACCTCAGAGTGATTCCAGTGATAAATTAAACTTCATATCTTACATGCAAGATAGTGAAAATTATTGTTTTCCACTTGAATAGGTGCACAAAGAGGTGTAAAAGCCATTCACATGCCATTCACACAGCAACAGGTATCTCCAAGGACTCCTGCTTTCAGTTAATGGCTTGGACAGAATACCCTGGCCAGGCAGAAACGGTGTTACACAAATAACTGCTGTAGTCAAATTGCTGGAAAATTGGAGAAGTTTAGGAATATTTATTTTGGTGAATGTAATCATGAACAAGCCAGTGTAAGGTGCCAAGGTGTAAATAGCCTTCCTTCAAGCAAAAAATGGAGTCTTTTAAGAACATTTAGGCACGGGGAAGGTGCGGTCTGCAGCATCTGCTGTTCTCTGGGCAGGGATGCAGCACCCTCAGCAGTCTGTGGTTCAGGGCCTTTTTGGGATTCTGGAGTCTGTCTTTGCAGAGAAGCACTTGCCAACAACAAAAAATCAAAGCCCACAGATTTCCCTGAAGCCTGTCCTGAGCAGCAGGCACTTAGGCATGACTTCAGATGGTTTTACCTGGGCTGCAGCAGCAAGCCCGAGGGCAGGGATGAAGGGGTGACAGGGCAGACCTGGGGGAAATGAACACAAACAAAGGAGCTGGTACAGCACAACACCTAAATAGAGGAGAGACAATGGAAATGAGGCACTCCCAGACAGCCCAGAAACTGAATTCCTGCCATCAATAGGCATCCCTAATCTCTTAATGCATGAAGGGATTCAGCAGCCCTTGCAATCCCTAAGCATTTAAAGGTTAATTGCAACCAGGATCTTTCAATGAAGTTATGTCAGAGAATAAAGGTTTCAGGAAATTCAACCGGTGTAATTAAGAGATTGATATCACAGATCCACATCTTCCAGAGCTTTGTGCAGTGCCTAATTCTGACTCCTCAGCTTTTCTCTGGGATTCAGAGCAACACAAATAAGTACATGTCTCACAAATAAGTACACGTCTCTGTGAGGCTGAAGGCTTCAAAATCCAGCTGATCATTTCTTCTGGGTCTAATCACTAAACCCAGGGTTGTACTGAAAGGCTCCAGCATTTCTTTAGAACTCCTGGGTGAACAACAGCACCCCAGATACAAATACTATAATCTTCTTCCTTGTGGCCTTTTTGTTAGGAGTTTTACTTTTGCTCCTCCTGCAGACATTCAAATTCCCACAGTGACCCACAAAGGGATGCCATGAAAAGCTCTAGGGATGGGGTGCTGCTCCTCTCTACAGCAAAAAGGAGCTTGTTTTATTCACTTGTGGCAGCAAAAGGCTTCATCACACCTATATCTTTGTGTTTCCTGGGTGACTGCTATGAGGCCCTTGCCTGGGATTAAGGAAAGTGGGGAAGATGTAAAAAAACTTCTGGATGTGACACCAGAAATGGCTGGAGGTGATGGATAAGAGGTGAGAAGCTGATGAGACACACAGCAGGGAAAGGAAGGTCTGTGTCCAGGTGTAGTGGCAGAGGAGTTATGTGAGGAATAGCCATATTTGACATAATTGAGGGCCTGAGCTCCTGGTGGGGAGCAGAGGCAGCATTGCCCAGGTAATCAATCACATCTGTGCCTTCAGCTGCAGAGCTGACACTGTGACATCCACAAGCAGAGCTGGGTCACAATTTCATGCCCCAGCCCTGCCAGAATCAGCTTGTTCATTTAGTGCTCAGCCCATTTCATCCACGGGGTGTTCTGAGAAGAGTGTTTAGGAGCAAAGCAGACAAAACCCACATCATCTGCCTGCTTGAAAAACTAGAAAATACTCTCTTCATCAACTGGTGTCTCATGGCTTAAAGGCTCCTTCCTTGGGAGAGTGATTTTCCTCATGGAACAAGGTGAGAACAGGCTGACATGTGGTGCTGGCACCCCAGACTCAGAATTTAATCTTTCTGGATCAATCTCTTTCACAGCCCAAGTCCATTTAAAGAGCAAAAAGAGATGCCCCAGAAGAGAAACAAGGAAAGCCCCTAGCCAAGCATGCAGGATCATTAGGACTAAGCTGGAGCACTTCAAGCCCAGTTTCTCCCCTGCTGCCTTTACACAGCAGGAGACCAGAGAGGTGCTGGATGCTCCATCCCTGAAACATTCCAGGCCAGGCTGGATGAGGCACAACTTTTAGCAGCCCTCATCATTATTGGGGTTTCATTAGCAGGGTTGCTAATGAGAAATGGGATTGAGATACAAGCGAGCATTTTCCTCCCAGGGACAACAGATTGACAAATACTCACTAAAAGAAGCAGTAAAAAGCAGGATGTGGGTTCTGTGCCATCTGGGCAGTTTCCACACAGAACATGTCTGGAGTCCTGGCAGACCTGGAGGAATCCACCTGGCTGCTAGTCAGAGAATGTGTTGCAAGATGCATTTGTACATTCATGTTTCAGTTTTAAGGTGCTCCCTAAGCTCAGAATTTGGGGTTGATGGTGAGAAGGGAGCACAGTCCAGGATCTCCAAACCTGGCAGCAGCCACTGCCTTCAGACTGAGCTGAAAGGCTTCACATCCTGCAAAGTCTCACTTGCCAGGAACACCAGAAATCCACAGGCTGGCAAAGGTGAGCCTAAATCTTCATCCCCACGAGATGAAAATCAAGAAGAGCTCATACAATCTTGCCCTGTCAGAAACAACAGCAAAACAAGCAGCCCTTGGCAGGCAGGAGAGATGCTCTGCAATGCACTTCTGGAAAGTGCCCTGCAGTGGTACTGACACTACCTGCTCAGCCCAGTAACTGCCTCAGAACACAGAGCAGGCAGTGGAAGGTCAGGTGGAAATTAGATTCCAAAAGAGACAGTGCACATTTAAAATTCTCCAGCCTCAGGAGGACAGAATTGAGTTGTTTATTCAGGAGGAAGCATGTCTGGCTAACATTGAGTTTGCATTTAATTGGCACTGATGAACAATAAAGTTGCAAACTCCTTTCACCAGTGCATGAATGTGCAGACAACAACCTGCCACAGAACATTATAGAGGAAATGCTGTCCTTCAGCATCCTGCAGCCTTCTGCCATGTGAATCACAGCCCATTTAACAATGACATGGATGCTGGGCTGCTCAGGGGAGGGAAACGCAGCTCTGACCATTACACACCAGCCAACATCATTAGAGTCAATTACCCTATTAGCACTGAAACAGACCTGGTACGTGCACGGGGAGCCTCAATGCTCTTCAAGTGCTGCTTTCAGTCGGAGATCAAAAACGGGCCCAGGAAAACATCCAGCTGCTTACAACCAGCACTCAGCACCCAGCAGCATTGGGTCCCTAATTAGGATTTAATAAGCTGGTAATTGTAATGGCAGTGGTCTCATTAGCCTGATACCTCATTACTGTGAGCACAGATCAAGTTGAGAAAGCCAGTCAACCTTGCAAGCCTTTCCAAACAACCAGACAAGAGCCGATTAAAGCAAGCTCTGCTTTTGAGGCAGTGCCTAATGAAAAGTCCAAATTCATGGCCAATGGGAAACCAACAGTAATTTGTGTCACTCTTTTAAAGAACATCTTTAGTGAGAGGCATGGGACCAGGAAGTTTGTTAATACTAAATAAATGCCCAAAATAAAAAGGAAGGATTTGTAGTCAGCACTACAAAACAAGGAGCACTGAACTGGAACAAGGCTTGCCCCAAGACAGTCCAGGGAAATTCCTAATGACTGCTCAGGGTAAAATCTCTAAAGCAGACCAACACGTTTCTGAATCTCAGAGAACTTCATGGCCCTTGGTTCCTCTCTGTGTTTATTGAAGGTGTGTCACTCCAGGTGCACACCTGGGCACTGCTCATAGCAGGTGAAATCATGCAGTTTTCACTGCAGTGCTCAGACTGTCTTTGATCAAATGCCCATCTGCTGACTCTCCTCTGCCTCTGTTTGTGCAAGGTCATAGCTAAAGGTCCAAAATAAAGTCGTGCATTTATCAATAACAGAAATGCAATGTGTTTCATAAGTACTTTTGATTTCAGGAATTTAGATAAAAAGTTTGACTATTTCCTGAATGAAAGTGGAGCACAGATGCCATCTCATGCTGGGTAATCCCCTAGAAACCAATCAATCAAGAACTTCTGAATGCAAATCAAAAAGCCTTTAGGCTCTGTTGCTCACCTTTATTCCAATCAAAAACATTAAGTTTACTGAGGCCAGGATTTTGCAGCAAGTCATTTTACACCACCTTTTCATCTCAAGAGAGCAACACGAGCAGAGAGTTGGTAAAATGAATTCAAAATAATCAATTCATTAAAAATAAATATCAAAGTGGCTTCATGAAAATCAAATCTCTGACAAAAAAAGAACATTTCTGAGCTTGATTTCTAAGTATCCAACTAAACAGTTTTAAAGTTCCTGTTAGTGTTTACTAAGGCAGAGATATGTAAAAAATCTCATAGAGGAGGGAATTGAAGGATTAACCTTTTTTCTTTATTTTTGTGAAAAATGCTTGCAGAACAAATCTTTATATTGTCTTTCAGTCATAAAACACCTTGACCTACCACAGAGAGAAAACTGTGCTCTTACCCTTGTGGGTAATTTTGGGATGACAGAAGATGGATTTGCACAGAGGCCTTGGAGCAGCAGCCACCCCATGGGCTGTCACTGGTATCACTCAGCAGCTGTTACCTCCCTGTTCACAAAAGCAATGAGGTTCATGGCCACCAAAAATGGAGGAACCCTTCAGGAGCCTGAAAATGAGATTTTTTTAAGTACTTGAAGAGGTCTTCTTTACTGTGCTGATATCTGCACTAGTACTTCCAAGACCCACAAGCTGGTGTCTACCTGACCCTGCAGGAAGCTGGCTCAGGGAGGGCACAGAGCAGAAATCCTCTCCCTTGCCTGGTTTCGTGTCTTTCAGCATCAGGAAATGTGTTCCTTTGTGGGAAAACCCCCAGTGAGTTTTGATAAGTAGCTTTGTGGCATTACCATAAGGGGACCTTATGTGTTCCAGTCCCAAGGTCTCCTTTCCTTCCCTTAAAATGAGATTTCTTGTGGTGTAACTCAATGACCTCCACTAAGCAGAGCTATTCACTAACATCATAATTAATCCTAATGCTAGAGTAATGCAATTTATGGACAATTCAAAAAAGCATTCAGCACTTACAATTAGGACATGATTACGAGTTTGAAAGGAACCCAAATAACTATACCTGCTTTTCCTCACACAAGTTACTGGTCTGACAGTCCCTTGCAAAACAATTCCACAAATCCTTCTGGAGTGATCGAGCAGGGAAGTCCTGGTCCTTCTACTGGCATTTTGTGTAACATGATGATGCTACTGGAACCCACAGGTTTCCCTATATTTACCCAGAGGCCAGGCAGCTCTGTTATCTGATGGAGGAATCTATCTATCTATCTATCTATCTATCTATCTATCTATCTATCTATCTATCTATCTATCTATCTATCTATCTATC
>JAYDZK010000271.1:28224729-28259943 GCA_034509185.1 Euphonia xanthogaster
GGTGGAGCGAACCAGGACAAAACCATTACAAAAGTAGGGGGATAAAGAACAGTCCAACTTAGAAACACAACACATCAGTTGGGGACTGGAGGAACAGTTGGTTTAAAGCAATTAAGTGGGAAGAACAGGAAGCCAGTGAGTGCCCAGGTGGCCAGGGGCACCGGGCCTTGTGACAGGGCTAATGTGGCCAGCAGGAGCAGGAGGGGATGCCTCCCCTGGGCTGGGCACTGCTGAACCTGTTATTTTCTTTATTCTCTACTTGCTTCACAAAAAAATTATGTATCTTTTCTGGAATTCGATTCTGTTTCATCTTTTGCTTGATGATAGAGATCAAGCCTATGCTTTGTCCAGTTCTACCTTCTTCTTCTCAAAATATTCTGGAAGTCAGACCAAAAAAATCCAGTCAATGCTTTGGTAAATCTTCTGTTGTGTCTGGAGGAGTTATAGTTTGCCACGTGCCTTTTTTTGTCAGGATGTTCCAATGTTGGCAAGTAAAAGTTGTTATTTGACCTCCTGAGAATTTTGTTGTTTCTGTACCACCCAGACTAAATCAAAATACCTTCCCTAAACCTGCTGAGCAGGAATTAGAGGAGTCCAGGAAAACAGGATACAGAAAGACAAGTCCCTCTCTCCACCTGCAGTGCTCCGATACATTTTCCCCCAAGCCTCTTCTCCCTGGGCTGAGCTGACTCAGAGCAGCCCCTCCTTCCATTTCCACAGAAGATCTGCAATCCCAGCAGCACATCCAGAAACCCATCCCATCCAAAAAGTAAACATTCCACAGCTTAAGGAATTCTCCTTTTAGTGGCACAGAGCCTCATGGTTCTTTCTGTCTTTTTTCTCAAATGGATACAGTTCAGCAGGATGCATGAGCTGTGTGGAGCCACGGTGGTTCCCACCAGAGCATCAGGTTTTCCTCATCACACCAGATCCAGCATCTCCTAAATGTCCTCAGTAAAACACATCTCCCAGGATATCAGGCTTCCAAGACGTTGCAGGACAAGCCAAACCCCAGTTTAGGGTCTCACAGCTGTGAATTTACATTTACAGAGCTCTATCCTGAAATTCCAGCTCTTCCCAAAGAGATGGAGGTGCAACACCTGCTGCTCTGTGATTCTCTGACATGGTATTTCCACCATCCTTCCTTCCTCCATATCCAGGGCCTGCCTGGATGGGGCTTGGAGCACCCTGGGCTAGTGGAAAGTGTCTCTGCCCTGGCAGGGGATGAAACAAGATGAGCTTTAATATCCCTTTCAACCCAAACCATTCCATGCATCCTTTTCACACGAAATGATCCGTGTGGTGTTGAATAAAAAGCTGTTCTCTCCTTCTCACCTCTTTTAAACATACCCAAATTTAGGCATGTTTTCTTGGTTAACACTTTATTTATATCTGAGAAAACAGTCTGCCAAACATTCCTCCTTCTCTGAATTCCTGATAAATATAATTCATTTCATCCCGTCAGAAAGGGGAAAAAAAAAATCAGCATTTCCCAGAATAGCTTTCTGTGTAAACATTATAGACTATGGCTAAATAAATATTACACAGGATTTAACAAACTACGAACTCCATCAAGTCAAATTTAAAATATTTCATCAGCTCTTGAGAGTGGGCAGCTACAGCAGTGGTGCAGATCAGGCCTGGTTTTGCCAAGTTTAGGATTAAAATGAGTTTTGCTTGCTTGGGTGTCAGCACAAAGTCCTCTTTTATTTCACAGCTCAGCAGTGATAACTAATCTGTCCTGTTTTCAATAGAAATTTTAAGCCTGCTTATTTTTGAAACAGAAAGACTCTGGGAAGAAAGAATGCTAAATAATTTGGCTTTCATTGGCTGCAGTCATACTAACAATGAAATCACTCCCTTTCAGAGCCCAAAACATGCTTGCCATGTTTAGCCAAGTTTAACAGCATGGCCAGGTATCATATCAGGAATAAACAAAGCCAAAATTATGTAAACTCCTCTGGCCCTGCATGTAAACCTTTTGTCCACTTCAAATTCTCTTTATCTTCCTAAAAGGTGTTGCATGTAAATATATTTCTAAATATGTATGATATGAATCTCTAAACCAACCATTTCCAGTACTTTTTTAGCAAGGGCTCCTACTACAAATGCTTTGTTTGAGTGCATATGACAATTACTTTAATTGGCAAAGCCATTGGAGTGAGTCAGGGAGTGGGGAAGCTTTAATGAATGCAATATATTTTGCTTACTTGTTCCTTTTTTTTTTTGTGCCTAATTTAGGAATTCAGCCATATAATTGATGTGGCTATCACCATTTGTGTACTGTGGAACCTCTATTAATACAATTTTCATTTGGGGGGGTTGGAACTGGATGAGCTTTAAGGTGCTTCCAACCCAAACCATTCCATGATTTTATGATTCACAAGATAAGAGGCCTCTTTAAAAATCTATTCTTCCCTCAGCCAGACAAATTATGTTGAGGAAATAAAGCAAGGGCACAGCTCAATCCTATAGCAAACTTTTAAATGCAGTTTGGATCACAGTTCAAAATTCAGCAGAATTGCATCATAGAATCCCAGAGTGATTTGGGTTGGAAGTGACCTTAAAGATGATCTCATTCCATGCCTTGCCATGGGCAGGGACACCTTCCACCTGAAGAATAATAGTTGTAAGTAAAGAACAAGACCCCAGCTGCTCTGACAGTAAATTATTTTAGTCTACATGCCTGTGTAATCCAAATGTATAAAAAAAAAGAATTTCCCTTTCACTGCTGGTTAAAATAAGTGACTATTACAACTACTTACTTTAAAAATATTTGGAAATTAAGCTTCTCCCCCAGAGAAGCAAACTGTAAATGTACTGAAAAAAATGCTACACAACTGGTCCAAGTTTTGAAATCTTACCATTAGGGGCAATGCTGGCTGTGGCAGAACATTTCCTGAAGCCCCATAAAACCACAGAGCATGTGCTTCAGCTCTGCTGTTCCAGGCCTGCGACAAGAAGCTGTCCTAAATTAAGTACCCAGTAATAAAAGCTGCAGTAAATCTCCCTCTCAGGCATAATAGGAACATTGGCCTTCCGACGTGGAGGGAAATGAAATGTATTTATTTCACTGCCACCGAGCCTCTTGCCCTGCTAATGGAACAATTGAGGAGCAGTTAGTTCCACAGCAGGGCCTCCTCCTCCTCCTCCTCCTCCTCTGTGAGGAAGAGCAGCCCCAGCATGCTCAGGCAGCCTGCACACCTCCAAGTGCTTCCCAAGGAGCAGCCAGGGCTCTGCTGGGGAGCTGGCTCAGCACTAAGGCACAAGCTTTCCAGCCAGGAGAGGGATCTGAGCAAGCAAAGCCCAGAGGTGGGGAGGGAAAACAGACCCAGCTCCGTGGAACCACGGAGTGCTTTGGTTGAGATGGCCTTTAAAGCCCATCCAGCCATGGCAGAGACACCTTCCAGCAGCCCAGGCTGCTCCAAGCCCTGTCCAGCCTGGCCTTGGGCACTGCAGGGATCCAGGGGCAGCCACAGCTGCTCTGGGCATCCTGTGCCAGGGCTCAGCACCCTGAGTAAAGAATTTCTAATATCTAACCTGCTCTCTTACAGCTAAAAGCTGTTTTCTGTTCACTTACATAAATACAGAGCAAAAGATAATTTTTTGTTTCCCCTTTATTAGGCAAACCACCTCCCATTAGCCCTGGGCATACACACACTGCATTTATACCTGCAATTAAAAACCTTCCTGCAGCACATGTGGCCCAGGCCTTGGGGATCACTGTGCAGCCAGCCCCTGCACAGCTGAGCACAGACCCTCCATGCCCATCCCACCCAGGATTGGGATTTTCCCAGGATTTGGAAACAGGAAGCCACAATTTTGATTTCTTACAGAGCCCAGTGATGATTTAGCTCAGGAGGGGCTTTGGTAAATGTGCCTCAAAGCTGATTCCTGACACCTGCAGATCACTGACTGTGCCTTATTTAAAGTAGCAATCAGAGAAGCAAGTGTGCCAGTGAGGCACTGAAGGGCCCTGTAGATGAAAAAGCAGCAGTGTGGATGTGAGACCTCAGCCAGAACCACTGGGGCTGCTGCACTGCTCTGCTCAGTCTCCTTCCCTCAGCTTGGACCTTCAGGTGCCAGGAGATTCTCCCAGGATGAGCAGCTGTGCTGGCAAGCTGACAAGAGGAGCTGGCAACTTATAAACTTATGAGTCCAAGTTCAGAGAGTTTGCAGCAGATTTGCAGAAACTCTTTGCTAAATAGAAGGGATGAAATATCGTGCTAGAATTTTTCTTGTTTCCTTTTACCCAAGGAAATCCCCAATTCATCAGCAGGGCCAGAGCGTGACACCACAAATTTCCACCTGAACTTTTGTCACCTGCCATGTGAGAGTTCAGACCCTTAGGTCTGCCCAGCAATTCCTACAATGGAGAAGCTTTTCCACATGAAGAAATTCAGTGGGAAGCTACACAGCAGGAGCTGACAGTGCTCCCAGCAGACAGAGGTCAGCATCACATTCCCACAGCACTGGGGTCCTGCTCACTGCAGTGCTCACAATAAGCTGACAAGGAGGTGAACAGTGGAACACAAAGTTCACGTGCCATCATCACCCAGGGAAGTGCAGAACATTGGCAACAAAGAGCCACAGGGCTTCATTTCACTCAGCAAGGGGGTGAGAGCTCCAAACATGTCTGATTGCAGTGCCTTACAAAGAGAGGCACTGGGAAAACGTGATCCTAATTCTGCTTTCACAAGGAGGAGCTGCTGCTACCCACCAAGGGCATCCTGGCACTGTAACAGCTATAAGAAAGGTTAGCTTGATATACAGCAGCTAGTAAGAAAAGGAAAATTCAATGCTGGGAATCATTAAGAAAGAAATAATAAAACATAATTATGCCAGAGCATGAATGAACTGAAGATGAAGTTTTTCATTCCATGTCACATTCCCAGAGGGAAACGAGTATGGAAGCAGGATTTCACTTTATGGGTGTTTCTCCCCTGCATATCTGTCACCATGGCACTCGCTGAAGCAGATCAGAGCCATAGCTGGCAAGCACATTTCACTTGAATATGTATTCAGAAGTTGTAACTGAGGGAACAAATAGAACAATGCAATTATTTACAGAACAAGTGGATAATCACCAGGTATGATGCATCTCTGCATTTTAAGGGCAATGATTATTTTACAGCTTGGATGGAATGCTGCCTCAGATCCATTCCAAAAGACATCCAAACTGTGTACCTGAAACAACTGAGGCTGTCTAAGCAACTGGGAACAGCAGGTGCCTGCTCGATAAAGGCTTAATACAGAAACAATCAAGGAAAAGAACCAAGCAGGCCTGTTTTCCTTCTGGTCTCACACAGGTAGGACTGGTCCTGCCTGCCAAGTTCTGCTTCCAGCTCCTTCCACGAGGGGGGTTCAAGTACCAGCAGCCCATGGCCAGTAACTGAGACCTCAAACCAGAAATCTGGGAGCACATACATTTACTGATGGATGGTACCTGCTAGAGAAGTCTTTTTTTTTTTTTTTTTTACATTGACCACACAAGGAATTTGAGTCAGGAATAGATAATTCTTAGATTTCAAACCCTGACCTGTTTCAAACTGAATGTCCCTGCTCAGCCCCTCCTGCCACAGGAACAGGCAGCTGTGGAGCTAAGAGGTGAGCTTACAGTCCATCAGCTCTCCCACGGACTGTGTAGAGGCATTTGGGGTGCTTGCTGGCAATGCAATTCACTCCGTGGTCTCTGGATGTTTCCACAGGGCAGCAGTGTGACACTCACCCCAGGGATTACCTCAGCAGAGCCTTCAGATCTATCCCACATATCCCATAATTGAACAGGAGCTCTCATCCTGGCAATGCACCTCGTGCACAGGGCAGCATCTCCCAACCACCCTGAGACATTAATTCATGAACTGTTCTCTGCACAAAACCATCCAGTTTGCTGATAAATGGCCAGTGTTGCAAACCATGAGTAACAGCAAATAAATTATGCACTGCTCTCTAACAGAATCCTGTGCTGACCCAGGTCATCACTGAAACTGGAACAGCTCCTTGTAAGGAACACTAATTGAAAAACAATACTAATGAGGCAATAAATGCCATTACTAAATCCATTCTGTTGTCACCATTAGGCAAGTCAGCATTCCTGTTCTGGGCTAATTAGGTCAGATAGCAGAAGTTTAGAAAGATGAACATTAACCAAGTGTATCTGGAGCATTCCAGAGACAGCCAGAAGGGATTTCTGAGTACTCATTGCCTATGGAATTTTGGAATCCCCTTAACAAGTCATTCCAGTTAGATCAAGACACATTGGTTTAATCCTCTCCCTCACTCTCTCTAGCAAAGCACTTCATCAAGGAGTTTCCAGCTGAGGCCAAATCAACAACTTTGCCCTGTTTTGCTCATGCAGTAATGCTGATTTTCTGTCCTTCCTGATAGACAGGGGACAACTTTCCCTCACAGGTGACTCTGGTCCCCATTCAAAGCCATTCTATTTCAATGCTACAAGGGTGAAATTTAGATTCTCCAGCCTTTTTCTTTTAACAGGCACTAGGGACATTAAAAAGTATCTTGCTGGGCCAGTATCACACTGACTTGTGCTAAATTTACAAAGTAAATTCCCATGGCTTGTAACTACTGGAACGAGACCTGCCAGAATAAGTCCACAGCTGGTTCATGCCTGCCATAATTACCCATACCTGAAGTTTTTAAGCTACCAAAAATATCCTTGTTTATCCCAGATGAAATCCGGGATGGTTGCTGACAACTGACCCTAGAAGGCCCACACTGTGAGCTGAACTAAGTGCCCTCTGGATACCTTGTGCATGTCAAGGCATCACACAAAAATAAAAAAAAAAAACAAAATAAACCCAAAATTCTTTGTTTTCTCTCTGCTGGAGCTGGGTTGATGACAGGAGTCAAATTCAGGTGGTTGGTTTTTATTCCATAGTTCTACAGAATATTCCTTTCACTAGGGTTGTCACAGTGTACATGAGAAACATTTTTCAGTCACTCAAAACATGCCCTTTGTAGTTCTTGAGGGTTTTGTTTGGTTTTTGTAACTTTTAGAAAGTAAATAATCATGTCAGGGACAAATTAAAAGGGATGAGTTTGGCTGATCACATTTCCATCAAATGACAGGGGTCAAAAACTTCAATGCATTAATGTGTAAACATTTCCCCAACTGCAGGAAGGAGATGTAGCTGAAGAAGAGTTGAGTACTGACTTGGTTAAACCCCCAACCCCATCATTTGTACCAAAGCCCATCTTAACCACGTAATAACAACTGTCAACCATTAGTCAGCAAGCTGAATTCAAATATTTCAACTTCTCAAATAAAGAAATGAAATTAATCTAAAAATATTTTAATGTAGCAAGCTTGGCTATAGAACCAGTGCAACATAAAAAGGACACCCATTGTATAACCAACTTCACTGCTTAACAGAGTAAGCTACAGATGCAACAGATTCACCACAAGTTATTTGGTTAAATTAAATACTGAAGTTAGAATCATGCTGTTGGTAATTCCGGTTTTACAGTACCAATGCTCAAGTTGGCTGAGTTAGTTTGACTGTAAGTAAAATGCAAGTTTACAGAGAAACAAAATCATTTAGTATAGTATCCTGTATTCTGTTCCATGCTCAGTCACAATGATAATGTCTTCAACAGATAAACAACATTTCAGCATTATGTAAATAATGCCAAAACATACAGGAATTGTAATGCCAAATTTACAACATAATACAGTGCTCAACAAACAGATTCCTCAGGCATGGGGGCAGTGGTGACAATGCTAAACAGGACTAGAAGCATCCAAGCCCTACTCAGTGCATACACAGTGGACCACACTGACAGGAATGCTTTACCTTTTGATGGAATTGTCACTCTAGGAGTTTGTGTCCCAAACATAACGCAATGGAAAAGGAATGCTAAACCCTTGCCTCAGACTTGAAGCAAAAGCACTACATGTTATTTACAAACCTGAATCAGTAAAACCACTTTAGGACCAGAGAAAAACTGTGATCACTTGACAGAGATGACAGAGCTTGGTTACTGTACTGTGTGAACCAGGATGGTAATGAAGTTGTAAACAAATTTAACCAAATTAGGTTAATGCATCTATTCTCAACTCAAGAATATTGCCATTTCAGCAGACAGCGATTTTTAAAGCTAAGGACACTATCAGAGGTTTTATTTTTGTTTAAAGCCAAGGCTTTAAAAACCTGGAAGATGGCAAATTATTTTTTGTTCCTTATTAGCCTTCATTAACTTCTCCACAGCACACTTCTACAAAATTTTCAAATCCCCAGATTTTATCTAATTCTGCTCCAACTTAAGTAGCTGGTAGCAAAGCTGAAGCAGACACTACCAACACCTGAAAACCCCGGTGAGAGAGGCTTGGTTTACACCACTGGGGATGAGTTCAGATTGCTGGCATTGCTCCACACTGAACACAAAACACTGAAGCATTAGGTCTTGGAAAAGAAACACTTCCTCAAAATTAAACAGGCTTTGCAAATATGCAAAGAAAGACATAGGAAAATCATATTTGAATCTCTCAATCCCAGCAGTGTCAGACTCATTCTTCCTCCCCACCCTCCAACTAAATCACATTGCCAAAGTGGCTGGTGAGACACTGATGGAATGAAATCCTCTGACATAAAGCCTGGATACAAAACAAAAAGAAACTTTGTCCCTGCCGCATCTATGTTTTTCTTTTTTCCTTGCATTTTGTAATGAACCCATACAAGCATGAAAGGAGTTGTGTTGGTATTTTGTCTTGTTTTTTAAAACAGGCATAAGAGTTGTGCCAGACAAAACTGAAAAAGCTTTTATTTCACTTCAGAAAGATTTTCTTATATTACTAACTTATTTCTCTTCATAACTAAAAGTGATAAAAAATAAATCCATAGTAATGAAAAAAAAACCCCAAACCCTGTTATCAAACTGCTTTTTCAAGTATGTTTCTCCCCTCATGAAAGAGCTGCATTAGCCATACTGCTGATTAAAACCCACATCACAATGAGCAGACTTAGCCCCTAGGCCCAGATCCCCTGGAGATGGGCTCAGCTGGATCTCCAGGACACAAAACTGGAGGCAGGAGGCAGATGGGCACATGCACACTTGACATCACTCCTGAAATCCCTGATTCTGACCACACCCACTGTCACAGCTCCATCACATCCCCCCAGCAGGAGAAATGGCACAGGAGCCACACAGTGATGTTGGACAGGTACCGTTGCTCAGCCCAGGGCAAATCTTGTGCTGATGGAGATGCACTTTGCAGAGCTACCAGACTGGAGAGTTTTGCCCACAATGTTCTTACAGAGCACAATATAAACCACATCCCGGTATTTTGTTCAGTCTGGAACTCTCATCTTCATATATTGCAATTATGGAATCATAGAATCACAGAATAGTCTGAGCTGGAAGGGACAAGGATCATCCAGTCCAACTCCTGAGGCCAATGAAATATCAGTGAGGGAGATTCTACAAGAGTTGGTCCCTGCATTAAACATTTAATACACATGAAAAATTGGGGACAATCTTCCAAGTCACTATTAGTGATGGTGATAGGTTCAACTTTCCTTCCTTCCTGCTTATTTTCACTTCCTATTAATGCAAGAGAAAAGTGCAACTTTGCAGCATGTTTGTTCACATCAAGTTTTTCCTCAAGAACACATTTTGCAGTAACAAAATATGGTCTATAAAGTCGCAAAGTGCACAAGCTGAAGGCACAGAGTACAAACACATAGAAAAACAGATTTCAAAATACCAAGTAACAAAAAAAGAGATAAAAGAAAAATCTGGAATTCAAAACTCCCTGACAGAAGATACATTTATATGGGACCAACTCTTGAAAGGTGACAGGCTTTAAACTAACAAACAAATACTGCAAAATAATGAAACTTTATTCTTATTATTTAAGTAGAAGCTCCAGAAAATAACTTGAAGTTTAAAATCTAATACACTGACATGTTAACTAGTCTTAAGAATGTCCTTAATATTAAGAAAAGAGTGCAAAAAGGATTCTTCCGTTCTAATGCTTTTGGAAGCTGCTGATTTTGGCTGCCCATTCCCACTTTGAAAGGATTGTTTTTCAAGGTGCATTCCTCACAAAGGTCACAGAAGAAGAGCTTGTTGATAGACCAGACCAAGGAATTTGTCTTTCAAAGTCATTCCGACTGTAGCAGCAACTGACATTTTAATATATAAAGAAGAAAGTCCAAAACTCTTCTTTGAGGCATAGTTTGTGTCAGAGCTTGAGTATCAGCAGTTGCCAAAGGAGGCTCCAGATATCACCTGTGCTCCTCCAGTGTCTGTTCTGGCCAGGAATAGAAGCTGATCCAGTATATTCACTATCTGTATCCCCTGGAGCTTGCACAAGCTGATGAGCCATCTGAAATTACAGAAGAAGTTAAGAAATTCTCTCATGTTAAACTTCCACATTACGTCCCCCAAAAGACAGCAGTGTCTGCAAAACATTCACACAGAAATGTCCATTCAGACATTTCAGCCTACAATAAGAGTTCATCATAAAACAGTGACATTTCATGGTAGGGAATAAAGTGAACACACTCAGCTGAAAGCACATGAGGAAACTTGGTGGTAAGAGGGCCATAAAATGAGCAGAAGTTAACAACAGTACCAGAACAGATACCATTCCCCAACGGCTCCATGTCCAAGCAGTTTGTATTATTTCTTGGCATGGGAAGGGTTACATTGCAGACAGCTGTTCCATGTGAAGATGCAGCCTCTGACACCTCTCCCCACCCTGAGAACCCAGAATTCCACCAGGAGCTGCCCGGCCAAGCTGTGAGGGCAGGGATGGATCTGTACTTACTGTAAGTTAACTCTTCTCCAGCTCTCTTGCGTGACTGGTCACCTCTGTGGGAGAAGGCAAAGAAAAGTGTTTTCAGGATAACCTCAATTAAAGATCTCCCTGTTCCTCTGGACCTTCAAAGGTCCCTACCAGCCCCAACCATCCTGTGATCTTCAAAACAGCAGTGAAACACCTTAGCACAATCAGCAGCTTCTAGAGATTTAGGAAAAAATGCAAACATAGTAATACTACTACTACTACTACTCAATTTACTGAAAGTGTAAGCTATATTTCATAGATTTAATTAGCTCATCATTTTGCTACAGACAGTAGGCTTGATCTCATAAGATAATTTTTTACAAAATGAAGATGAGGAAAAAAATGTTCATATGTAGTTGGAGCTCAAAACATGCATAAAACTGCTTTCCTCACTTTGAACTCCTCAACCAAACTTTATGGAACTACGTGAAAAAACTCTGCATCTGTCAGTCTAAAAAGATGCTCCTGAATGAATGCTACAGACTCTAAGCAAGTCTGAGCTGACAACACTTGCTCTTTAAGCAGAAGATTTTACCACTTAATGGTGTTGATAAGCTGTTGTTCTTCAACTAGAAGCTGACGTGCAATTACTGCTGCTGAATACACCTCACTGTGCTGTGTTCCTCATGGTTGTTGCTTTCAGTCTTACTAATTCTGTAGGTGGCTGATAACAGTTCTGCTTACAAGTGCATTTCACCAGCTTCACACTGCTTAGAGAACTAAACGTGACATTTCAAGTACTAACAGTCTATATCCACAAAATCAACCAGTTTGAAAAATGTTTTTTAGTTACCTGAAAATGAGAGACTTGGCTGTGAAGTTCTTTTGCTTGTTCTGTAAGGATGAAAGACTGTAGGAAAGGCTGGGAAGTGTAGTAAGGGACACTGACCATTGCAAGGCAAAATGCATTTCAAGAAACCACTTGGTTTTGTGGATATAGACTGTTAGTACTTGAGATGTCACGCTGAGCTCTCTAAGCAACGTGAAACTGGTGAAATGCACTTGGTAAGCAGAACTATTATCAGCCACCTACAGAATTAGTAAGACTGAAAGTTTGACAACACCAAATTGTTCCCTTTTCTCTTTTGCTCTGTACATTACATTCTTTTGTCTGCATTACATGCCTACTCAGTTACAGTCTCACACTTCTATTTCTTGGGCCAAATGAACTGCTTTTCTCAGCCAAGGGTCTGATGGTTTTATTATTATGTTTATCTCTCAAAAAATTCTTTTCCTCAACAGCCAGCCTGAACAAGGAAAGACTCTGCACCACATCATTTGCATTTGGGTCAATAGTACAGCTCTGCAGCTCAATAATTTACCAAGAGAGAGATGACCTTTGAAGAGAGAGATGACCTTTGAGGAAAACTTTGGGGTATGAAATCAAGAAATACACCCAGCACTAAACATACCCACATCTAATGGATGTTCAAACTACAGGGCCAGACTCTCAGCATTGCACAGGTAACAAGGAAAAATGAAGATGTTTTCTCTTTATGAAGAAATGAACCTCTTGGGAGTAGAGCACGAGGCTTCCCCAGCTTGATCTTCTTTTGTGAGAGTACTGCAGAAATGGTGAAAGTGCTGTGCCTTTGTCTGGGCAGAAAAATAGAACACCACAGAGCAACAGACACTGCCCAGAGGGAACAATCTACATCTGAACATTTTCTGCTGTGTCTTTTACTGTTTGTTCCTCCCCCTTTTTCCCCTGCCTGATTCAATACTCAGATGGGAAATGTCTATTTAAAATAAACACCTTGCCTGTATAAATAACTCTGAAAGTGGAGTAAGGAGAAAACTGACATTTCCAGAAGCACCACAAATAAAAGAGAGCTTATAGAAAATAAACAACCAAAGTAAAGGTTAAAGTTGAACAGAACCATGATCATGTGGTAGAAGCACAACCAAAACCAAGGGATGCATGAACTGCAAGCAACCTGATCAAAAAATGTCAAGCCTTACAAGTATCTACTTTTTAGGTACCATCTGCAGGGCTGTTAGTCCTCCAAAGACACTGAAAATAAGGCCATATTTCAGATACTGAATTGTGAAGGTTCTGCATTAACTTTTAAATTATTTCTTCAGTATTTTTAGGTGTACTCATTTTTATTATTTCACCACTGTCCTGCACAATCACTACTAAAGATTAATAATTATTACCTAGTAAATCCATTCTGAATAAGCTCTCTTTGAAGTTTCTGGTCTTGAGCAGCATATTCCTGAAGCTCAGATTCCACAGCAGGGGGTAAAATATTTGGGATGAATTTAGAAAATAAAGCTGGTGCCATCTGTACCCATTCTGTAAGAAGAGACAAAGTAATAACAAAATACATGGAAGAGATATTTTGTGACATTTTTACTGTTTGACAAATGTAACTTTATTTTGACTACACATTAGGATCTTGAATTTTACAAAAAAAGGAAAAAAAGAAAAAACCCCAAATCCAGAGAAACCATGCCTTAAAGCAGAACAAATAATGAGTCTGTTGAACCCAGATGTCTACATGCAGATAGAAGAATTACTATTTTTCTCAACCTCATCATCAAATTGAAATTCAGTTCTTGCTGCATCTCACAGGACCTGCTGAGTCCCTGGACACTCTTAAGGACAGGCAACTGATGACCAGCAAACTCACTTGGATAATTAGATAATGATTGTAACACTATACTCCAAGAAATCTATCCCCAAAATGTACCCTGCTCTCTCCTGGGCCTAATTTCTAAAAATCACAGTAGTATCATCATACAACTCTACTCTTCCATCCCCATTTCACAGGAATTCATGCATTTCTCTCACTGATCTTCCAAAGCTTAGACAAACACTTTTTTAATGTTCAGAATATAAGTCTAACCTGTACTAGTTCAGCTTCAGGACAGAAATGTGATTTAATTTCACTACACTGAACACTGTTTTACAGGAGCAAGACAATTTACCTTGAAGTTGCTTCAAGGCTTTAAGACTAAGCAAGGGATGAAAATTGGCTTTACAGCAACTATATAGCAAGTTCTGAGAAAAATAAATAGCCCTCAACTATTTCTGCAGCCAGACTTTCCACAGGCTGTAGGAGTTTCCTGAAATTTGATCTCAGAAAAAAAGGGACATTTTTAAATTCACTGAGGAACATCACAAGATTTTATACAATTCCCACAGTCCTGCAAACCAACTGAGGGAGCACTCAACCCCCTCACCCAGAGCAGTGGCAGAGGCTTTAAAAAGGACTGGCCCCAGTACTGAGCTGGGATTAAAAGAGAGTTTGGAAGTGTGACAGCTGTTAGGAACTTTCCACCTGAGGAGGAAACAAAGGAAGAGAATGAGAAGGGGAAGCCCCTGGCAGCCAGCCAGGGCACTCAGACACCCCCAGGATGCTCTAATCCCACAGCACCTTCCCCTGGCCGCAGTCACCTGCTCAGCAGTCCCACCATGCACCACTGGAGCAATCCCACAGGGAAAGAGAGCAGCACTGCCTCAGAGGAACCCTTGCTCTGACTGATTCAGAATTCATCCCCAAGAACTGGGATCACCAAGAAACAGACTTATACACCAAGAAGTCTATCCTGGGCTCTTCAACTACTCAACACCTGGCTAGTCCCATGGTACCAACCCAAAACAGTGTCTGATGTGCTGCTGACAGCAAGACAGGGATCATCTGAAATGGAAAACTGAGAAATCACAAGTCCATCACCTACAATATGAAGTGTGGTCAAAGAACAACCACCCCAAATTGCTTTTAAAAGAGTAATACTTTTATACTTTGATACATACCCTTCCTATCTTTGGTCCTGAACATTTTCTAAAACTGAAATTAGCATTGCCTTAAAATGGATGGAAGCATGTTCATTTTGCTGATGTAAAAATAATCTTTGATTACAGAAAGTGCATTCTGTACATGTAGAGTCCACTATTTTCCTGGTTTGTACACATGCTAAATATTGCACTAAAGCTTTTTTTAAGGGATTTCCATTCTCATTTCTATTTCCATAAATGGGGACTGCAAAAATAGACTGAAGCTCAGGAACAATCCACTCAGGCACGCCACAGTGCGTGTCAGTACTGTAAAAGGAAGGGAAACAGGTACCATTTATTTATGGATATTGTGAACGCTTCCTGTTTCTAATAACTTCTCAAATACTCAGTAAGGCTCTCCTCAGTTCTCCAAAACTTGGAAGATTCTTGTACAAAACTGATTAAAGTCTGCAATACCATTTTCCTTTCAATACAATTGTTGTAGCACAAGATGCCACAATGTATTCACAAGTTAAAATTAAGCTCTTCCATGAAATAATACCAACAAAACAATGGCTTCATAAAAGAAACAGTCACTCATTCACCTCATGCCAAAGACCTGGTTGGTTGAAGAGTGACTCTCAATACAACTTTCACCATTTCAATACTTCTAAATTTCCACCATGACTCACCTATTAACATCCTTCTTTCCTTATTTCTACAGAGAAGGAATGGATCTTCCCTTTGTCTTCAGAACAGAGGGCTGGGTTGGCTTTTTTTTTAAAGTATTTGGTATGCACACAGTACCTTGCCCAGATGACAGATAGGCAACAAGAACCAGGGTGGAACTGAGCATTATGATGCACAAAACACAAAAGACTTTGATTGTTAACTGTGCATTAGTTAGAGAGCAGACACATTGTGGCAAACAAATGACAACCACAGGATGAGATCCTTTTTACCTGGTCGTAGTGTATACAGGCCTTTCACAATATTTGCCATGGTCGAAGGAGTTATTTGAAACGGTGTTGACTGAGCTTCCAAAAGTAAAGCTGAAACAAAAATAACACAGTCAGCAACTTGTCCAACCAAGAAATACAGGTTCTTACACATAGATTCTTTTAATCAAAAAAATACACTAATGGTGCTTTTTCTGGCACCTGATGTCCTCACAAATAAAGCAACCACATATCTGATTTCAACTTATTCTCAAGAGTAATAAAACATCACCTTTAGATAGAAGGATCCTGCTCAAATTATGTAGAGTGAAAATGTGTAATAACTTCTTTTTCATTCATTGGAGGTAGCAGAGGTTCAGCAAGACCAAGCAGGTAATGGCTTTGAGTATTCAGACACAGAACTGAAGCAAACTCATACCAAGTGTGTCAAACACCTGAAGATCCACAATTCCTTACTTTAGAGCATTCAGAATCTTGCACACAAAACTAAAATGGATTGAAAGTCTATGTACTTGTAGTGCAAAAATTGTAAACATCCAAAAAGAAAAGTTGTTCTTTTAAACACGAGCTAATAACTGCACCTTCCTCTTGAGCAAAAATCTGCCAATAGCAGATTTACTGTTTATGTTGTGATGTACAGGTTTTTATCATTATTTGTATTTACATGAGCTTTGTACATACATCTGAATTACAGAAACACACACATACAAAAGAAAGAAATTAAGAAAGTGTAAACAAACTGCTACATCCTGATTTTTATTTCTCTTCCAAGCAGTTGAGCACCTTTCTGTGCCCACCATAGGAGGAGAAATGACTCTTACAATTCTGTTCAAGGGACATGTCTCTAGGGCTTACATTGAGAAGCTCTGCTTTTTAAGCTACAGAGCATCTCCAGTTCTGCCTTCAGCATCTGCCACTACAATACTTTAAATAGAAAGAAAAATCTTCAGTAGCATGTTTTTCCTTCTCTTTCTGAAACTATTTAAGCGGCTCATGTCATAGGGAAATGAAAACAAAGTACTTTTTTAACCTTCAAGTAATGAAAGTGGCTATATTTAACTGTTATGGATGAATTTGTTTTACAAAGAGCCATCTTAGGTTCTTGCTCATTTCAGCAGAAGCCTTCAGGGTATGGGTGCCTGTGATTTGTTCTGTAATGACATATTTACAGCCCCTTTCCAAAAGGTTTGTCAAACAGTCTCTTGGCAGCCAAGAAAGTTGGAAATCACAGAATTAAAATGGGCATAGTACTTTATGTGACAGTAATGCACAATCCAAACAATGTGTGTGCAAATACAAATATTTATAGATTTAATTAGACTGTGGCCACTTCAGCCTAAGCATCACCAATAGATTTGCAGAGTATCCAAAGAACTGTGAATTTGTTCTTCATATGTAGACATTAAATTACGCAAAACAAATTAATTAAAACAAAAAATCTTCATTACTTTAGTGCAGCTTCAGAAATTAACATTTCTTATCTTGTTTTCTGCAAATGCATACATCACCTGCTACAATGCAGGTATAAATCACCCACTCCTGATTTACAGTCAATAAATACAAGCATGACAGCATTATGTTCAACAAGATAAAGTAATGGCATGTATTTCCTGATTCTAAGTTAATTAACCTGGAAAGAGTCTGGAAAATAACTCCTGGCAGAATCAAAGAAGTGTGGGTTCCCATGATGAAAAATATTAAATGCAGAAAGATACAAAATACTTCAAAATATTCTTGAACACAATACCCAAAATGGCCTCAAGGATTCTTGAGAAACAGTGAATGAACAGTAGTGGAGTAAGTGAGGTGTGAACCTGCAACACTTCAGGTACCCTGCAGTAACCAAGTTACCCCAATAATGCACAGCAGCACTGGAGAACCACAGCCCTTGATGAACATTTAAGCCACTTCCTAATTACAGTGAGGCACCTGGGGTAAGATCCAGGAGCCCAGTAATTCCAGGAGTAGCAGATGATATCTCAATAGGTTGAAATTCACTTCTTCATACCTCAAGACTGACGTGCAGAAACTAGGGTTTAGCTCTTCTTAAAAGCTTTTTTTATCCTTCAACATTCCCTTGCAAACAGATGTATTTTAATTGCTGAAGATGTGTGTGCATATACAAATATTTATATATTTAATTAGACTGTGGCCACTTCAGCCTAAGCAGCACTGCTTCTGGTGGAACAGTTAAAGCTCTGCAACAAGAGCTTTTTTCCTCCCTCTGTAGTAATGTAACAGAATTTCTAAGTCAGCTATTTTAACAAATCATACCTAAGTGTGACTTAGGCAGATGTGTTCAAAGTTGTAACTACTCAACAATGCATCTTAAAAAAATTAGAAACCATATTCCCACTAAAAGCAACCCCAGCAGCTTCCACACCAAGGCATTAGTCAGCTGTGCTCTCCAGTCTCCAACAGCAGCAGAACCCATTGCTTAACACAAACAGATGCTGGAGATCTTTGTCCTGCTGTACAAACTGGGCTTTTCAGGACTTAATTCCACTGTGTATGCAATGTCTGTGTTATTGTGCAGAGTGACAACCTCAATACTGCCAGGGAACTGAGCCCTTATATAAAGCGCAGAGCATTTCTGTCTTCTTCTGCAGATCCCATGGAGTCAAATCTGTGGTAGGATAAATTATCTTTCCCTCAGCCAAATTGTTCAGGGTCCATCTGACCACACAAACCTTTCCACTTCACTGTGATAAAATCCTATTCACCCTGAAGATGGTTCCTTTATCCCAGTCCATGCAAAGCACTGGATTGAACCCGCTGAATGCCAACAGCAATTAACAGGGAGGGAACTGCCACAGCTGGCAGCCAAAATGCAGCTGAAGGCTTTTGTTGTTGCCAGTTTGGGTTGTGGTTTTCTGTAGGTTGGTCAGGTTTTAGTGTTTGTTTTGTGTTGTTGTTATTTGGCATTTCTGGTTTGTTTTTTGTTTGTTTGTTCTCATCTGCTGCCTATTTTATTATTAAATTGTCTGAGGCAATTTGATCATATATTACCTTTTCACTTCTTCACTTCCTCCATATTAACTACTGATCTAGAACTTCAAAAGCCTTTTGAATGAAAACTGACTTTCTCTTTGGCTTAACCCTCACATTTGCAGTTATATCAAACTCCTCGTGATCCAGGGGTTTTATCTTCCTTTAAACAGAACTAAAAAAAAATTTTTACCAGCTTAAATTCGTTGTATGTTCGTAATGAATAAAAATGTAGATCAGAAAAAAAACATAAAAAATTTTTATTACTATGCATTTGTTACTAGGCATTTAATAAAGCCACAGCTTAATGCTTACTTTAAAAATATTCATTACATAGTCCAAAAGCTTTATTAAGTACATAGTAAAAATGCTACAAAACAAAAATTCCGAGACTTAATCACATGGAAAATATTCAGTGCTGTAGAAAGAATAAATATGAAAAGCAAAGCTATAAATGTAGAGATATATGCTTTTGGACTTGTATAACTGGAAAAAAAGGGTGGTATTTTCACATATAAAATTTTATGAGGTCTTATTGAAATTGGAATATTATTCCTATTTCTTTGCCAAGGAGCTAGATTAACCATGGTGGTCATTGCCTGAGACTGTATTTCCCAACTTAATTTGAGGTGCTGCAACTCAATCAACATGAAACAAGGAAAATAAGAAATGTAGCTGCAAGTTTTTAAAATGGCCTAAAGTTCTTCCATGAAAGGTTTAGTTCAGAGACAAAATTTGCATTTAGATTGTTATTTAAAGAATTTGAATGTGTTCTACAATACTTGGTAACAATCCAGACTGCTTCCAGTATTATTACAACACAATTACTTAGTCCTTAGCTGTCAAATTACAGCTGTGACTTCAATATTAGTGATGGCCCCCTTGAACTGCTGAACATGTAAATATTGATTATTCCATCAGATCTACAGAGCACAGAGGGTATAAAACATTAACAGCTACAAAAGCTCTCTCAGTTAGTCCTGCAGAGTGTAAAGGTGTCTGCTGAGGTCTAAGTAAAGGGTGACATTCATGTGACAAGAGTTTTGAAGGAATGGTTGACTTTCCTGCAACAGCAGCATCCCAGCACATTCCCCATGGCTGGAAAAGAAGTGGAAAAATACTGCAGCTGATTTTCACTATCAGTTATCTGTGTCTATTAATATTTGGAAGAAAAGAAGGAAGGAGAACACTGAAGGTTAGAATTGGAAACTTGAAGTGATTAAACTATTAAACAACATAAATTAGAAATTAAATACTGAAATTCACAATCCTGTACATGCATAAAATTCTTTTATAATTATTTTTAATTAAGAACTTTAGAATAATTGCATCCCTTCCCTACATCTCAAAAAAAGGACTTTTTATGCTATAGAACCCTCTTGCCCCCAAATCAATTACTTTTAGAAGCTGGAACCTCAACACCTTCATAGCTGAGGAAAAGAGTACATTAGCTTTTAGTTTCAGAGGAATTCTAACAGAAATCACCCTGGTTTAGTCTGGCACAAACCCACTGGTATTAACTGGTATTTTCTCCTAGACTTCCACTACCTTTCTTCATTTTTAAAGTCCCGAGGAAGGAACCTGATTTCATTTTAACCTATCCTGACACATATGCTTATTCTAAGGACAGAGTCACTCCACAGGCCAGTAATTCTGCCTTTTTTAATATTTCTTTAAATAAATCTCCCTTTTTTTCTGTCTCGTTATTAAAAAGCAAGAAATACAGTTTATGATCATAGCACAGTAGAGTTGTGCAGATTTTCTTCTCATACTAATTTTTCAGAGTTTAAGAAGAAAGCAAAGCAGTGTCTAAAGGCTGAGTAACATACAATATATTGCAGAAGGAAAGGGCCTCAGTAATCAAAAAAGACATTTTTAAAACACATTGCTTCTGTCATCACAGTAGTCACCCTGAATCCCAAACCAAAAAGAACAATGATTTCAAACTCCCGAGGGCAGGTTCTATATTAAAGCTTTAGTTCAGATTAGAAATGTGATTTAGAAGCAAATTCACTGATCATCCCCACATTGCTGCTCCTTGGTTGGTATGGCAGAGCTGTCTTGGAGCATATTTAATTCCTTTTGGGCAAGATTAAACCAGATGTGCTCAAACTGCTACTCCCTGTCCCTGTCTGTCCAAAGGAGCAGACACAAACAAGGAGGAAATAAAAAGGGAGAGGTCAGCACTGGGTCCTCAACACCAACAGGGAGGCATTTCATATCTGCTCCCTTTACACCACCCCACTTATTGATGCAGACATAGCCTAAACCATGCAATGAAACCCCAGCTCTTCCTACAGAGCCCAAACCTTTCAGATAAAAGCTCGTGGTTCTGCTGCACCAAACCTATAATGATGCTCCAGGCGCTGTTGTCAAAAGCAGCTCAGGACAGATATTCAAGAGCAAGATCATTTTCCTTATGAAACAGTCATTAAATGTGACAAGGAAATGAGAAGCACAAAGAACAACTTCTTCAATGTCAGCAGCATACAGAAAGGCTGGGGGCAATGCTCTCTGCACCATGAGAGTGTTTTCTCCCCTTGTCAGGCATTTTCTCTGCAGTTTGTGCATCAAGGCAGTAACAGGTTGCTTCTCATGCACAGATTGTTTGACAAAATTGAGGGGGAAGAAGAAATACCACCTCAAACAGGGTGAATGTCAATTCAATCCATCTTTTTCTTGCTCTATCTGTGCCAAAGGGTGAGGCAAGACGAGTGAATTAAAACACCCAGCACACATCAAAACAAACCCTGCAGTCTCTGTTGTAGCTGTAGAGTCAGGCCATGAACTTGGCATCAATCACAATCCTTCTCTCAGCCTTTTGCACTGCTCCTCTCAAACAGAGTTCTGTATTCACAAACGAAAGCTGGATATGGCACTTTTTAATGAAAGGCATTCTGTCAAAGCAGCACACAGCTGAAGAGATGAGGAGGATCCCTTGCTTCACTGACATCAACAGGCTTTGGGAGGTCAGCATAGCAAAACACAGCTGCTAAATACACAGGGCTGGGTGCCCACAGAGCAACAAACACCCCTACTGAGGCACTGCACAGCAACAGGAGAATCCCTGCTCAGGCAACATCCTCCCTGCTGCATTCATCAGCTTCTAACAGATATAAATAGATCCATTCTCTATAATTTTGCATTGCATTTCTAGCTGCTGAATCAAAAAGCTGGACAATTTCATTGTTAAAAATAGCTGTTAATGTTGGAGTTAACTTTTCTGGTACTTTTAAGAAAGCAGCAATGCAGTGGAAATATCATACCTGTTTTTATAAAGAGAAAAGCTTTTCCAACATAAACAGCCCTTCTATTGAACTTTAATACACCTCCAACAAAAAAAAAAAGAAAATGGAAAATAAGATCTCTTCCCCTCATCTGAGTCCAAGTGACCTAACTAGAAAGAAACAAAGCTGTCATATGTAAAGATCTTCAGAGAAAAGACTTCCTCTGTAACTAACGAGAAACTGAAAACACAATGAAGTGGGCTGTGAGTGGTCTCCCTCCTCCTGACTTTTTTCAAAGAACTTTTTCTTGGAGATCATGAGAAAAGCTTCTACTTTGGCAAACATATGTGATGCATTTTTACACTGGGTTTGAGCTCCGAACTCACACAGGCACTGACATAAAGACTTACATTCTGCAACTGCCCACACGCCTTTAGAATCCACACACAGTAACCACTCTGTGTGCTCAGGCTTCAGTGGCTAATTCTGTAATTACCCCAGGCAACAAGAACAAAATCAGAAGTGCTGCACAAAGCTATTTTCCCTCTGATAAAATTCACCTGGCTACCCACTTGAATAACTACTGTACAAAAGTGCAGGCAGACTTTTTTTGGGAAGACCCAACCTGTACTGAATGATCTGTACCAGCACATTGCTCTTTCAAGAGTAAAAAACACTTCTTGAACTCAAAACAGGAACATGTAAGGCAAGAAACAGCCCTACACACACAGATATAAATGGCTGAGGTACTACAGCAAAGAATTAGGAGAAGGAAGGAGAGAAAGACTGTCCTCTAAAACAGCTTTCACCTCTACAACCAGCTTAACTTTCTGTTGCTTTTCCTTTAGTATGGGAACATCATCGACCTCCCAGAGCAGGATTACAGTCTACCATTCCTTTCTTCAGTTTTCAGGAAGAGAACAGGAATGCTTGCAAACACTTGTAATTTAAACCCAAGTGATCTCTCCACCAAGGAGACACAACACTCTGCTCTTAATGGCTTTTCCTCTCGTGTTAGATTCAAAAGCAAGCTTGGTTTGTGCACTAAGCTGCCAATATCCAGAGGGAGAAGAGTGGCAGTTACTTGCAAATACTCTGCCATTGAATTTTACCTACTGCAAGTACCAGAAGTAGAGAGTTTCAGGAGCTGCCATTCACTTTCACACAGTAATTGCCATTTTTCTAAACAGGAATAAACAGGCAGGATATTTCCAGGGCACACACATTACACTGCAGGACTATCAGAAGAAACAGTGGCTGCATAAGGAGAAAATAAACCTGCTTCTGAGTTTTTCTGCTTACAAGTCACCTCATGCAGGACTGTAGCAGGAACAAAAATGACATTCTCCACCACCCCTTTCCCTAGTGACATGGGGATATTATCTGCACCTTCTCCCCCTCCCACACTCATTTCTGAAGCTGCCTGTAAATAAGATGCTGTATCTTGGCTTGTTACATTCAGTTAAGCAGTTCAGCACACAGCAACTTCTCCCAAGCCATTGAATGCAGCAGTCTTATCAGCAAGAGCCAGCTTTGGCTTTGTAAAGGAAACAATCAGGTTATATTCACTTAGTTCAAATGTACCCACTTTAATTTGAAGAGGACTGACTTGATAAATGTGTGAGTGTAAAAGTGTTTCACAAACAGCTGTGTTCATGCATCTGTGCATTGTGGGTTTTTATTATGTATTTACTTTAACTAATGAGAAGTCCTCCAGATAGTCAAGTTCTTAAAAAAAAAAAAAAATCTGTAAAACCCCAAATGGAACCAAACTGGTACAAGAAAAATTTGCCAAAGTAGTGTTCACTTAGGCAGTATTTCCTCTGTAAGTAATGAATTGACACCTTGATTACTCCAATTTTTGCAACCAAGTGCTCAGAGAAGTGCTCCCAGCACAGAGACAGGTGTTGATCTCACACCTTCCTGCCTCCCAGTAGCCAGTACAGGAACCAGGGGACTCAGCCTGGGGGAATCTGAGAGAGATCCTATGTCAAGGAAGAGACTGGGCCTGCACTGCTCTTCTGGCTTCTCCCCCCTCTTTTTCTGAAGTGCAGCAGAAACTTTTTCAAAAATCAAATGAACCTGAAATGTACTTACAGTCCTTCCTGAACACAGCTTCAAATAGAAATGCCAGCTTCCAGGCTCTGAGAGAATGACAAGGTTTTGTTTTGACAAACAAAACCCACTTTGTACAAACATAGCAACAAATTTCAGGAGAGAGAGCAGATATTACTCTGACCTTCCAAGCCTAGATCACAAATGGATTAAACTAATTTTGTAATTTGATTTTATTTTCAAACAGAGGGAAGGCATGCTTCCTCTCACTGAAGTGGCAGTTGCAGCATCTCTTTAAAAAACAGCCCCAGGATTCCATTTCTCCATACCAATAACAACTTCCTTTACTTTAATTTCCAAAGTATCCCCCTTCACAACTGTACTTTTTTCCCTCACAATAGAGAAACATTTTTTTGCTGAACGAAATCTGTACCAAATAACAAAGAGCACTACACACTGATATTGAGAAGCAAAGTAAGTAACAAACACTGACTTGCATCTTATTTTCATAGAGCCCTTACATTTCCAAAAAGCAAGGTACTACTCATCTATTTTGGTTTGGATTTCAGGAAGCTAGAAAAAACAGCTGAGAAGGGCAGAAAAAAATACAATACTAGAAGTTTCTCAGCACATTTGCAGTACTACATCATGTGCAATGTATCTTCAATTCTTTCCCAAGAACCTGTTAGCAAATTTCAAATTTTATTTAGGCATACTTCAACTGAATTTATAGATCCTCTTATCCAAGATTTAATTAAATCAGATCACAGCTAGGAGTTCATGCCTGTCAGTATTTATCATCTTACTTAGGAGGGAGATAAAACCCAAATAACTTAGCTTTAATAAACTGATGGTCAGACTGAAATGAGCCCAAGGAAATTAACCTCTTACCCATTAAAGAAGAGACTTTATATACAGCAACACAGACAGCTTTCCATTATTTTGCCTTTTTTTTTTTTTCATTTTACTTCTGCATTTAACAGAGCTGGGGAAAAGTATTTCTGATTCCACACACACACAACACCACGGGTCTTTTTCTTTCAACAGTTCATCTGCAATTTCTATTTGATTCTGCTATTATCACTGCAGAAAGTTAATTACTTAGCAACAACACATCTGACATCACCTTTGTCAGAGGTTTATCCACTGTTACACCTTTGCCTTGCCACTGGAAAAAAAATTCTTTGCCTGAAAAATGCAAACATTTTAAGGCAATTATCAGCTAAATTTTCCATTATCTTGTTGCAGCAATCACCTTACCAAGTTTCATACCAGGAAAATAAAACATCAGGCCCATGGTTGGGCATCTCTCATTGTTCTGCTATTTTTAAGGTGATGTGATCTGCTCCTAGTGTCTCTTTTCCAGATGGCAAGAACGAGACTTCATCAGAGCTGATGATCTCCCATCCCTGTAAGGCTCCAGGCTCCCTGACCTTGTAGCCACCCTGGTCACCCACCCCTCACCCAGAAAGTCACCTCTCAGTGAGCCTGAAACAACAGCCAAGCTCCTTTCCCCCAGCCCCTGACTGGAAAGAGCAGGGCATTGCTAACCAAGCAAAGACAAAAGGAGCAGTAAACTCCACTCCCGCTGCTCCAGTGCTTGGCTAGCTGCCCTTCTGAGGGGCCAAGCAGGCCAGCAGCAGCTCCCTGTGCTCACACAAACCCTCCCAGGGGTGGCAGGTTTCACACAAACACTGTGGCTCACCGCAGGAGTCACACTTCCCATTCAGTGCTCCTGTGGCTAGCACTTGCAGCACATCATATTTGCATTAACCCATTAACCCAAGAGACAAACTGCTGGCAGCATTCTGCAGCTCACCACCCACAGCAGTACTCCAGCACATCATGACAATAACCCCAGAGGTAGCACAGTTCTTTGACCACACCACCTTCTTAATGACACCTGTCAGTATTTTGATAAGTTGAAAAGTAGCAGCACAAACAACAGAACAATAAAACATTCATTCTGCCATAATCACAAGTCACAATGGAAAATAAATATTGGCTCTCCCAGATCTCAGGCAAAACATGACTTCATACAAAGTCAGATTTCTGAAATAAATAAGCTGAGGTGTGTCATGTTTCCTCATGCCTCAAAGCATTGAGGTTCACTAATATTTAGCATTTTATCCCTATTTGCTTTGGATCTCCACAGTATCTGAAAGCACTGTCTCTCTCCAGGCTTCCACTATAAGAAAAAATCAACAGCTCTACTTACGCATTAGGTTGTAAATGTGCTTTTCTGCAACATGTTCCGTAAACAGCTTTATAAGGTCATCTTTTAAGTCTCTGTTTAGCTTGGTTTCTATGTAAAATTTATTCTGGAAAATAAGACAGAAGTTTTCAAGTTTGTTTCTCATAATAGCAAAAAAAGGAAACTTATTTTTTCTCCCTGAATAAAACCAGTTCAGAATATTAAAGCTGTAGAATATTTCACCTGTAAAGTTTTTCCTTGGTGACTGCATTTAAACTAAATGGAACATTCCTGTACAACAAAAAAACACGGGTGACAAACTTACTTACATACAGCCATACACATGTATTTTATTTTCTGTATCTACAGCTATACCCCCATACTGATCCAGACTGGAGAGCTTGTACACAAAACACTTCATTTTAGAACTTTAAGAAATTTTGTAAATTCTCTTAACACCAAAATACAGCTGGACATCATGTTTGCGACAAAAGAAAATATTTTTTCCAATGACTAAAAGTGATTAAACCATTAAAATAGATGGGTTACAATAATAAAACATCAGCACAACTAACCACTTCTGTGGTACACTGACAGTCTCAGAGGATAGCTACTCAGAATGAATCAGCTGTGGAAATAAGTGATGCATACAAAACTACACAAAAGTGAACTATATAAAATTTTTTTGGATTCCATTACTTTGACCAATTCAGCATTAATAAAGAATTCATCTATTTGAGGGAAATTCAAAGATAATTCTATTCATGAGTTCCTTGAGGGCCCCAATACCTAATGGCCTATTTGGTATCAATGCTCCATTTCCTGCAATTAATAGCAAACTTTCTTGTGTGTGTCTTATTCACAGAGGTGTTTTAAGAGCTGGGGGGAAAATCTGCTTCAAGATAAATCTCCTAACATTAAAAAGCTAACTTGGAAGTAGAACAGCTGAATTGACTAATTTGGACAAATGGTGTAAAAGAGTTAAACAGACAATCTAACAGAAAATCAACTCAAAAATAATCCAGAGGAACACTTCTCTGAGAGATTTACTAGAAGAAGGGATATCTTAAGGGAGGAAGGTTTTTCCATGCTTTTAAATCAAGTTTTTCTCCTATTCACTAAAGCATTTAACAAAACCAGAACAAACTCTCAGAACACAGAGCAATCTTCATGTTTTTGTGTGAAACCCATTCTCTCAGCCATTATCAAAACTACAAACACACCATAACAATCTGTCCAGACAGAAAACCCTTAAACCTGTGAGAGAACATTCACCAGCAGTTATTTACATTTAATAAAGATTGTCTGGCAGAACAAAGGCAATCTGAGGGCTGAATATATGTCCCTATTGTAGTTTAAGTTTGTTGCAGTGATGGACAACAGCCTTAAAAAGATGTTTTTATTAAATGTAGGAAACTTGCTGCTGGTGGTTCCCTCTGATACCCTGAATTTATCCTGCCTGTAGAGGTTTTATCAAGGACTAGGACTCAGTTGTTTCCCCTCACCTGGGCCTGTGAACAGAGATTGAGGGAAAGGCTGTGCAGACAGAATATCCTAATTAGAAACAGACTCACTTACTGGTAATGGTTTTGGTCAATGGTGAATTGCCATTGCAACAGAAACCCACAGAAACTAAAGATACACTTCAAGGAAATGTTAAGCTACACACCACACTACAGCCTTTCAGCAGAACATTGTCCTAAACACAACTGCACAAGATGTGCAAACTATGATGCTTCATTTTGCTCAGGGGCTGGAAAGCCTAAACTTTTAATTCTATTAATTTCATTACTAGAAAAGCAACAAAAACCACCATAACCCAGCAGTTACAAGACAGTACAAACATAGAAGAAATGTAATATACCCTTCACATTTGCTTACTTGGAAACACCTTTCCAAAAAGATGTCCCACTTGTGTGAGCTTAAATAGACAGTGAAAAAACATCTACCTGAAGTACTTCATCCGCAACCCACAGTGCTGAAAGGAGAAAGCAGAAGAGCTGGCACCTCCCCCATTTTTGTTAGGGGTAAATCAGGAAGATTTTCTGTATAACCTGCCACTACCAGTGCTAAGTTATACACTGTGCCAGTATTTCTTGAAAAATGTCTCAAGTCACATAAAGATTTAACTGACACGTAAAAGGTAAGCAGATGTGAGTAACTGAGAAAGTCAGGTATGATACAAACATTCATTCTACAAAACACCTTATGATAAAGCAATCTGGCAAATCTTACAAGATTAAACTCAGTTAATATTAAGAGGAGATCAATAAGTACTTGAAAGAAGAAAACGCAGTATTCTTATCACACTGTGCTTATCACATCATACTCACATATATTTGTGTATAGACACACACAAAATGCAATACCACTCAGTAGGAATAACAATATTGAGGGCAATGAAAAAATTTAACCATCCCAAAAGCACAGTGCTCACAAATGTTAGGCTCATATAACATGATAACAGATTTTCAGCTATATCTCAAAGTAAAATGAAAAAATGAGATTCTATAAGAAAAATATATCCTCTAAATTTTAGTTTTTATTCAAGTGGAAATATTTTTTCATTCATGTGTGTAGCACACTGTGATAGGTACAATCTCTAAGCACCTAGAATAATCTCACTTAAATTTACAAAACTGTTTTCTGCAAGGAACAAAGTACTGTGTATGAAGCTAACTTCCAGTTTCATTTGCTTTACCTTCAGTTACATCCCTGAACTTCTGAAGGAGCCTAAACCCACAGAATCTCAGAGACTCTTTTGGCCTCCATGCTTTTCTGACAAATCTGCTGCAGCAGCCCAAGCCTGAAAAAAATCCATCACCACGGGAAAAAACAAAGTGGTCCCAGCAAAAGGGGGAAAAAGAAAACTCCCTCAGTTGCAAGGTCAGTCCTCTCAGCTCCCTCAGTTGCAAGATCAGTCCTTTCCTGATAAGCTTGGAAACACCTCCAGGTCACCACACACACCCAGGTAAGAAATCACCTTTCCTGCTTTGGTACGGATCAGGAAAGAAAAGCGCTGCTGCTGCTTTTAAGACACACAGGACTAAGACAAAGTATTATGCCATATTCCAGTTCTAGATAAAAACTTTAGTTTTTCCTCAGCTTTATAGAATTTAAAAATATTTAAATGCATATTAATGCATAAAGTTTTCCTAAGCAGCAATATAATTATCCTTTCAGAACAAAGTCCTCAAGAGCAACTCAGCAGCCTTGGAAACCCCTGATTAAAGCAATCACAGAAATGGAAATCCTCTCCTCACCTCTGACATAAAGGCAGAGTTTAACAACTTGGTCCACTTCAAAATGCTTTGAAAAGTATCTATTAAAGGAACTGCAAAGCTGTAATTTAGACTGTAATTAGGCTTTCACCTCTTGCAGTTGCTTCTCAGTTGTACTTTTGGACCAAAGAGAGGAAACTGTTGTTGCTGTATGAGAAAACTTGGTTAGACACTACAATGTAAGATTCTAAGAGTACCTGTACATAAAAGTACTTCCAAATGCACACAGTAAAAACTAAGAAACACATTTTTCACCCTAATTTCTCTAGACATATTTCCCACCTCATGCACAACACTGAAATTATTTCAGTGAAAAAGTATGACAGCTAATTTGCCATTAGCCTTCTAAACCAGCTGTACGGCTGAGCCAAGTCAGCATTGCTTTTGGCAGCAAGAGGAACTGACATGTAACAGAACCAGATACAAGGGCAGGTTAGAAGACAGCAAGGTCAAGAAAGGCAAATTCCTCTTTTAATGCAACAAATCTGTATGGTAACACAACACCAAAATACTGTAGCAAGTTACCAAAATTCACTGAGACACAGGAGAGCCTCCTAAAGGCTCCTGTTTCCCAAACTCTGTGAAATTACCAATGAGAAAAACTTTGAAGAGTTTGAGGTTTATTTAATCCTTTTTTTTTCTTTTTTTCATTTCTAAGTGATGCCAAAACAAGGACAGTTTCTGGGAGAAGGACAAATTTCAAGCTTAAGTTATTCATTACCACAAAAAAAAGGAAACAAAAGTTTTGGTACTTCAACAAAAAGGATGCAAATTATTGGTTTCTTAACCACTCCAAGTACACCTGACAGTGCTATGAACATTATTTTGGCATCATCCATCCATCACTCTGAATTGCTTTATCAAATGATGAAGACATTTCCAAGACACATTTCTTCCTGTTTTTTCTGAATCTGAACTATTTGAAAGCAAAAAATAATCATCTCCACAACCTGAGCAAACTAAGAAGCTAAACTTTAACAAGTCAATAAATGATCTCTGTACAAAAAGATATAAATAATGAACTATTTGAGATGGCTTTTTCCCTTTAAAATCAAAACCATTCTCCCCACTCCCAGGAAAGAAGTATTAGGGCAAATCTCAAACTGCAAAACTCTGCATTTAAAAAGCATGGCTTCCCCTTCCTCTCCCCATACAATTTGATCAGTATTGTTAGGCAGCCACCAAAACTAGGCACGAATCGTAAGTTTTATATGTCAGAAGTTATTATAGCTGCATTTTATTCTTTTCATTTTCAGTCAGTATCTTGTGTATGGACATATTTATTTGAAAATTTCTAAAACTTACCATATATATGAAAAGAGGCACAATGCTCTGCAATGCTCCCATATACTGTCCAAGAGCTACGTTAAATCTTTCAATATAGAGATCTGGAGGGCTGGCCTGCAAGAAACCGTAAAAGTCAGGTTGTAATTTGAACAAGAGAAAGATCTGGAACAGCATGGGCTATGCTTTCATAGCCAACTCAAACAACTACAAAGGATTTGATACACTAGGTTCACACAAAGCAAGCCACACATCATTCCAGTTTCTGCTCTAACTCCCTCCAGCAAAACCAATCTCCCCTCAGTAACTAGGTTTTCCTAGGACTATACATCAGTACCCAGCACAAGGTCCATTCAATAAGAAATACAGTGAACATGTTACAAGCTGACATTTAGCATATGCAAATAAAACCACTCCTTCTTAAAGACCAGAGGTTTGTTTTGAAAGCACCAGCTGTCATGCCTAGAATCCATAACCAAATGGGCACAAGTGCTGCAGTGTGTGCTCCCACTCCCCTGAGCTTTCACTCCACCAGAGCAGGGTGGCATTAAGCTGCTGCTTTGCAGCTGAGCTGGCAAGTGGCACATCCTCCAGCTCCAGGGAACACTGCCCTCCACAGATAACCTTTCTAAGTCACTGTTGGGTCACCTCAGGCAAGGCAAGTGCTCAGGGGTTTCAGCTTCACAAAGAAGCAACATCTTCAGAGAGAATTCTGCATTCAGGACTCATGCTGCAGGTTAGGCCTGTGGAAATCCAGCCGTGCTCCAGCACACAGCATCCCCCTGGAGCCTCAACCTAAACTTGGCTACACAAAACTTGAATGTGCTACTTCTGGCTACAATACCCTATTTCCCAAAGAAGGGGATAAGGAAACTTAAAAGAAGTGTTCAGCAGCAGGTGAAGTTACATTGAGAAGAGAACCAGAAGAACAGGAAGCACTAAGCACTGTTTCTGTTACAATATCCATTTGGAGGCCTGCAGGGGAGCTGCACTGGAGCATTCAGAAGTGCACTTAGATACCCACAGCTGGAGCTACAGCAATGTCTTCCTCCACTATCCACTTCTCCACCCCAATCCTCCCCCTTACACTGCCCTACCTCTGGCCCAACCCCTGCTTTGGTCTTTCCAGAGGGGCTGGGTGGCTGCCTGGTTCCGACTGCTCACATATACAGACACACCTATGCAAACCCAAGGGCAAAGTGTTGCTTGCCAGGGAGAAGCAAAACTTCTCTTCCCCTGCACAGCTTTCCCCTCTGACAGCACCAAGCCAAAAGAAGACGGAGAATACAGCAGTAACTGGAACCTTGCAAGAAAACAAGTTCAAAGATTTTCCTAAAGCCAAAGCATCTGTGGCACAAGAAACACTCTAGGCTTAGCTGCAGCTCGACCACCTTATCAGAACTTAAAGCTACCATCACAAACCTTTTTTCAACCTTTGTATGGACATTCACCAGCAGCCCTAAGAGAATAGTTAAAATTTATGTTGATATTTTGCTCTATGAAGCATTCTAAATTTATGACTTTTTTCCCCTTAAAATAGCTTCTTTTGCCTCCCTTCTTAATATGCTTAATGAACACGTGGATAATTTTCACAGCAAACATCAATACAGAGCAGACAGTTCAGAAGGGAAAGCAAAACTGGCAAAGGAAGAAAGAGTGTTATTCCATATGCAGTTGCCAAAGGCTATATATGGTTATTCCTTATTTTGATCATAAGGTTTTAATCTTATTGCAAATGCAGTTCTCAGGGGTGGCCAAACAAATTTTAGTTCAAAAATGCCAACAACATATAAAAGTGGCTATGAGCTCCAAGGACCCCCTTTCATATATAGCTACATAGACAATTTGTTGCAAATAACATGCAATGAAATCTGCATTCTAAGCAGTATGTATTCCTGCTTCACTCCTTTTCAACCTCAACTTTAAATATGGTTATACCCTCTGATTTGTATATAGCTTCTAAGATTAAAGAAAAAGGAAAATTCTACTTGAAAGAACACATCAGACAAAAGGAGACCATAGCCTGACACAGGGCAGCACTCTTCTCTCACTGATAGATTGCCATGTTCATTTAAAAATCAAAACAACAATAAAGCCAACAGGAAAAACTACAGTCAGAAGCTGTCTGGGCAGCAGAGATTTAATCCCAGGCAATGTGTGCAGCCAGTCTGCCACATTTTTGACAGGGGATATAAGCACTGATATCTTTTTTCCCCGCTGCAGATGAGAACTCTGCTAGCTCAGCTCCCAAAGGTGTCACAGTAAGGGAGGCTGTTTATGAGGGCACAACATCTGAGAATGACCTCAGGAGCCTCTAATGGAAGGATACCTGGGAGCTGTCAACCTCCACTTTGCCTTGCAATCAAATGGAAAACCACTGGTCTGGATAAAGACAAAAAAAAAGCTAAGAGAGGCTGATGGCTTCAGAGGAAGTGCCTCACTAGTGGCAGGCAAGTATCAGGCCTTGCTTTTAACCTCTGCAATGCAGAAATCATGGTGGTGTCTGCTTTATCAGCATGACATGTCACTTTTCAACTTTATTCTCCTGCTAGTCATGTCAAGTGTTTCATGTCAAGCCCAAAGAGCCAAGACAGTAACAGCAATGGACAGCAACAAAAAAAAAAAGCAAGCTTGACAATCAAACTTTGCTCAACTAAAGCTTGACTTGTAATCTACCAAAATACCCAAGCCAAAGAGAAATCAATAATAGTATTTTCACAGTTCATCTCTGAATTACTGTAATCTGTGGGGGGAAAACAGAACCATCTGTTTTCTGTTAATCACAGTGTTACTGTACAGCTGCTCCAAACTGCCAGACTGAAATCAATTATTTGCTTCAGCACAGGATCTTTCTCCACATGTCTACACTCACATTTATAGGACAGTAACTGGAGCTGGAATAGTTTTATATAAAACTATTTGAATTTTGTGAACTAAAAAGCAGCACATGGCAACAAATTCATGAGTAAACAGAAGTTGCTAAGATTTTTATATTAAGGGGCCATCATTACAGCCCAACTAGAATTTAAAATCTACACTTATTCAGATATAGCTATTACAAGAAAAAAAACCAAAAAACCTGCTTTGGCTGACAATTTTTACTCCTGCTTCTAGTCTAGAAAAAGAGAATGCATACATTCAGCTGTTTAAATTACAAGGGATGGGGCAGAATTAAGCCTGACATTTACTTCTTACAACAACCCAGCAACTATTAAGTGTTTAAACCCACTCCTATCCTACCTGAGGGATGTATTACAGAAGGTATTCCATACAAAATACACACTCCTAGCTTAAGGTTTTCCAGGAAAGAAGAGAATCCCTCATTCCTTCACTCCTCATCCTGAATCCCATCAAACTGTCAATTCAGGGGGTTGTGGATGGTATTTTTTTTTAAGTTTGTTGGTTTTTTGAGTTGTTTGGGGTTTTTTTAAAACACTCAGTACTGGCAGTTTAAATCCTCTCCTGCATTTGTTCTTATCTATCACTTGTAGGGTTAAGAACAGTTTTTCAGTAACAATTGTGTTGTGTGTCTGTTCACAAGAGCATTGAATGTTTGCTTGGATTTCTCAAACTGATGCAGTTGCATTTGCTTAACATCTTCAGCTTGGTTGTAAGGCAGCTGCTTCTTAGAATAAAATACTATGGCTGCTGTGTAAAAGCTGATGTTAAAGACACAATTTCATCTCCTTACACACCACAGTGGACATCTCAGCACCAAGAGAAATGAGCAGTAACAAGAAAACACATTTGGAAAGGATTACATACAAGACACAGTCAATCAAAACAAGCAGCAGGAGATCCTGTGTACTAAATTACGCTGTCCTTATTTGAAATCTAACATCTAGGCATTTCAAGGCACTTGTGGGCAAGAAACTATGTATCTGAAAAATATACTGGTTTTTTGAGCATGAAAACCAGTCTCAATATCATTCTTAAATTGAACATATGAAATCAGAAGGCAGCTGCTGGCTCAAAACAACTCAGAAACAGCTCACAAGAAAGAAACAGACAACAGTTCTGTGCTTGAGGAACACAAAGTTAATCTGTTTATGAAGAGCTGTCTGGCACAACCAGCAGTTTGTGTAGTAGAGCTTACATTCCTATGGTGAATGGGCAGCTCCATTTTCCTGGGAATATGCTCCCTGCCAAAATGCCAGCACATATGCTGCAGCATCCCTCCCACGCCTGCCAAGTGAAAAGGGAGAATGGCTATGACTACATAAATTAACCTGTTATTCATGTAAGTGGTCTAAATCTTCTAAACCACTCTTTGTTCTTTCTCAAGAAAATATAATTTGCTTACCTTGCCTTGCAATGTACATGATGCCCATGTCTACCTCACTAGACATTGGTATTATTAAAACATTTTACAAAAAACAGACATCAAACCAAAGCACAACTGATTCAAAGACTGTGTCTTCCTAGCCAAGCCTGCACTCAAACCTGTTCAAAGCCTCATGACATTTTCTCATGTAACTGTCTTACAGCAGGTTAGCAGGTGTGGGCCACGTGCCATTCCCATTCTACAGGCTTGTAAAACAAAAAGACATTGTATCTAAAGACTGTCAAAGCTGTGTAGCAGTAAAAAACCTTCAGAAGCTTTTCTATCTATTAAATACAGATTCATTTGTGCTGTACTTGTATCTTTCTGTAATTGCATCAAGGTCTGCAGCCCCAGTGTAGTGTGACAAA
>JAYDZK010000271.1:28260043-28271790 GCA_034509185.1 Euphonia xanthogaster
CCAGTGTAGTGTGACAAAACTGATAAAACAGAGCTGCAGAGATAAACAAGCCTTTCCAAAAAGCTGCAAACAAGAATGCTCCTCTCAGCTTAACTTGCTGATGGTTTTGTCATTTTTAATGGCAATTCTGGCAATACTGTCACCCCTATTACTTCTAGTCAAAAGCCATCTTTTTGATGTCCACACACAGAGACACAAACATTTTTAACACTTCTGGTTTCTACCATCTGAGTTCAAATCATCCATATGAGCTGATTCAGTTCAGTGAAACTCGCAACAATAAATTCACTTCAATATTAAATCTGCTTTTGCTGATACCTTCACCAGGGTTCTTTGAGCACCTTAAAGCCGTCACTCAGGACACCTGACTCCCATACACATTCTCCCAAGGAAACAGGAAGGGGGACAATACTTTCATACACTGCACTGACTGGTTTGAGAGCCAAGACAAAAGGCAGGCTGAGAAGTTGTAACCATTAATATCAGGCAGGAAACCTTTCTGGCATTGCACAACAAAGACTATAAACCTGCAGCTCCTGGGGGCCAAACAGCAGACATGCAAATCATCTACCAACACCAGTGACTCCTCAGTGCAGTCATGTTCATTAAAAAAAAAATATAATTCATCATCATAAAAAACCCCACCACAAACAGAAAACAAACAAACAAAAAAAACAGATCCCCTTTTCTCTTTCCTCTAGATAAATAAAAGGTGCAACATGACAAATAAATGGTTTTCAGCCCTCAATCATTTCAAAAAGGAAGCACTGTGTTTATTCTAACTAAAAGGAAAATATTGCCATGCACCTGCACAAAAAAGCTACATTTGTAACAAGCAGGCTCAAAGCCATAGAGCATTTTGACTGTCATTGCTTTGAGTACTTTCCAGCATCTTTTGCTGAAGGGCTAATGGGTAAAGTGCTTGATTTTAAATTACTTTATCAGAGTGCATAAGAATAAATTAAGCCAGAAACACCAGTGCCTAATGCAAATACAGTTTTACTCATTTTAAAGAGATGTATTTAATTTGAAAGCATATGTTTGTGTATCCACCCTACCTCATACATCTGAATGACTCAGCAATTACCCACAAAAACAGATGACATTATTTTAAACCACAACATAATGAACCATGTCCATTACCAGTGAAATGTTTCCAAATAAAGCATCTTAGAAAAATCACCTGCATGCTACAGGCTTCACGGACCTCAAGACAACAGGAAACAAGTTAATTTGTGTTTTCTGCAGTGACACGTTATTTTTTTTAAGCTGACAAAATCCAAAATTCCAATCATCTTAGGAATTAGGGAGATTGAATTCTCAATTACTGAAAGTCCACATGGTAAAACTCTGTCTTTAATGCAGAGAAGCTGGTCAAACATCAGCTGCAGGAAAGGAAAGCAATCCTTGCTCTGAGTCTCTCCATAGCAGTCTGAAGAGGGGATCATTAACTGACTGATACAGTAATGAGGGAGCTGGAAATGGGTTGGCATCCAGGAGGCCCCAAATCAGGCTGGTGACAAGCAATTCATCTCATCTAAATGTACCATTACTGAGCAGGCACTGCTTACTGCTCTTCACCCAATGTCCAACAGGCAGAAATACACCAGCCCAGCCACATTTTCCTGTGGCCTCTGCCACCACTGACAGTGACTCTCTCGAGCTGAAAAGCTGTGAAATAATCCCTTAGGAACACACAGGGCAACAAACACCAACACCACGCAAGCTGCCCCGCAGTGTGGAAAAGCAGAAGACATACAGGATGACCAGGGTTTGTTCTGAGTGTATCAGCACAGGACACCCAGATCAGGACATATGAGTGTCTATCACTCTGCTGACTCCAGCTGTGGCCAGGCAAGCACAGGGCTACACACACAGGGAGGGGGGCAATAAATATATATATACATAGGGAGCTTCTGCAGTAATGCCCCGAAGAGAGAAACCAAACTCCATTAAGACTAAATCCATGCAAGAGCAAGTCTGACCAGTCCCCTGAGGAGCTCCCACTTTTACTGTTTGGTATCTGGGTTTTACTGGTTTGGCTGTTGATGAGTAGTTCCTGTAGGAGACAGCTTGCTCTGGCATGTTGGTTACATGCAGACACTCTGCAGCCCACTTGCCATTTAACTGTTACACTGCTATGCAAAGAAAGTGCTGCCCTGTCCAGAGAAAGACATTGCATTTGTCTGCCATTTCAGTTTCTACAACCATCTGTTTTCTTACACACACCAACATTCCTGCTTCTACTGGGCTACCTTTGCACCTTAGCCTGCCAAATAAACAGAACTCTTAAATGTTTTTGGCAGAATGAGATTATGTCAAAAAGCAAAACACCACAAACTGTGCATTAAAAGGATTCACATACACAAGTCTTTTTCATTGCTTGCCTGTGGGAACCAGAAACTTCCAAGCAACCAACATTTACAAAGTAATTTACCATTGTTGCTAGGGTAAAGATCTAGAACTGCATTTCCAACATAAATTCCAGGTGACTGAATGTCACCAAAATGTACTAAGATCAAAGAAGTATCTGAATAATAAAACATATTGTAGTAATTCTTAAGAGTAAATTTCACAACCCACAGCTAAAACAGTTTCTTTACAGAATAATTTTTTGAGGCACACGAGAGTTTTACCTCCAGCAGCTCAAAAAGATCCATTTGTCATCCAAGTCATGTTCACACGTCACACAAAACCCACAAGATGCACTCAAGGATGGTATTGTGTTATATTACAGGTGTGTCTAACCCACATAAGGAAGCTTTTGCAAGGCTAAGATTGCATTAAACAGTTGTCTCAATTATTCTTTTAACAAGCTGATTTTCAGAAGGCAGCCTTGTTTTTAGGCAGAAGTATTTGGGCTCATATGTGCTAAAGCAAACTTTAAAATCAGCTGCCTCAGTTTTGGGACTTGGGAGAAAATAGGCAAGGATTAGCAAGTAAAGAATTTGGGTTATTCCCAAATTCAAATCAAACTAAAGCCATGTATTACCATGGGATATATCAGAAGAACTGGCCAAACCTGTATAGCTGAAATGATTCATAGTTCTCACAAACAGAAGAAAAAATTCACAGGCTGCACCAGCTCAGCAGAACCAATGGAAGGCTTTATTTTAAATACTACACTCACCAGCTCCAAGCAATTCTTACAGAACACTGAGGCTGTCACTCCATGAGGAATAACGAGACCATAAAAGAGAAAAGAAGTAAGAACCTAGCAAATACCATGCCTATTAAACTTCTTTATAAGGAAAGACACAAGAGGAAAACAGTGCAACAAAAAGGACATCAGAGAGATCACAGTGCTATATATTTTGGGAATGCACGTTTAGCCAGAAATATCTGATGCAGTTAGAGCACTAAGACTGTTTTGGGCTGACCTAAATTAATTATCAAAGTGTTAGAAGCACTGAAGAAGCTGCTGTAGTTTATGGTTTCTTTGTATTTGGATTCTCTACTTCATGCACTGCAAATGAGTACAGAACTCAAACATCAGCTATGGAAGTGAAAAAAGCTTCAGGGAAAAAAAATCAAGCAGTGTTGCAGCTACAACAATGACAATTTCAAGTACATAACTGGAGATTCTAGTCTAAAAGGAATGTTCAACAAGGAACACACATGAAAACAACCATGGATGCACAAGTAAGATGCAGAGAAGGATAGAGATATACAAGCTATATATATTAGGACTGCTGTAAACCACTGACATCTACAGATAGGCAAGAAAAATGCAGAATAAGCTGCAGTGGAGCTCCATATGCATTAATTCTTAACTTATACTTAGCAATCTATATAATTCACTTAAATTTTTTGCTTTAGATTTTCCCTTTTGTGCTGCTTTTGGTTGCACAAGAACCATAAACAGCTTATACACATTTACACAGGAATGGCAGACATTTATCTCATGTGCTCAGATCACTTTGACTGAGGTATTTACATCCCAGATTATACTTAAGATTTTCCATTCCCCATTCTGTATCATATATTTAGGTTTAGCCACTGCCCTCCACGTGGTTGAGATCTCCAAGGTCTGGCAGTGCCAAACCTTTGGATCTAGTAGTTGGTTTTCAGTCTGACAGCCCAGTAGTGAGTCAAGTAGTTGACAATTTTGTAAGTTAATGTAAATCAGTCATAATAGCAATCCCCTCCATGGGCCACCTACATACTGCTCTGATATAATCACAGATCCCAGGAAAGAGAGAATTAGATTGTGCAGCTTCTTACCTGCAGCTCCTTTGAGACTCTCTCTAAGTGGTTAGTTATCTTTTTTATTAGGTCACTATACATCTGTTCCGAATGCTGCTGGCATACACACTTATACACACAACTGCAGAAACAAATATAGGAACAAACAATGAACTTACAACAGTTTGCAATGAAAGGTAACAGACTTCAAAACATTTTGGTAAAGTTTTAATTTATAGGATTATAGAGTTAATTGAATGATTGTTGAACTTTTAAATACAGTCCTAAGGTTGGAATGAGCTCCAGCAGGCTCTTAGGGCTCCCCTGGAGGCTCCAGGGTGTCCATCCCATTCCCCCTCCTCAACTTCATTTTAACTAACAATGAGTTCTCTTACAGTGCACTTCAAAACAGCCAGGACATTTCTGTCAACAGCACACCCCTGCTTTTGTCTCTCCTTTGTGAGTGAAGTCTCCATTAAAATAAGCAGGTTTAACAATTCTATTAATATTCTAGGGCAAAATCCTCACTAAAAGAAGGGGAAGGCTGACAAGTAGCATAGAAGTAGCATCAAAACCATGGTAGTGTTAAAAAGAAATGGCAAAAGTTCTACAGTTACAGACCCAAGCATGCTTCTCCATTCTTTGTTACTTAAAGTCTAAGAAAATTCTACACTTCTGTAATAAAGAAAGATGCAGAAAAAGCGCAATAAAACTAATTCTGCATTTTATGGCTTTGCTGTGTTATATCTGGCCTTCAGTGCCACCTTTGATTCTTCAGAACACTTTACTGCTTTCATACTGCAATATAACATCTGCAAAACAAGGTTATTGTTGGAAGGTTATTGAAGGAAGACATATTTACAGACGTCATAAAACAAATACATTTATTATTTTCGGCAAGATGTTATTGGAGTAGTCATCACTGTCAGGACTAACACCAACATTCATCTGTACCAAGCAGCTTTTACTCCTCAGTCAGCATTTCAAAATTTAGCTGCCAAATCCAAGAGGCCCAGGGAGACTTCACCTGGTATCCTGGGCAAGTCACATCTCTGTTCTGCTCCCTTCTCCACTCCTCTGTACCAAGAACTGGGACAGCAAGCAATTTACACCAGAGACTGCTCTTAGGACATGTGCAAACAACTGATTTCCAGGGAGGTCCAGACCCCAGCCTTGAATTCTGCAGGCTTTAAATGGCCCCAAAAGCCCAAAGCTACAGGAAAACAACACTGTATCTCTGTAGGGGAACTACGACTTTCCAACTCTCTACTGAGAAGATGGCACAAAACCAGGCAAACTACAACGATGGCTAAAGTCTGCTTATTTGGTGAGCTATGTTATTTGTTAAAAACCAAAAGACATATTATTATATTTTAAAAATACTGAGTATCTCTAGTTTGCTATTATTTATATATTATCAGTCAAGGTCATTCTTTTTCTTTCATTACAAGTCTACCAATAGCAGATCCTATATTGAAGCAAGCAACTGCAAAAGATATTTTGGTATAATGCTTTTTGCTAAGAGAAAAAATATCAGTTTGGTTCGGATCAAAGAGAGAAACACTGATGAGAAAAGTGAGACTGAATTTTGTGTTCTCTTAAAAACTCAGCCAGCTGGGTAACCACAGCAAATGGCCACACATTTGTTTGCTCCACAGCTACCCAGTACACAGCCACTTCCACAAGCTGACTGCTTTATTTGTATGAAACAAAACTGATATTTAAAGTATACTTCTCCTTAGTGTTACACACACTATTGCTGCCTCTATTCCTGCAACATGTTCTGTAGTCAAACACCAGTCTTCCCATGCACACACAGGGTGTGTTTACACTTGATTTGAACACTTCTACTTAGAGGTTCCTTCTCCATTCTGAGATCCTGTTTTCAGTTCCTGATTGTGGGCTAATTCTGTGAATCACCCTTGCCCTGATATTACCCAAAAGAAGTCACAAGCTTGTTAGTTCTTTTACATAACCAAACACCTTAGGAAAAGGAAATCCCAAAAAGCACATTAAGAGGGTAAGCAGTGGATGAATATCCAAGCTCTCCTGAGGAACAGAAAACTGCACTGCACCCGGGAGGAAGTGGAAACTGCAAGAAGGACAACTTAGCTGCTCGTGTTTTCCTCATCTCAAACCTTCCTTCGCACCTCTCTGCCAATTTATCCAACCCTTTTAGAACTGGAAGTGACTATGCACAGGCAGGCTTTGGACTCAGCTGAAAACAAACAGTAATGACATTTTGATACTTTACAGATAAACTGGTCCATGGTAAATATCTGCATACACACCTTGGAAGTTATCTCCCAGCTCTCACTGCTGGGGAGTAAACACCTACAGCTATCACTGATCATGTCAAATATAGTAAATACCCAAATATTTGGGTATCTAATAATATATTTTGAGTTTGCATTATGGAAAACTTGATTCCTTTAGTCAGCACAAAGATGACCAAGAATACTACTGTATTTTCATGCCAGTTTCACTGTAAAGAAAGTATGTGTAGCTGTTTGAACCACTTCAAGAAATATTCAATTTTTCAGACTAAAGAACTGGCTTAGAAGCAGAGAAGATCTAAACTCCAAGTCTGCTACAGACTCTCAAAAATACTCCAAGCAAACATCCTTACTAAATTCATTTTAAAAAAAAATCAATTATCCTTCCCTTGTCAATCTACCTCATCCAGATTGTCAATCAAAGGAACAGTCTAAAAATATTTTTAAAAAACAAAAATCAATCTCCTAGTTGGAAGAGGCTGTGGTAGAGTAATTACAACCTCAGACATAATTTTTAAAAGAAAACTGACACACAACTTTACCAGTATCACTAAACTATGGAAAATCTTTAGCTTTGGTAATAGTAAAATATATCCAACAGATATCCACGCATCATTACAGTCCTGCACCAAGTGCCCCAGATGTAAAGGGGGGTTATCCAGGAGAAACTCAAAATCCAGTATTCCTTCAGTAAATAAAACTTTTGAGGAGTAGAAAGATGACAAGGATGAAGTCCAGTTATCTGCAAACCATAACTAGGTATAATTTAACCATTAACTTCGCACACCTACTCATTATCAGAGATCACTTTTGAGAGATCTGTTACTGCAGACTGTTTGCACATTGGGGATTTCAAGCTGAGAAAGGATTCTGATTACTTACACTAAAGCTGGCTCTCTTAATTCAAACAGCCATCTCAATTATTTATACACATGATGATTGATCTCTGAGTCCTGATAAAAGCAGTTCCAAAAGTTTGCAGAGGAAAGAGGAAGTTTCTTGAAGTTTTCGATGGAAACTAAGGGGCAAAACTGAACACCTGCCTTTCTTAATCCAAAGTTTTAAACTGCAGAGACAAAGTGGCTAAGAGCAAGTGGCCATGAGATAAAAAAGCTGAAAGTCTCTAAAACCAGCCATCAGTGACTGGAGCTGGCAGCATTATTCCACAGAGGGCAACACTCTGGTGAAGAAAACCAAGACAGCAGCGCCACAGCTGTGCAAGGGCCAGGGGTTTTAACAGCATCTTGGGCAGTAAACCCAGAGCAATCACCCACTTCCCATCCTGTTCACCAACACCCTGAATACCTGCCACCCACAGAACAAACATCTCCATTTTAGTTCATCTCTTAAGAAACTGCCAGGTCTCTACAGCATTTAGCATTTTGGTTTGGAGCAGCAGTGTGATGGGGAAGCAAACCCTCCACCATCCCCATACTGAGCACTAGTTTAGCCTGAAGGGCAGTTCTGCTGTGTGATTAGATCCCCTTCAAACCAAACTGCAGCTCCAAGACAGCTACAGCCCAAGCTTCTCCAGACAAGAATGGAGATCCAAAGGAGTGTCCTTCAAAATGCCTGGAACTTGGCAAGGGGAAAACACACCTGAGGCAAAACACACAAATGACAATTTACATCAAAGGACCTTGGCACCAGGTGCTTCTGTTTCCTTCTGCACATCAACCATGCCAAATTGGTCCCTATTAGCTATCATAAAGAAGCCTTTTGATACATTAAGTCAACTGCTTACCATGCCAATTTCTTTGGAGAAAAGGATGTTGAGTCTTTAATACATTTCCTAGGACATTACACTAAGCAACTGTGATGGGGTTTATTTTAATGTTAGTGTCTTCAGCACTTCTGCATTTTAATTCTTTAGCATTTATTCCTGTTAACATGGTATGTCAAGATATGTTATTCACTCTAACCATTTAAACAGTACTGTATTTCACATGACTTTCCCATCTGTCTCCTCAAAGGTACAAAATATGACAAATGCATAGATAATAACATCAAATAAACATTTCCTTTTAAAGACAAGTTTTGTTGCATTTAAAGTATTTCCTTACCTGTATATTTGTTCATAGGAGATAGGGATGTAGTCACCAGGACTCTGAGTTAAAAGCTGATCTATGGCACTGTCCAACTTTGGCCAATATGTGCTCTTATAGTCTTCAATTGTTATAACATTCATTACTGCAAGAAAAAGACAAAAATAGATTTAGTAACTTCACCTAAAAGAGTGGAAACAAGTGAACACTCTGTGATTTCAGATCACACCAATAATAAGGCCAAAACACCTGGGAACAGCTCACTCCCACCAAAACAACCTCACGTAAAACTAAAGCCCACACTTCAATTTGCACCTCTGTATTTACAAAAATAAAATCAGAAAACCTACCAAATTAGTGCTTTGGTATTTCTCTGGGGCCTAAGTAACATGGAAAAGCAAACTCCTGGGAGTTCTAACACCAAAGTATAATAATAAAAATTTATAAAAATATTAGTTCAGACTAATAAATTATATAATATTGTTGCAGCTCAGAACCAATCATTAACACGGCATCTTCACATTCAGAAGGACAAGCTCTGGCCAAGACTGGTAGGTTTTTGAATATTCCTTCCCAGCACATGCATTCATTTCTCAAGTCTCAGGTGGGACCAGCAGCTTCCTTAGTCTAAAAGATGATGCAATTCCCCCTGCCTTCAACTGCAGTTAGGCTTCCAGGCAACTTTCCTGAATCTGTATTACAGTTCCCCTCTAGCAGGGACAATTACACTCCTTTTGCAGATAAAGATCACCAAAGGGAAGAACAGGAGGTGTTTAAATTAGGGTTCCCCACTGCTCCCTGACCTTCCTCCTGAGCTTCCCAACTGCACCCTCTTGCACCAGTGACTCAGGGCACCTTCCCAGCCACAGGAGGGTTTGGATCTCTCTCTTTTCAGGGAGGATTTCTGAACCAACCACTCGTGGCTCAGTTCCAAGAGGTTCACACCCTCCCTTCAGGGCCTTACTCTTAGTACTTCCTCGCTGCCTTGTCACACCTCAACAGCTTCACAGCACCCACTCAAAAAAGCCCTCAGCAACCTACAGCACCTCAATCAAATCTATGATTTAAATTCAAGCAATGAAATCAAATCAAATCTATCAAAACAAAAAAGGATCAAAACTATCCAGCCTAGGAAATCTAGAATAACTTCTTAATTTGAACTCCACATGTGGGTCTGGCCTAAATTGAACAGAGAATAAAGATATTTCTCACCCCACACAGACCATTTTAGGCACAACACTGGAAAAAAATATTTTGGTTAGCAATGAGTTTTAAACATACATTTAAATGTAGATTAACTGATGAGTTTGAGAAGCAGTATTTTTGAAAGGTACTTTCAAAGGGGTTGAACGGAGCTGAGTGAATGAGTCACTTTTGGCAGCATTATAAGGAACAACTTTAAGGAAATTGGCAAAACAGTTATGAGTATCATGAGGAAAATAAAAGACCATAAAGAGAACATGGAATAGAGAGAGCTGTGAGACAAGGAAGTGTTGGAACTCTATCTGTAGGAGCAAGTATTACACATTTGTGTGCTGTGTTAGGGTATTTCAGCCAGAAACTTTGCTTAGAGGAGGATGTTAGTGCAGCACTCCTGGCTCCTCTTCATCCAGCTGCAGCCATTGGTGCCCTCTTGTTTCACAGCTGTTACAGAATCAGATCTAGTTAACCTAAAAGTGTCTGAGCACTGACCAGGTCCCCTCTACCTGGGCTGCAGGACACTGCCCCAAGAGCCCAGGCTGCAATCTGAAAGGACATCACTGTTTGCTAATGAGAGAGTCAAGGTCACAGGGCTGGCTACACAGCCACCAGGATTTCAGTTAACAAGTCCAACAAGTCAGCTTCCCCATGAAAGAGCATCCCTGCAGTCAGCAACAGCAGAGCACCTCCCTGGCAGTAAACTCAACCCTTATTCCTTGTCTTGCCTCGTTTGAGTTCTCATCTCTTACAGAGCCCACACTCCAGGCAGATGTTCTCAGCAGCAGTTCCACAGCATCTTTACTATTCCTGCTTACACTCTGCAGCAAAATCTGAGCTTTTTTTTTTACTTTGCTACCCTAAAAAAGATGGGCCTCCAAGAACTACTCCGTTCCACAGAAAATATTAAGCTGAAGTCAGCAAAAACATTAGACCAAGTCTTGCTTTTAAGATTTCAATGTATAATCACACCCACATGTGGTTTAACATATTAAATGAGCCCTATTAATTTGAAAGAAAATAGTCAAGTAAGATTTGGGAACACTGCAAAATAATTTTAACAGGCTGTTGAGATGTTAGTTTTTTATATATTTGTTTACAATATGGAAAAAGAAAGCAGCAGCAGACAGGAAGGTCTGCCCATTAGATATGCTGCACAGTTAGAGGACAAAATGCTACTACAAAACGCCCCGTGAGACTTGCACAGAAAAGTCTGCATAGAAAATTTACTGATAAATTCACAGTAACATTCCAGAAGAGCTTCATTCTCTTTCAAAAGTCTCTTACAAGTACTATGTAATTTGATTTCCACACTTCAGTTCTGAAACTAAGCCAACCACAATATTTACATAGTTAAAAGTCCAAGACTACAAACTGAACGATAACTATTTTTATTCTTCTAATCCAGAAAACAAAGTACTTTAAAATTTTCATAACTATCACGAGTTAGTAATGTCCTTTTTCTCCTGGCAGCTCTTAGACACACAGAAGTGAAGGGTGGCCTGAAGACCCTCCAACTACAAACTCTGCAAGAACAAGGTCGAGTCTAGCAAGGAAGCAATCAGATCCTTAGCAAGGAAAGACAATTGCCCTTTAACTTTTTATTTTTCTCTCTTTTTAGGATGTCACGCTTAAATGATTATCCCTACATTAGGTGTTCAAGATTTAAAAGGATTGGCCCAAGAGCTTCCACTCCCAAACTGCAATTTAGTTCGTTTCTGGGAAGTGACACTGATATTTTGTAAGAAAGCATGCTAAAATGCTGGATTTTATCCAACTCCTGTAAGGCTGAGGAGGTGGGGCTGGGAGAGAAATCAGTCCAATAGAATTGAAAGAAGTCAGTATTTTCCAGAGAATTCAGCATTTTCTGGAAAATTATTAAAGACTTCACAAGTAAATCTTAAGCAACAACTGCTGTTTTTCCATACAAAAAAAAAGTTCAAAAGGAAAACTTTAGGTGAAATGCAGCAGTGAAATCATTTCAGTAAAAATGAATATGTGTGAGCTATCATAACCTAGATATATCAGTATTATAGTCATAATG
>JAYDZK010000271.1:28281136-28317715 GCA_034509185.1 Euphonia xanthogaster
GGAGATGGAGCTGGACAAAAAGGCAGCTGGGAGGGGCAATGGAGATGGAGCTGGACAAAAAGGCAGCTGGGGAGGGGCAGTGGAGATGGAGCTGCAGCATCATTCAGGTTGCTGCTGGACTGGAGCCAGGGCAGCTGCCTCAGCACATGGGTGAGGTGGCATTAATTAGCTGTGCTGAGTGTTGGGTGATGAGTCCAGCAGGGCCCTGGTCATTGCAGGACACATCCAACACCCCTCCCTCTGCTCCCTGTTCCTCTCTGGGATCCCTGGCAGTGCTGGTTTGCTGCTGCTGGAGGTGCCTTGGGGTGTGCTGGTGAATCAGAGCCATCAGTGGATCTCAGAGCAGAAAAACACTTCTTTCCAAAAATAGCAACAGCAGAGACAGGAGCAATATCCAGCCCAGGATCAATAATCAGGGTGAGGTTCTGCCCTGGGGGCTGCACGAGCCAGAGCAGTTCAGGGGCAGTTTGATGTTCAGTTCTTCTGCAAAGTGTTTGTAATGTAGGTGGTACATAAAAAATTCAACATTCTGGCTGCTTGTGCTGTGCTGTCAACCAAGATGTTTCCCCTGTGTGCAGATGTTACTGAAATTGAACTTATCCCTTTGGCCTTAATGATAAATATGGGCTCATCTGAGGAGGGCAGCTTCAGACTTGTGTTTGCAGAGAGAGGAGGGCATGGTCATATGTAACGTTAGGGAATTCCTGACAGCACAGATCATAAAATATTTAATTTATTTCTCACTTAACTTAAATGAAACGACAGGCCAAATGATCTAAATGAGGCAGGCTTTATATTTATTTAGTCTTAGCTTTAACTCCTAACAAGAGCTTTATCATATTTAAACAGTCTCACATCATTAGGTTAATAATAGACTGCAGTTTGCACTGCTGGTGACTGGATTTTTCATTATCCTCAGATTTGGTCTTTCAATGGCCATTATTGTTTATTGTGCCCTTTTAAAAAGTGAATAAATTAAGGGAAACTAAATCAGAGGGATTTGTTAGGAGAGGAGGCAGTGACAGATATTACTGAGCTCGAGTAGAAGGCAAGAAAATAGGAGCAGGAGATTGAAATGAGGTAGCAGAGTTGTGAAATTCAGACACGTCAATCTGAAAGGAAATAGCATTTTTAAAACATAAAGCACCTAAATTTGATATTTCCCCTTATATTTCAGCATATTTTGTGAACCTATTTAATTCTTAATGCTTGACCTCTGTACAAATGTGGGATTTTTTTCTCCCAAGAGGGAGGGAGTAAAAACTTCTTTATTGCCTAGAGAAGTTGTGGAAGTGTTCAAAGCCAGGTTCTTGGAGCAGCCTGGTCCAGTGGAAGGTTCCTTGCCCAGAGGAGCTGGGAATTGATGATCTTTAGGATCCCTTCCAACCCAACCCATTGTGTGAAATCAGGGTGCTGTCACCCATTATTCAGTGGTGGTTGACAGAGTCAAAGAGCAAGAACTTGAAAACCAGATGCAATCCAAAGCACTCAGCTCTGCACAGGCAGCATCTGCCCTGCCACAAAAGTCAGCCCAGGCAGAATTTTCCATCAGATCCAGGCGGAAACCGTTCGTGTGTTGGGAACTGCTCATTTCTTGCCAGTGCCAAGGTATGAGATCACTGCTGCTGACCCAAGCCAGCAGCCCCTCCCTGCACAAGGGCTCGGACAGAGGAACACCAAGCAAATCCAGAAAGGTGCCGGCGCTGCCCGGCTGGGTGGGGTGAGCTGCAGGCAGCCTGTGGGCAGGGCAGTCCCGTTTGTTATTGCCTTTCCCAGCCGATGCTGTCAAGCTGCTCACACCCACTGAGAGGTTTGGGACTCTGCCATCAGCCAGTGCTGCCCTCTGGGTGCTGCCTGGGCGCAGCTCTGTGTTCCAGGCACAAAGCCCAGCAGCAGCTCCAAAGGTGCCCGTGGCTGAAGGGGGTTGCAGGTCGGTGTTTGAGCTGTGTGTTCATGCAGTAAATACATGGCATTTCTTTAAAAAGCTCTTTTCCTCTCATCCTCCTATCCCCAAACAGAAATCTGTCCATGCACCAGATTGTTCCCTGCTCAGGGCAGGGCAAAGGACTGAATATCTTTGCTAAATAAAAAGCTGTTTTGTATTAGGAATCAGACACTGCTCCAAGATGCACAGATTTGCAATTACAGCTTTGTCCTGGGAATGAGGATTCTAGAATCATTTGCTGACACAAATTTGCTCTGTGACCTGGGGAAACATTTAAATACTTTGTGCTTCATTTTTCTCCTGCTGCTATATAAATTTTTCAGTGTTGTGTCTTGTACCATCTGATTTGTGTTTTCTGTTTAATCAAGTAATATAAAATTTCAGCCTTTAAGCTGCACAATGCAACTGAATCTCTTTGCAATTGATAGATCAGACACTGGCTGGAATTTTTTTTGAATTTTTAAAATTAATTTCCATCTTGTCATGACTTGCCTGTTGTTTTAGAATAAATTGAAGCAGTTGGGAAATACTGGACCAATACTAATTTGTATTCTGGCTGCTCCTTCGTGCTGGAATTAGTGACATGAAGTTGTCTTGATGCAGGTGAATCAAAGTTTGCCACGTCAAGTCCAATTCTGCTTCTGTTTAAGATGATAATAAATCACCCCCTGAGCTGTGCTATGCATGTTGGGGTCTATGCTTGGTGCTCTTACAGCTTGTTTAAATTTCTAATGAAGACACAGAATAATGCATGCTTGTATTATGGCTTCATTATACCATGTAAAATGTCTGCAGGAAAACACATCCCTAGTCAATCATCACTTGGAGAAGTTTTCCCTTCTCCTGACTAATACTCCATCATTTTGATACCTTCCAGGCAGGTTTTGCATTCACCTCATGTCCTCAGAGTCTACAAAACAGCACAGAAAAATAAGCCAGTGCCCAATACCATTACAGTGGATGCTGTGAGAGCCCATATGGTGTTAGTTTCTCAAAAATAAATCACACTGAGAACTGTTGGATGCATACAGGGACCTTTTCCAGTCCCTCTTGGAGGAAATGCAGCACAAAAAAATATTTTAGAAGAGCAGCAGTGCATTGCTTTAGAAGAATTATATGAAACAAATGAACCTGGGATGGATTAATATTCACAGCATTAATAAAAATTAGATTTTAATTACTGTTTAGTAAACCACATATTATAATTTAATAGCTAATTTAAAATCAAGATTGCAGCATTTAGAGAAAGAATTTCTTGGTCTAGAAACTATCTTCTGCATAGTCAGCACACTTATGCTAATGCTTTAAGGCATGTCCTAGACAAACCCTGCTGCCACCTCCTTTGCACTTCTGCATGCATTACACAGACCACTTTCTAATAAACAAATTTTTCCATTTTTGGAAAAGCGTCTTTACCTGCAGCTCTACAAAATCCAGTGCAAGTTCAATACCTCAACAGGCCTGGATTTCATCAGCTCTTCCCCTGGGCACACCAGGGTCATCCAGGCAGTTGGGAGGCAAAACTGTTTCTAAAACTGCCAGTTCTTTCCCAAACTGAAAGGAAGGAGTCTTTTTCCATGGCAAATAAAACAGTATTCTCCCCAAAATAGCAAATGTATTCTCTAGAAAATGTTTTCCTTCTCCTGTGACCTGATGTACATAAGGACATTGGTTATTCCTACAGTCCATGGTTCCCTCTCCATTTATGTTATAGCTTTATCTACAAAATTAACATATTATAATTATTTAAATCTCTGTCTGTGGTGCTTCCTTTCATTGCAAAACCCCCCAAAATAATTTCCAAGTAGGAAAATGAAAGGACACAGGTGAGACAAGCAGTTTGTTGTTGTGTCACCTTTGAACCTCAGTGTTAGGAATTTTTCACCATTATAAATCTCAACAGGATTTTTCAAAGAGATCCTTTGTTGTTAAACCCCTTGCTATGATAGATTAAAAAGAAACTGCTGGAAAAGGGGGAAAAAATAGGAACAAAAAAGCAGCTTCCTCAAGATGAGAAGGTGATTTCCCAGCTGGACAGGAACAGCTTTGTTTTCTGATCTTGTGTTTTTACAGGGTCATTTGACAAGTCACTGGTTTGTTCTGTGGCATTAGAACAAAAGATGACTAGACTAAAACAAGAGAAATATTCCATATGATATCAAATCTATCTGCATTTCAGAACCTGTCAAAGTGAAAAATGAAACCACAAGCTTGGCCTTTAAAAATATTAATTCACTTTAGAGATGAAATGTAAAAGTGCTGGGAAAGAAGTCACCTTATGTTCAGGAAGAAGCAAGCAAGACTAAAATCCCTCTCATTCTTCCTGGATCTCAGATGGCACTTTCATGCCACCCTTACATCTAAAAAAGGATTTAATCATCAGTTCTTGCCACCATAAATCCCTGAAGTGTTTTTTGCCCTATTATTAATGAGACAGTCATCAAATGCACTGAGCAGGGCTTGAGGAATCCCAGTTTCAGGGCAGTAATTTACCACTTTTACTGAGTGATGTGGGTTTGGTTCAGTGCTGACCTGCAGCAGCATTTTGGGATTACAGCCACAGTTTATTGACAGCAGAGAGCACTGGCCATTAGGATGTCAAAAAAGGTAATTAGTGAATACTCAGCTAATAAATTTTCAATATCCAGGGATATCCAATGTACACTTTTCACATGCATTCATTTAAAGCCTGTATTTAACTTCTCAGCTAAGCATACTTTAAAGCTTTTAGGGATCATTCTGCCTGTTTGGTGTTATTGATTCCACACAGCAAACTATAATCAACTGATAAATCTCTGGTCTTTAGCCACAATAAAATAATATAAATGAATATTTCTGTACCATTTGAGATGGCATTTTGATATTGGCCTTGTCGAAATATAATGCAGATGTTTCTCAAAAATTGTCTGTCATAATCTATAATAACTGATGAAGAAATTATAGATACATTTTCACTTCAGTAGGCCTCAGCCAAAACCTCTGCTTCATTAATATCTTTTTCTGAGATTACTCTTTAGCCAGTCTGGTTTGGATTTTCTAGTTATTAAGACTTTCAAATTTGACAACACAAATGATTCTTCTTGAAGTACTGAATATGACCATGAGTTTCTTTTTTTTATTATTCTTTGTAATCATTTGGTGGCTTTGTGGTTTCTGAGTTTTGAGGTTTTTTGTAATTTCACCTCCCATATGGCCCCAGTTCCTATTCTTAGGCTGCCACCTAGTAATAGAAGTGAACAAAACCCTGTTGGATAGGCAGGGTAAGCCCAGAGCAGAGAGCTCTTGCAGAATAACCACTGCAAACCAAGAGGAACAGAGCTGTTAGTTTGTCTCTCACGTTCATAAATAAACTTGCCATTTTTTTCTGAGGTTTAATTTTCCTTGCAGCTTGTTTTAATACTTCAGCCAAGTGGAAGTTCAATACAAGGGAGCATTATAATGAATATTTCCCATTGTTTTATTTCCAAGCACCATAACCAATGAGGCAAATAATCCATGGCCATTAAGCTTTCTATATAAAGAATTGGAAGGTGCACAGAGCTTACAATAGCATGAATAACAGAGGTCTTCCCTCAGGCCTTCAGAGGTTGACACACAGGGAATATTTTCCAAGTGTGTGTGGTGATCTCTTTAATATCAGAATATTTTTATTGCCTCTTCAGGGAATTGCTGTGTGTCTCTTGGCCATTGAGAAATTTAGGGCAAGGGGCTTAAGAACTTTGATCTTATTTTTCTTATTGTTTTCCCAAGTGGGGCTCAGCTGTAAAAGCTGCATCTGAGCAGTTATGCCTCAAACTTTGTGTGAGCATCAGAGAGCCCTGTTGAACCGAACACAAAATAGCAATTAAATGGTAGAAACAAATGTTCTGGAGGCTTAGAGGGCTTAAAGTCAATCTCAGGAAAATCAGCATGTGAATGCTGTTTCCTCAGCAGCCCAAATAAGCAAAGATACACCTAAACCAAACTAGAAATGCAAATATCTTATTATAAAGCTTATTGCCTTTAAAATTGTCAGGCAAATGCTCCAATTAGAGTCCCTCAGTGCCAAGCAGTCAGCAGCTGACCTCATCCACAGCCCGGACACCCCTGCTGCCTCCCGGGGTAATTCAACTCTTGATTTCACTGAAACACTCAGGGAAGATGAAAATATTCAAACAGGAAAACCACTGAGGCACAGAAGCCAGGCTGGCAGGAACAAGGAGCACACAGGCTGCTTTCTGTGCCTGTGATGTGGGTTTGTGGGCAAGACAAAAAACAAGGTTTGGAGGCAGCCAGGCCAAGTGGGAACTGAGAGAGGGACACGAGGGACACATCATCAGTCATCAAGGGGATTGTGCAGGTTGTGATAAAAACAGGAAATAAAATAAAACCAGGAAGGGAGTCTTGATCTTTTCATTCATAACTGAAAGGGAGGAAGTGCTTAGAGCTCCAGACTGGGAACAGGAGCACTCTCAATTTGTAGATGTAGTGATTTCAGCACGACCCTGAGCCATGCCATTTATCTCTGCATCAATTAACCTGCCCGCGGGGTGCTGCTGCATCCAGCTAATGGGTGTTTGTGGAAGACATCAGGATCTGCATGTGAGGACACATTTCATTACTTCTGGGTGTCCTGCTGCACACAAAACTGACGGCTGGCACAGCAAGAGTGACACTGTCAGTTTAAAGAGTGTGTCCTTTGGTAGCTGGGTCCTCGCTGTCGTGCAAGTCTGGGGGAAAGAGGTTCTGCTAAAAAAGGCTCTTGTGAGGATGAAAGCTTTGGGTTTTTAAAGTTAATTAGCCAAAACTGTCATTTCCTGAACATGTTCATTGACATGAATGCTACCATGGGAGTTGTTGCAGTACCCTTCTCTGTAAGGGTGGATTTCTGAGTGGCTTTTCTCCCTTTTCCACCTGTAACCAAGAGATCTGGTTCTACCATCAAATTGCATCTCCTGGTGTTTGTCTGTGTGAGGAAAGCAGTGCCTGGAAGGGCAGCATGTGAATTCCCAAGTCACTGGGTACCAACAGCACGTACAGAGCCAGCACCTGCTGCATTTACCTTTCCAAGTGGAGCTGAAGCCCTCCTGGCCCAGTGCCCACTGCACATTCCAACAGGTCCTTTTGAACACGGAATTCTATTCAGAGATGCCTTCATTATTAGCCAGTCGGTTTTGGGATTGCTGGAAAACATTCCATGCCAGTCAAAGATCCCGTAATATTTCCCTTGGTCCCTGCAGGGAGAGGTTCTGATGCTGTCAGGGACAAGCATGTTGAACTTTGGTAAACAGAGTATCTGTAAATAAACTTTAAGGGCAGGATGTGATGCTTTTCTAATGTAGGGCTGGTTTTGGGGATGTTATATTCTGCCCAACGGAGGGATCAATTGTCTGGTCTCAATATTGATGGAGGAATGTCTCAGTTGTGTAAAATTCTGGTTAAAAGGCTTGGCTTCTGTGGAACCATGCCTCAAAAATATTGATTAAATTCAACATAATCCCTCAATCTGCCAGGGATCATCAAAAAATGCTTTGTATTTTGCCACTGTTTGGAGGCACTTTAAAAGCTGCATATTTTGCTTTCCTGGTGCTGTGACATTTTCCTTCAAAGTGCTCCTCTCCTAAGTGTGTTGTAAGGGAAAATTTCCATAATGGCCCAAGTGTTGGTTATGTCTGTGTAGGGAGGGTTCAGTGGAATACTCAAGATGATGAATGATCTGAATGACCTCTCCAATGGGTGCTGTTTGATGCTGCTCTTCACCACCTGGAATTGGAATCACATGGGGAAAAAAAAAACAGTGTCTGATAGATTCCACGGGTATCATAAATCCATTTTACCTACCCTGGCCTAGAACCAAGTCAAACCTCAGGTCCAGGGAAATCTGTGGAGTCCAAACTCATCATATTTTGACATGCTCTTGTAGGTCCTCCTTCACAATAAAAAAACCCACATTTTTAGGCAAATAATATTTTTGAAACAAGGGTAGATAAGGAGAAGGCAAAGCTTGGGGAGAGGGAGAACACTGGAAAATAACTGAATTCTTCCTTGACTATCTGTGGCCAGCCTTTGAATCCCAGAGAAAAAACCTAGGGCTGATTTATTTTTCTTCTGTTTTACTTGTGTACCACAGTCCTGCTCTAAAACATTGTCTAGCTAATAATATCAATTTTATTTCACATTTCACCAGCAATTGCATTCCTGCTTTGATAAAAAGCATCTTACCAGGCTTAAGATGCTGAACATTTGACAAAGGCAGTAATTTTAGAAGCATCTTCTCCATTTATTTATTAAGCTAATTGCTTCACTTGCAGCCTCCCTTCCAATTTGTTGGAGTGTTAACTCAGCATTTCCTGCCTCTGGAAATCTGTTTAAATTCAAGTGACTTTTAAGATAGGCTTTTAAGAGAATTCAATTTTCCAGTTTTCTTGTGAAATTGAAATTTCTTTCTTCCTTTTCTTTCACTCTCAATAAAGTTTATGCAAATAATATTAACATTTATAATGAGACTAATATTTGTTAATCTCAGTTCAAACAGTGGATTTGTATTAAAACATAGTTTCAAACACTTCTGTTGAGAGTGAGAAAGTGTATTGCTTTTAATTCATTCATTACTGTGCTGCACTTGTTAAGCTTGAATTGTCATTATGATTACACACCACAGTTTTTAGTATTCAATATTAATTATATTTAAATCCCATTAGATCTACGGTTGCTGGGCCTGCTCTGATTCCCATTTTGCAGAAATGTTTTGGAGCAGTTCCAGCACATGAACCTGATCCTGCAGCTCAGTGCTGCTTTCAGCAAGAGATTTGTGTATATCAATTAATTATGTTAATAAAAGTTTTTTGAGCTCAGTAAAGGTTGCAGGGCATTCCAGAATGTCACACACTCTGTGGCCTGCAGAAATGTCAGGAATTAGATCTTGAGCTGCTTGAGGTCAGTTCCAAATGTCCTGTTGTAACAATGGGTGTTGGAGGGCGCCCTGAAATACAAATTTCAGGTTTCACAGTGCACACTGCAGACACAGGAAATGCCAGCCTGCAAGGAATTGAAAAGGTGCCTCAGTCATTTATCTGCTTTAATTGCGGATCTTTAGGAGCTGTCAGCAATACAAAATCACATTTTTCTATGTGTGTGTGGGAGGGGCTGGATTTTCACCCAGGTTCTTTCACGGTTTCAGAGCTCTTGCCCTGCTTGTGGCCAAGCTGGCTCACCAAACCATTCCGAGTGTGGGCAGAACTTGTCTGTGCTGCAGTTCTGTGGGAGCCACACTCATGCCACGCTTGCAATTCAGGGATGTGTGGATCCCTCCAGACTCTCAGGGACTGAGTTAGATGGGCAGAGTTTAACAAGATGAAGTTTAATTAGTCCAAGTGCCCAGTCCTGCATTTTGGCCACAATAGCCCCCTGCAGGCTGGGGACAGAGTGGCTGGACAGTGCCCAGGCACAAAGGGACCTGGGGGCACTGGTCCACAGCCAGCTGGACATGAGCCAGAAGCGAGCCCTGGCTGCCAAGGAGGCCAAGGGCTCCTGGGCTGGGTCAGGAATGGAGTGGCCAGCAGGAGCAGGGAGGTCACTCTGCCCTGCCCTGGGCACTGGGGAGGGCACACCTGGAGTGCTGTGCCCAGCTCGGGAAGGACCTTGGGACGCTGAGCACATCCAGAGGGGACAGCGAGGCTGGAGAGGGGCTGGGAACACAGACCCTGAGAGGAGCCCCTGAGGGAGCTGGGGGTGCTCAGCCTGGAGAAAAGGAGACTCAGGGGTGCCCCCATCACTCTGCAGCTCCTGCAAGGTGCCTGTGCTCAGCTGGGGCTGGGCTCTTTCTGCAGCAGCACTGACACAGCCAGAGCACACAGCCTCAAGGGAAATACAGGCTGGATATCAGGAAAAAGTTTTTTACAGAAAGGGTGATAAAGAGGTGGTGGAGTCCCCATCCCTGGGTGTGTTTGACAAAGCCTGGATGTGGCACTGGGTGCCAAGATTTAGTTGAGGTGCTGGGGCTGGGTTGGACTCAATGGTCTTGAAGGCCCCTTCCAACCTGTGAATTCTCTGAATCTGGGTGACACTGGGCCCGTGCAAGCAACAGAAAGGACTCTCTGAAAATGTGCTCAGTCCCTTACAGAAGGGATCTGGAGCTGCCCAGGCTGTTTCACCAGTGCTGTTTCCCAGCCTGGCATTAGCTGCCCACAGCTGGGACCACAGGAATGGGAAGGCCATCCATCACGTGGCTACATCCAGCAACAGGCAGCATTTGGAAATAAATACAAAAGCTTCAGTTTTATTAATGAAAAAAGAAGAAGCAAAACAGCATGTAAATTTTCTGCTGTTTCATCATGTTTTCTCATCTGAGTTGCTCCATTATCTCCCAATAATCTTCTGCTGAGCCTCTGCCTCTATTCGGGTGTGCAATCTCTTGTAAGATCTCTAAAAGTGACCCATTTATAAAAAAAAAAAAAAAAAAAGCAAACTCTAGTTTTCCCAGTGCAGATTTTGTTCCTTTTGTGATTAAGTATTTAGTTTCTTTCTCAGAATGTATTCAGAGGGTGAGAGTCCGTGAAAACTTTGGTTCCAGTAAAATAAGGTGCATCAGTGCACGCATTAAGTCATTGAGTGACATTTTCAGAAAATCTCCCAAAGCTTTTGAGCTTTCATCTTAAACCCATGTTTCCCTTTCTGTTTTTTTAGCTGAGAATGCAAACTTAAAGATGTGTTGGGTAAAAAAGCACGAGAACTTTGGTAATTTGAAAAAAAAAGTGAAAAGTATTTTGATATTACCTGATATGAATAGGATTCTCTTGGTAGAAATAAACCTTTTTTAAAGGGATGCTATCAGCATATTTATGTATGAAGTTTGGGAAATATTTGGGAGTTTTTCATGATAAGAGTGAATAGAGTGAAAACTTTCCTTCCTCCTAGACTTTAGGCAGGTAAGTGTAACAGTAGAAATGTGCCTGTAACTGAGAGCCATCTATGTAACAAAACATTCTGGTCTGATTTCTCCTAAATGAAAATAAAAACTGGAGTATGGACAGCTGTCACCCTGCAGAGCCAGCTGTAATTGGCCTAGAGGTGGAGCCAGTCCTCTGCTGGGCTCAACACAGAGCAGCAGACGTTTTCTGAGCAATAACACAGGAAAACAGAAGTAGTAATAATGTAAGTCAGGGATTTACTTGAATAATGGCTCTGTGGGTGTGATACATCCTCACCCATAGTGAGCAGCAGATTACTGGAAGGTTTAGAATACAGCTGTGATAGCCACAATGGAATTTCTCAGGGGAAAATGTGGGAAGGGAGCCTGGGGCGGGGGGGGGGGGGGGGGGGGGGGGGGGGAGAAAGAATCTCTGCACAAATGAAAACCATACTAAAGGAGAAGAGAACAAGTAGCACCTTCCTCACAGAGCAATGTTTTGCTGCCCTACCATGCAGAGCCCTGCTGCTGATTACTGCCTTACACAATTTTTAGGTGTCAAGCAGCAATTCTCTTGCTATTTCAACAACAGGCCTTTCTAGGACTGTTTAATCAGATAGTAGGGAAGCTTTCTTCATCACACCTTTCATTCGCTTTCACACCTAAAGCATTCTGGAAAATAATTTGCACAGCACATATCTGGGCTGGCATAAGCTACCATTGTGCAGCAACAAAAGAGTGGGTGCCCAGTCTTTGTTTTTTATCAGATACTGGATATCGACTTCCTCATTATTTGTATTTTCTCAGGAAATGGAAAGAAAACATCCATAGTTCCTCCTGTTGGAAGATAATGCATGAATGCATCATGCTTTCAGTTTTAAACCTGACTGTTTTATTTCCAGGGCTATAAGAGAGGAGATACTGGTCCATTAAAACTTTTTTCCTTGCAAGTTGTCACGGTGGAGAAGGCTTTAAAGAGATTTTTCGTTTTTAATTTTTTAAAAACTTTTTCTGTCTGCTTTCAATTTAATACACTCAAAGGAAGGTTCACCCCTGTATTCTGTGCAACTTACTTCTGCTTCCCACTTTCCATTCTGCATTGTCCAGATTTGACACCTGCTCTGGTTCACTCCAAAATCTCTGCTGGCCAAACTAATGTCCCCTCTGTAAAATACTTCAGGGTGAAGGGAATTACACAAATGCAAGAGGTTTTAGAGACAAGGTTAAACACAGAAATAAAAAATGCAAGGGATTTTCATGTGTTGTTATTCAAGGATCAAAGGCAGACAAATGCCAGCCTCTAGCCCTCACCATTACTGCTCTTCCTAGCACAGCAAGCGGCCTTATCTTAATCAAACTTCTCTATCAGTGCTTCAGCCTCATCCTCTTCAATCTGCCCAGAGCTCTGGCATCATTCACCACCCACAATCTTGTCTTGTCTGGCTTCTTTGCTCAGTACTCTCTAATTTTCTTCCTACTTCTTCAGTTTTTTCTTCCCTTCAGCCTCTCCTCCCCCGCCCATGTTGTGTTTGTGTCCCTGGCTTAACTTTCTCTCCTCCCTTCCCTTCTGGCAGCAATACAACCTCAGCATATCAAAACCCTCAAAGACATCTTTAACTCTCCCTCTGGAGAATCACAACCTTATCTCCTTCCCTCCTCTTCCTCGGGCACAGTCCCATCACCCCACCTGGCTGCTGCCCTGGCCTGGCCCTTCTTGAGAACTGCTTCAGGAAATATTTTGGCATCCACCCTCTCTTCACCCCCCAAAGGTGCAGCTCTCCAGAGAAGGTTCTTTCCTCACTTACAGTGGCCTATTTTTTTTTCCCTTCCCCTCAACAGACGTGGTTATGTTCCCCCCTTATCCATCAAACCTAAACCATCTGAGACCCCTCTTGGGTTTCTGGACCCTCTTCTCCATTGCATCAAACAGCAGCTTCACTTTCAAGGTTCTTTATGATGCAGTTCTTGTCTTTCATTAAGTGTCAGGAAACCAACTCTGTCCTCTAATCCATTCAGGATAAAAGCCCTTATCTCCCACTTGTTAAAACACTCACTTAGGCACCTTTGTGCTTTTTCCCAGGCAGCCCTAAGTATCTGTGAAGCAATCCTCATTATCCTTATAATTCTCCCGTGGCATTATGTCAATAACATCCTTAAGTGTTGGGCTGTGGGTTTGCTGCAGCCCTCTGACTCAGAGTGGCTCATGTGTCCTTTCTGCCTCCCTCCCTGTCTATATCCATTCATTAATTGTCTGATGGTGAGGTCTGGGAAGGACAGACATCTCCTTTCTCTTCCACAGCCCCCACCACAGTGAGGTCCTGATCCCTGACCAGCTGCTGTATGACAACAGTAAGGGAATTAATCAATCCACAGCCTTTTCCCATCAAAATTATCCTTCAATTATTTTTTTTTTATTTCTAGTAACAGATTTGTCCCAAATTCACCACAGACTGGATGAATTTAGATGCAAATGACACATATAACACTACGTAATAAAAGAAAGCAATGAACTAGCAAGAACATAGATGAGCATTATTGAAGACTAATTCTGACTTCATGCCAGAATGAAAGAAAAAATAAATGTGGAGTTCCTGGCAGCATATCAGCAGAAAAGATAAGAAAAGGCAGAAGCATTCCTAGGAGGTTTTTTATATGTGCCATGTTTTACATTCACACCTTTTCTTCTATCAGCTATTTGTAGAACTGGTAAGACTTATCAGGAAATAAGAATACAAGAAGAGGGCTTTTAAAGGAGTCTGGGACTAAAGCACCTTCTAGTTGCCATCTTCTGATATTACAAAAAAAATATCTAATCCAATCTTGGTTTTTTTTGGTTTTGCCATGGTAATAAGTAGCATTAACAGATTATGCCTCAGGTTAGTCAGTTTCTCTGCTCTTGCCATGCCCTCTTGCAAGCTGCTCCTTCCCTGCTTCAAGACTGATTCACCAGGACAGATTTTATCCCTAAATCAAAGACCTATCCACTTGGCTTCATCCATGTCTCCTTGAAGTGAAAGCAGAATTCAAAGAAAATACTCTTTTATATTCATGTGGTCAGAACCATTCTGTTTTGCTCTTAGACAACAATTTCTAAGCCATAAATCTTTACCAGGAGAACTTTTGCTGGCAGAATTATAGTGGCAGCAGAGCCAGTATAGCATTCCTAATCCCAAACACCACCAGTTTGACATATGCTTAAGTCTAGAACAGAGGGGCTAAGCTTTTAAATAGCTTAATTCATTGCTGCAATTTCTTTAATAAATATCAGCTGAAAATGTCAGGCAGGATCAAAATCATCATGGAGGTGCTACAGAACAAGACAGTGAATGGAAAGCAATGCAGGAGGAAATAGAAACAAAATCAGCTTTATTTACAGTAAATAAAAGGGAGGGGGAACATTAATATCACTTCTCATTATGTGTATTAATTAGTGTGGCTTAAGGCGTGTGGAAATTTCACTGCAAACCTCACTGCTGCAGTGCATAATAAATGAAAGCAGAGAAGGGGCTACTCTACAGTTACAGAAAAAGTCTCAGCTGAATCTAACCACCTTTCATAGACTTTTCCTTCATGCATTCTCTGATGAGGTACAATGAGAATTAACACATTATAGGTGAACATTTATCTGCTGCTTTATGGAAGAAGTTAACATCTACATGAAAAAAATAAAACAAAGAAAAGAAAACCCACAAAAACCTAAATAAATAAATCACTGTAGAGGAACTAACAGGATCAGACAAAGCAAATTAAATGCTTAGAAATCTTAAATAACTTGCTTAAATAAAAGAGGTTGCAAATAGCCTGTCATATGTGTTACTTTCACAGACAGAAATTACTTTAAGTTCTCTTTAAATGTTTCTTCTGTAAGTGAAACAGGTAAAGGAAAGCCCATATGACAATAATAAAGGTAATTAGGTCAGCTTCTGAACTCATCTGTCAGTGAAATGCAGCACATCTCCAGCTCATACAATTCCAAAATCTTTTAAAGTGATTGTTTTCAAGTCAATCTTCTATCACCCACCTTTCTTTTTGCCAGAGGCCAGAAATAGCACCTCATAATCTATCTTCTATGTCAAGTTTTGCAGCAGCTACCCCCTTCTGAGCCACTGAACTCAGTTTGCTGCATCTGCTTTCAATATACACACTGGAACCACATTTTCTCTCTTGCATTCACCTGTCAAATGTGGTTTAGGAGAACACGCTTCAGATCCTGCTAAGAAATGCTACATCCACAAGACTCAGAGCTCAGAATTCAGTGTTTGTGAACTCTTGAAAAGCTTAGGAACTTCAACTCATTGCAATGAACTGAAGCTGCTAACTTATGGGATGGATGCCAGGGACAAATTGGCCGGTGATTTTTAAATTTATAAAACTAGAAGCTGTCTTGGACTCAAACATTCAACATTTCCACCTAAATAAATGCTGAAAGCTTCTGTATTCTTTTCCCAAACACCCTGCATTGTGAGCAGTCTGGGACACTTACCTCAGATAAGTCAGGAGCTCATGGAACTTTTCTTGGTTCACAGGTCAGGCTGTGAAACCCCTACACGTGCTGGCTCTGTGAGGATAAGGCTCAGGCATGACAAGCCCTTTTCCCTCTCCATCTTGCCCTTGATGCTTTGCTTTTACCAGAAGTAAAACTTGGCTGCACTTGACAAAAGCAAAGGCACTTCTGGGCAGTCAGGAGAAGGATGTACCACAACTTGTGTTTGCCATTCAGCACATCCCTCCTTTCAGGGAAGCTGATTACAAGATCCCAGTGTACCCAGGCTGCTGTGCACGAGCTCTTCCTTCTCTGCAACTTGCCAGAAAGTCTCTCTGGCTTTCCACATTGCCCTAATGGAATTTAGCCTGATCCAGTAGGAACAACACTAATAGAAGGGGCCACAACATTCAGGCCATTTATCATCTATTGTAGGAGTCTATTGGATACACATGCCCAGTCCCAGGGCTCTGCTGTACCAAGCACCAGAGAAGAGAGCATTCTGGCAGCTCTGCTCTGCCCAAATCTCTGCTCTGCACAGTTTACTGAGCAGATGTGGGACAGAATAGAAAGAACAATCCAGACAACAGGAGGAGTCTCCTGAAGCTGAACCTCACCCTGCCAGTTTATTTATGTGTTTCCACACCCTCACCGCTCTGAAAACAGAGATTCACAATTCCTGTATGAGTGTGCACAGCAAGACTCAAGTAAATGGCAAATAGCATGTGGCAGTTCAAGTCCCTTTATGTTGGTGTCTGCTTCTTCATCTTTGAAAAAGGAGAAGCAGCAGCCATTCTGAGCTGGAATGCAGCCAGCTTTCTGTTGAAAAGGGAAGAATTCCCTTTAAGAGGTCAGTATCCAACCTCAGCTTTGTTCAGCACCACCTCCTGAATAGCAAGAATTATGTTTGAAAGGTATGTCCCTTTGAGCAGCTTCTGAATAGGAAAAACTATAGGAGACTGCACATTTTTACAAAGAGAGGATGTGCTCTTCCCCATTTACTGATCCAATGCTCAAAGAGCTCAGAAAACACCTCCTGCAGGTGCCAGGCTTTGAGAACAAAACAAAACAAAAAAAGAAAAATGGATATTCTGGTATCTATGGAGAGGCCAAAAAAACCCCAACATTTTTCTAGGTCACAAAAAGCAGGCAAAACAGAGAAAGTGTTTTCTATTGCCACTCCACTCTCCCCTGTGCTCCCCACAAACATAAATAGTTCTGTGATTCATTGCAAAGCTGCTCTTCCCTTGCTGAATCTGAAAGAGACTATAATTGCTTTTTCCATGCACCAGTAATGATGACAGGGACCAAAATGCCTTTTTGACATAACATGGTATGTCATTCATTAAAATTACTAATGCCTGAGTGGGAAGTTTTCAGCAGAAATGTCATCTTCTCAGAACATGCATTGAAAAGAAATCAGACAAATAGAAGTTTTCTCCTCTTACTTTTGCACAACACATCAACCTAGTTTGCAGCTTAACAAAACCTGTCTGCATGTTCTCATAGGAACTGTGGGCTTGTTAAAACACCAGCCCAAAGCTGATATTAAAAAATTAATTCTCTGTTACTCAAAGTGTGACCAAATCCGTTCCTAGTGAAATGTTTCATCTTTTATAGCTCTTTGCATTCTAAGTTTGTGAATTTAGACAGCTTTTCAATAAAAATACATCATTTGTTACAGCACTTCCATCAGCAAATGGAAAGCTGTATTAGGTTTAAGGGATTTGTTTCAATAGGAAGGGAGGTAACCAGGAGATGTGGCCAGTGAAGGAAGCATCATCACCCAGTGAAGCAGCCTGGCTCCTCATGCAGTTGTGCTTTCCAGCTTTAAAACCTCACAGAAGATCTCTCCAGGGACCATCTCCCCACCACTGCCTGGTGCCCAGTATCAGCAGCAGACCTGCCAGACCTCAGTAGCCTTCATCCCAGGAGAACTTGTATTACAGGGAATCCCAGCGCTCTCGTGCAACAAAAATAACGGTGTGCCCTTGGTCAGGAGCAATTTGTTCTCTGTCTGTCAGCTCAGCCCCTGCAAGAGCCCAGTGCCCATCATGCAGGGCTGGGAGATAAAGGTGAAACGTGCCCTTTTTGCTGAGAGCAGAGTGCAATCCCTTCGCCTGTGATGCACCTCGCTGTACAGCAAACGCAACACATCAATTGCTGATGCTATCAAAGGAAATAGCATTGCCAGCCACATGGGAAATATGTCAGCAAAACAAATGGATTCAAATAAACAGCAGCAGAAGGCACATAGCAATATTGATTCATGGCTTTTTATCCTCTGTCCTTTTGAAATGGTCCCTTTCCAGCACTCAGGCTGCTGTGATAAATACCTCCTCCCCCTCCTGCACGCTTGACTACTGAGAATACATTTTGTGCCCTTTTTTTTTGAGCAGAGAGGGAAAAAAAAGGATGAAAAAAGAAAAAGACACCTACACTTTGTAGTGATTCTGGTTTTGAGCCATTAGCTTGCCCTGCAGTATCAAGCATAGCTTTGAATCTTTCCCTAATACAACAATGGCTGATTTGTATCGAGGTGCTCCTCAGTAAAGGCAAGGCATTTGAGAAAAACACTGTATTGTGTCTCATTAAAGAAAAGGTTAGCAGTAGAAATACATCAAAGGAAGCAAGATCAAAATTACTGTAAAGTGAGCAATTGAAGCAACTGGAAAAGTCCTTCCCATTCAGACAGATCACCTATTCAAGTCCAGCCTGAATCAAAAGTGAAAATGAGTCTTCTGTAGCTTTGGAGAAATGAGGCAAGGGGTGTCTCTACTCGTTTTACATTTGAAAGACAGCCCCATTGCAAAATCAGCTGCTGTCAATTTTAGCAAAGGACAGGGCAGGCTTGTGGGTTTGGGTAATTCCAATTATTTGAAGCAAAAATATTATGCTATTTTTTGAATAAATACCACCACCAGAAGAACTTTTTTTTCCACCTCACCATAAAAACACAGAAAAAAAAAAAGGGCAAATGATGTTTGTTAGCTCCTGGTTTATGAATGAATAAGAGTGAGGCCAAAGCTCAGGCACTGTCTGAGGGCTGTGAGCTTTCAAAAACCCCGTGGTGAGGGTCTCAGCTGCACAGGATTGTCAGTCACCAGCAGAAGTGCCATCTCCTGCTCTCCTGTGCCAGCTCCAGGGAAGGACTTGCTTTGGGGCTTGCAGACAAACGGGATTGTAAGACAGTCATCAATGCCAAAATAAAATTAAACAATTGAGGAATACCAAGAAAGCTTTAACCCCTGTCATTCAGCATACCTCATGCCCTGGTGTCTCGAGCAGAGCAATGCTGCCAGTTTGTCTTGCCTGTCCCTCACATAAGATAATTTGTCTTTGGAGTGGAGGCAGCTGAGAGACATTGCTGACCCAATCCCTGTGCCCTGAGTGCACTGCTCAAAGGCTGCAAAGGTACAGGAAGAGAAAAAAAAGCCTTGTAAACCTAAGGAACTGCATGTGCTGAGCTCAGGTTACCCTGACTGGCACTGATCTTGTGACAGGACAGTCCTTCCTGCTCGTTCTAATGGCACAATTTTCTAAAGTCCCCTCCTTGAGCTCTGGGGTCCATGGCCCAAAGCACAGTTCTTGGGCAGGAATGTGGGGTTTTTAGTGACTTGTTCTGCTAAATGATTTGCAAGTGCCTGTTCCCCTCCTCCAACCCTAGCTGTCCTTTTTTACTGCTATAAAAATGTTAGCATGACTGCCTCTGATGAATTTCAGAAGTTTCAACACATAATTTAAAAGCAGAAGTGATTAGCAAGTATCTATTTGATCACTGACAGCTGAAGCAGTGAGAAGAGCTATCATTTAATAACAGTTAAGGTTAAATATATTCCTGTAGTTTATCATCATTCACCTTCCCTAAATGCATGACTTCAGGTAGTAAACTCTGAAGAGAAGGACAGTGTGAATTACATTGTGTGGCAGTCATCAGCAGCAGGCTTTAACCTCAGACCAATCCAAAACAGGAGCCTGACAAACAATTCCAGGGGACCATCATATGACATTAAAGTCCTCATAATATCATCCTTTCATGTATGTGATATATTGGAGGCAGCTCTTGGGTAGTTCTTAATGGCCCAGCTGCCACCACAGTGATGTATGCACTGTGTATTGAGGAAATGAAACAGGAATTATGCACAATGCATCATTTCTCCTGCTGCTGTCATTGGGCAGGAAGACTGCAGCACCCTGTTGCTTCAAGATAAAACAGGAACCTTAGTGCTCATTGATATGGAACAGAACATTTCAGTTGGAAGGGACCTGCAATGATCATCTGGTCCAAATTTGTGCAGGTGCAGCAGACCCAGCAAATGAGGAGACATTAACCTAGAGAAACCAGATCCATTCAGAAAACCACACTTCATATTGTGAAATGCCAGCCTGTGCCTTTCCCAGCTGCGCTCCCAGAAGATTCACTTTACCAAACTCACCCCAAAACAAGCACATTTCTTCCCTGCTCCAAGCTCTGCTCCATTCCCTATTCCAAGGATGAAGCTGGGAGAGTAAAGAGGTGGCCACTACTCCCTGATTCAGAGCCTTCCACACCCTGGACTGGTTGGGGCAGCTTTTGGATGCTCCAGCATCCAGCATTGCCCTTCCAGTAAGAGAACTGAAGTCCCTCATACCAGTGTGAATGTGGAATATTAAATACTAATCTATAACTCAACATAGCTTCTGCAGGAGAATGCCAGTGCACAATAACAAAGCAAAAATAACAGCAACGTCTGTCACCTCTGCAGCAGCAGGCAGCTTTTCAGTCCAGCTTTCCTGGGCACTCATTCATAGCAGCACAGAGCAGGTGGGAATCGTTGCTGCTGGTGGCATTTTACACCCACTCTGACCAGAGAAGATCACTATAAGGAGAGGCAAATACGTAGCACAGTCTCCTGAAGACAAACATTTGGCAGCACCTAGTTTCCAGCCTCACCATCACACACTTGAAAATAAAATTAGGCTGTCTGGGCAAATGTAATTGTGAGATGCTCTTGTGGGCTGACAGGGGATGGGTAGATACTAACAAGCACATCCACAGCACATCTAAGAGCAGGTGATAATCCCAGCTCCAGCCTGCACATCCCTTGCCAGCTCAGCTCACCTTTTGCAGATTTTCCCCTCCCTGGGGAGCGGGTGAGGCAAACTGACTCTTCCCAACAAATTTGCATCTGTCATTCAGAATCTGTGTTTTCTTATTACAGAGCTGACAAAGTGACAGCAATAATTAATCTTACTCTGTATGGAGTTCATTGATATCAAGAAGAATTAAGCTATTGTAATTAAGTGAGCCTGTTGCAGATGTGTGAAGTGCTAGAGTTTATCAAATTCTGCAGGCACACAATTTGATTCTGCATAACAAGGGAGGACAATACTGACAAGATAGCAGAGAGCCAGCAATGTGATGCAGGATTTCATGAATGCCTCTTTTAGCTCTTAAGAAGTGATACACACTTGTCACCTGTGCAAAAGATGCCATGACATGTTAATGCAGGTCATATCCAAATTGTCAAAGGATGCTGCACTCTGGCTCCGTGGGGATGTGCTCTGTGTCCAGATCTACATGTGCCTGCACAGGCTTCTTGAGAGACACCTGAATTCAGCAGCTCCTGGAACTAAATAATGGCAGTAAATGTGCACATCCATGAAGGTGTGAAAAGATGCTGCCAAGGGGGATGTTGAAATAGAAGCAAAGCTCAACAAGGGCAATTATCTCTGTCAAAGGCTTTTGGTGATCGATGTCAGCTGCTCTCACAGTCGGAGTTGGGAGAACCACAACATGAATATTTGATTAAATTAGGCCAGCCTGAAGTCTCTGCCAGAGCATGTGATGCCACGAGTGCTCTATGAGACGGCAAGGTCTCTCCTTCACGATGGATTACATCTTTGTCTTGCCTCACCTCTTTCTTCTTCAGCTGAAATGCTTTTAGCATCTTAACAAAAGGCACAGCTGGGCAGTGCCAGGGGCATCTGGCACCTTGTGCCAGCTCAGCTCCCTCCCCAGCATGATCCCCATGAACCTGAGGTGCAATTGCTGCAAATGGGCTGAGGGCACAGTCAGCTGAACTGATCCAGCAATTGGCTGCCTGCAGATCCAGGCAGTCCTGCTCCTCCTTCCACCTCTCCTCCCCAGTTTAGAGCTGTACATTCCTGCCCCTTTTTCTTGGGGCTGGCCCTTAGATTAATCTCCATGCTCTAAGCAGGCAGATATCAAATCTGGGGGGCAAAACCAAGAGAAGCTTCCAATGGCACAGCCAGTACAAAGCCAAGGGACAAGAACATGAGTGGGGATGCCAGAAGGGGGCAAGAGGCAAAACCCCTCTGGTGACACTCTGGAATTGGCTCAGCTCTCCCTACAGCCAGAGGAGCTGCTGTATTCAGGAGGAGCAAGTGCTACCAGACCTTTATTTGATGCACCTCAGGCAGCTGAACAGCCTGGAGATTGTCTCCCCAGAATTTACTAACCCCTTGGCATTTATTCCCTTCTCACTCATGATGCTCTACATCTAAGCTAGATGATAAATGTCGTGTACTCCATCCTGCTCTTCCTTGCCTTCAGAGAACTGAGCTGCTCTGCACTCCCTCAGGCACTATGAGCTGTAAACAAATCAAGCTGATTGTTTGCTTGCAAAGCCTAACCTGGAGGGAATGGCTTATTTTCCTTAGCAGCCTGGTCTATTGTTCAACACAGATCCTAAACCTGAAAAGGTTGTAACTCAACCTGCTCACTCTGATTCCTATTTGAGAGGCTTTTCTCCAGAACAGCCAGCATCTTCTGGCAGTTTCCCCCAGAATAGGAACTTCTTGGTACTTCAAGCAGCTCCACAGACCATCCTGCTGAGCTGTCACCTCTCCTGGCCCAAACATGCCTCCACAAAGAGGGACATGCCCACCTATGCTGCTGATCCCCTGCCCCCCCAGCAGGGAAAGAAGAGTTTTCTAATCCACTGAGGCAAGGAAAGCAAGCAGGAGTGGGTCAGACAGGGAGCTGGATGTTTCCTCCCTAAGGAAGAACTGCTAGGGCTGGAAGAGACCTTCTAGCTTGCTAAGACTCACTGCTGCCACCACACAGCACTTCTGTGTAAAATGGCGCATAAATTGATCTAACTCTATCCTTAAACTAATTAAGTCTGTTGCAAGGCCACACTCCCCTAATGCCTAAAAGCTCTGTCAGTCCCCAGGCTCTGGTCCTTTTGCAGCTGGTTTATGCTCATTTTCTCTGCTTACCTTCTAACAATCCCATTGACCTCATATTATTTAGTGTTTCATTTTGTTCCTTCATGCTCCAACACTAACAAAGTTCAAACACAGGACAGCACATCAAGGAGCAATAGGAAGAATCATATAGCTTAAATCAATTATGAAAGCATTGGGCAAAAGGTAGAGAATGGCCCAGAGCTGAATATTGCAGTTTTCCACATAATAAATAAATAAAGAGGAACTAGAAAATTTGAACTATGGGTTTGAAATGAAACAAGATTCTTCCTGCAAATGGAACAGCATTAATAATATCATACAATGGCCACTTCTGTTTCAAAGCTGTATTAATTGGGCTAAACAAACAGCTGGACAACCAGCTTTGGGGAAGAAGAAAGACTTGAGAAAAAGAAATTAAACTGTTGGAAAGAGCCGAGGTGGCAAATTTGCTGTTGGAATAACATGGCAGAGCTCAGTGAGCAATCCCAGTGAATGAGAGGGGGGAAGTTGCACCTCCTGTGCTCTGCAGAGGGAAAATGAACACGGAGAGGTCGTGTCTTGATGCTAAGCAAGCAAGAGCTTTTAGGGTTGTCTGATTCTGTGGGAGAAGGACCAAGGTTCAGGAGCTGGGTGGGGCCCGGGTTGGACCCAGCCAGAAACATCCTGGACTATGTAAGAGATCATTTCCCTGCAGCAAACAAGGCTTCCCCTTTTGGGTGGTTTGCTCTTTAAAGAAAGCCATTCTCTGGTAATTTATACCTCTCCAATTAACAGCATCCCCCTCCTCAAAATTACCAGAATGGACAGCTCTTAAAATAGAGCAGCTTCATTCCAGTGAAACTCCCAAGTCTATCTTGCTTGGCTTTCAAGATATTCCTTTGCAACACCTCACCTTTTAATAGCCAAGATTCAAAGTGCTCAAAGTCTTTTATGAAAAATCTCCTACAATGTGTCACATAATTGGATCACGTAATGGGCTTTCAGAGAACATCTTGAACCCAGGCAGTGGAAAACATCTTCACAGGCAGGGAGCAAAGAGGTAACTTAACAAAGAATCATTATAGGAACAATTAGGCTTTCAGCTGGTAACATCAAAGAGTTTATTTATTTGTTACATGGCTGGAAAATAGACCAGAAAGTGTTATAAAATGTTCCAGCTCCTCTGAGAGTGAGTACAAAAGCTTCATGTGCAGTTATATCACCCTTTCTAAGCTGAAAGCAAATAAAAGCTTTGTGATTAATTCTGTGAGTACAAACCCACAAGAAGCTGGGGTCTGTGACCACAGTGCATTTAAGAAGCTGCAGAGATGTGACTTGGTTTAGAGAAGATCTTGACAACAAGTCAAACCTTTTTCCCTTCTCTGTTTAAAAATTTTTGAGCATTTTTGAAGCTGCACTGAAAAACTCAAACATTGCTCTTTTTCTCCCATAAAAGCCTAGGGTTTTAGTAGCTGCAAAACACTTTTTCCATATTTTTTGCTCAAATAAAAACTGAAGCAATCTGAAAAAAATTTGGTATTATTGGTGAAATTTCCATTTTTGTCAAAGGGGTTTTGTTGTTGCTGGCACTACTGCTCCTTTGTAAAATTCAGGTCCATCACTACAGACAAGCACAAGCAACTCTCTTTTTTGCACTATAGTTTCTTGTTTTGTTTGAAGGTACTGCTGGTTTGCTCCAACACAAGAGGTTCAGGACGAAGAGAGAAGGGGATCTGACCTTACTCATTCCCAGCAGTAGAAGCTGACATGTTTGTTTTTTTTTTCTGGTAAAAGCATTCCAGGCCTTTCATTTTCACATTTTCTGAACAACATATTGTGTTCTATGTCAAAGAAATACTTGGGCCAACACAATCCTTTTTAGCTTTTTTATTTTACACTTCTGTGGGAAGATGAAACAAGTTGGGGGGATCAACCCACAAGCATTTTCCTCACAAATTCCCAGTTCACTCAGCAAACCAAAAAAATCAATTCTTCATCCATTCCTAGTGCTCAGGGTGACTAAAAGTGAAACACATTCTTTTTCAGTAAGTCATTCCTAATAAAAGGCACAAAACTCAGTGGGCAAATGCCTTTTGTGTAGATCTGGAGATATACAAACTGGAATTAAACCAGTGTCCAGCATTTCTTTCTCCCTATAAAAGGCAGATATTGAAGGGGAATTGTTTTCTAGAAGTCAGTGGATGTGTGGGGCAAATTGTTCAATAGGTCCTGTGATGATTTTTGTTATTTGGTCAGCATAAGCAGCATTTTACTATAGCAATTTCTTTACAGAGAAAAGTATTAGATGAATTTCAATAAAATAATTTCCTAATCATCACTATGATGAGGTTGTTTAATAAACAAATGATAGCAGGTGAATGCTTCTTCTTTCAATGTCCAATTTTCTTTAAATCCTCTCTTCACAGAAGGGGCTCTTGTATTCACGTAGAGAGAGGGGGAGGCAGCAGAGTGAGCAGATTCCTTGCTGATCTAACATTTTCTTCTCTGCAGCTACCCAATTCCCAGAATGTCTCTGCAATACAAAATTCTCAGCCTTTACACAGCACCTATCAGCATGGTGGGGAGGGGACAGTTTGATTTTCACCACGGGGACCCTCTTGCATTCATCAGAGCGCAATTTAACTGTGATACTGAAAACAAAGCAAAGCTTCCCACCACGTAGGAAAAGAGAACTCACTCCTCTCCTGCTTCAGCCCACACCCTTCGTTCAACCAAAAAAGGTGACTGAGTTCCTGTCACCTCTCCGAAACCCAGGATTGTTTCATTTGCAAGGGTTTGGAAACTATTTCCACTATTTTCTCACAGCTGGCCACAGAGGAAGATCTCCTCCAGCACTAACCCAGAAATCCTGAGCACCTCCTGCCCCCATCACATCCCATCCCTCACAGCTGCACAGCTCCCAGCAGAAGCAATGACACCCCTGGTTTGTGTCTTTTTCTACCCACAGTTTCAGAGACAAAGCACCTGCACAACACCAGCTTTCTGCAGAGGTGCAGGGTCCCACATCCTGTGCCAGAGTCCTGAAGGCAGCCCCAGTGCTGCTGTGGCAAGGGAGGGGATGCTCAGGGGGCAGAGATGTGGCACCCACCAGACACAGCCACTACAACTCCCAGTGCCAGCTCCAAACCCAGCTCTGCCTCCTTTGCCTGTCTCTTCCTTTGCCCTGGAAGAAGCTCTGGTGCAGTCCAGTGTTTTTGTATTTGGAAAGCTGAATATTGCCAGCATGGCTAGGGAGTGGTGAGCCAGGTCTTTGAGCAGCACAAGCTGAGGTGGCCACACAGACTGACCATAGCCAATGGACAGTCTGTGTCCAGACTGTCTGCAGACCTCTGCCTCCAGAGAGGCTCAGGGACAGCATCCAGACACATTCCCTCCAGTTAAGGGTTACATTTGTACTTCCAGTGTGGCTGCATTTCTCTTCACAGAGAAAAGCAAGGCACAACTTCCCAAGCATATTTCTGGGATTCACATTCTCTGAACCTCAGAGAAAGAAAAAACAATTCTTGTCTCATTTACTGCTCCTGTGCTGTTCACAAGTGGAATGCACTGTGGAAGATTGTTTACCTGAAGGGAATTGGTAATTGGATTCTGGTGTGAGTGTTTTGATTCACTGACCAGTTGAATCCATGTGTGTTGAGACTGTCACTGACAGTCACAAGATTCTGTGCAGTTGAGTGAGTTGGGTGCTTGTGCAGATTCAGTTTAGATGTAGTGTAATATAGTATAGAATAGTATAGAATAACATAGTATAATAAAGTAATTGTTAGCCTTCTGATGTCAATGGAGTCCTCCTCATCATTTCTCCCTGCCACAGGGGTCGTGTTGAATCCTATACTTCCAGCAATCATTTTCTCATGCCTCCTAACATTAGGAGGTACAGAGCTGGCATGAGAGGGTTAATCCTGGAAGTGTGAGCAGAGACTCACAGCGTGGGAGGGAGCCTGGCCAAGTTTCTTGCTTTAGTGCAGTCCAGTGTGTCAGCCTGCAGCTCACTCACTCTAGGGCACCTCTGGAGCTGTACAAAAACATGACTTTTCCTTACCCACGGGCACACACATACACACTGAGGATGAGGCTGGAGCTGTGACTCCATGGCTTTGTCACAGCTGTCACCAGCTCAGGGAAAGAAGTAGTGAAACTCCTCTTCCATTTTGAGCTAACCACTGAGCAGCATGTTAATGTTCTGGGTCAGCATCCCAGGATTTTCCTTTTCCTGGCATGCTGTTCAGTACTCTCCACTCTTTGACATCATGTACAACTTCTATAGCAAGAGAGTGCTTAATGCTCTCTGAAGTAATTTCTTTCTTCTTTTATGACTGGAGCCCTGGACAGTCTGTGATGCTCCAACCCCAGTGCTATATTTAACTCAACCATCTTGTTCATTCTTCCTCTCATCTACAGCTTGGCTAAAAGGAAGAAATGCAGCCATGAATAAAATACCAGCAAGGAAGTCAAATTATCCTACACACTTTCAGGCAAATTCCAGTGCTTGCGACATTGCCCAGTCTGTTCAGGAGGGATTTGCATCCAGCTTACTGCTTGCAAATGGAATGGGAGAGTTCGGAATTTAGGAAATGGGACAGAATTGGAAACAGTGGTGAGAGAGCAGTAAAATTACTCTTGCCCTAAGCTGAGGGCTTGCTTCTGCAAATTAGGCAATGGCCAATGTATAGGTTTTACTTCCAGAGCATAGATTTCCCAGAATACTTCCCAGCAAACTTTGCCTACCACTGTAGAGCCCTGCCCAAGCAAAAGTAGTTCAACATGGCATTTGTCACCACTTCCCAAACAAGAAAATTCCATTTGTCTGCCTTTAGATGTCACAGCACTGTACATAACTCATCCTTTGCCATGACACCCTTTCCAAGACAAGCACCCTCTCATTTTGCTATATCTGCAGGATGCAGAGATGATACAATGAAGAGGAAGAATGTGAATTAGAGCTGCCTGGCTCTGACACTGATCATATGCTCGTCCTGCCTCAGCTGTTTGAGGTGGATACATCCTTCACCATCTCATGCACACAAAAAGAAATTACCACAATTCACAGCAATCACAATCCTGAAAGTTCTTATGCACAAAAATTAAACATTTTTGGGTTTTGTCCCAGTACCAATCTTCAACATCTCTGTAGTTTATTTAATGCTGCTTCATTCATGTTCAGCAGAAGTGTCCTTTCCTGAGGCACATAAGAGTGCACTGGGGAAGAAGAGGACAGATTTTCCAGATATCTGTGCCTAAAATGAACCATCTACCTACATGCAAATACCCATGAATACAAACAATCTGCTCTTCAGAAGTATGGTAGATTCAGATAATTTTTAATGACCCAGGGGAAAAAGGTGCCAGTTCTGTTTCTATTCTGTTGGTTTTCTATATGTGACATTTTTATTTTCTGTTTCACTGGAGTGCAGACAACTGAGCAGCCCCAGGTTTAGCCTTTGAAATGTTGGTACAGCTGCAGGGTGACAGCTCATGGAGACACCAGCACACACACACACAACACAAATGTTCAGGGAAGTCTAAATTCACTAAAAACCTAATGTGCTGGAGGAGTTCATCAGCAGTCACATTTTTAAACTATTTCAATCTGCTCTACTTCGTATGTTTCTCTTGGTCACAGCTAAACCTCATGCAAATCTGCTGCATGTTCCCAGCAATAGAAGGGGCTCACATACACATTGGCAGCAAAAAATAAATTTCACATTCAGCTTTGAGATTTAAAACCAGCTGGACTCAAAACTCACCTACAAAAGCATCCCCCACACTGAAAGACTCTCCATTCCAAATTAGCCAAGCAAGAACTGCCTCTGCACTGAATCTAGACCCTTTTTGACTGTCCCCCAAACCTGGAACTGATGCCAAAACCACAGATGAGACAAAAGCCCAAGAATTTGTTTAGCAGCCAGTTAAAGGAAGAGAAAACTCCTTTCAAACTTCAGATTGGTCTAAAAAATGTCAGGAAAAAGGGAAAAGATGAGACAGGAGAAACCGAAGCCTTTAGCCCATGACATCCTGCTCTCAGCAGGGACTTCTGTCACAGACAATGCTCCATATCCCTCAAGCCCTCTTAATGACCCAAGTTCCAACCACAGCAGAAATTATTTCCCTGCACCCTTGGCCACAGAGAGGACTGGTGGGTGATAATGCTCCCAGCCACCAGCCAGGAATCTCTTTCCTATTCCCATTGCCCCCGTGGCAGATAAGGGGGGTATGGAAAGGGCAGATCTCTTGCACCAGCCAGGAGGGAGGTTGGAGGAAGGCCAGCCCCCTCATTGTTCTGTGAGGCTGCTCACAAAGACTCTTTATATTTATTATTGTTTTGTGTCCGTTTTGTTCCACCAGACCCACTCTAAATAGGCATTTTGTTTGCCATTAATGAAATCTGCTTCAATTTCAAAAGTTCTGTTTGCAGGCTGTAATCTCAGTCCCAGTCCAATTTAAATATCTGTTGTTTTGGTGGTGGACTTCTGGACGACATCCCTCCAGCTCAATGCCAAGAACATAACAGGGAAAATTTCACCCACCGTTAGGAGCCATCTGGTTCTGCTGCTCTGAAAAGTGAGGCAGATAAGGAACTGTATGATACCCATGTAAGGCAATTTGCTGGCCTGTTTATCATACCTGACTCTGGGGTGCACAGCTTTATTTTGATCTGACAAAAAGCAAAGGAGTACAGCTGCAGCACACTGCTGCTTCACTGAGTCGACAGATGGGCATCACTGTAAGGAAGCCACATGGCATTTTTTTGTTAAACTCAGCTCATTAGGTTTTATCTGCAATATGCTGCTGTATTGGCAGAAAACCTTTCAGAGAGCAGAAACATTAGCCAAAGTTTGTCAACAGATATAGGGAAGATCCTATTGTGGAAGGATATGTGCTGGGGCAGGGGTGGGCTGTGATTGCTTCTCAATGCTCACAAGTCAACTCTTGAAATGTTTTTCAGCTCTCTCTATAATTTGTGCCATAATGGCAGCTCTGACTTGCATATTAATAGAGATGCTATTCACAGCCTGTAATTGTTGGGGCATTTCAAGACAGTTCACAAATCACATTATCTGAATGGGTGCAGGAAGTTTGTCAGCAAAACTTGGGAAGTGGAAAATTTTCCTCAATAAAGGAAGATAAATGCCCAAATTCACACAAGAAGCTAGATGCCCAAATTCTTATAATAGTGAATAGTTCATTTCTAAGCTGAGAGCCACAGGCTGTATTATTTTGAGGCCGTTTGGGTTGTAAACCGTTCTTTCCTATCTTGAGGAAAGACAGGTTTAATTCCAATGGGCCAGTTTAACTTTGAGAGGAAAATGAAGCCACATTCTCTGTGTTAGTAGCAGCTCCAACTGCAGATTGGCATATGTGAAGAGTAAATCAAATTATTTTCAATTCCCAGAAGAAATACTAGAAAATACCAGAAATAGAATACTAGAAAAGTTCCTCCTTGAGGAAGGAAATTGAATGGGCTGCTTGGTGAGCTCACAGGTATTTCAACAGCTGCTCACGTGGAGTCTCAGCAGCAGCCATTTCACAGACTGGGTCCCACTGAGGTTTTAGGAGCACTCTCCTGCCACACAAACATGCACCAAGTCATCCAAAGCCATTCAGGGAGCCAGGAGACAACCACACCTACCTCTCAGTCCAGGTCAGAAATGTGCTTTCAAGCCAGCCATCCTGACCATTCCCATTTTCTGATGTCCAGAAAGGTTTCTGGCAGCACCTGCTCTGGGTTCCTCTCAGATGGAGCTAAGCCACCTGCAGTAATGCCCCAGCCCTTAGCAGGCACTGAGCTCTCAGGACCAAATTAATCTGAAACATCCCCCAGAAACACACACAGTGTGGATATCAGGGCTCAGCACCATTTTTCCCTACACATCTCCAGCACTGGACAGCTTGCTAAAGCAAAAGCATTGAAAAATCCCTCTTGTTTTAATTTACAGGTGTTGAATTTAATTTTACATTGGGGGTTTTCATTTACTTTAAACTCGAACTAAATCAAATTAAACTCAACCAAAATTTAATAACTCCAGCTTAAACCAAAATGGGAATATCCACTCAGTTTTCTGGTTACTCTAAATTTACCAGTCTAATATGGTACTTTGAATTAAACCACACCAACTCAGAATCTAAATGTAACCTTAGTGTCTGTAAAAGAAAACATTTTTCAGTGATACAGCGAGCTGAGCTATGTTTTCCATTAGTGGAAAATGTGATCACATTCTGAGATATTTTATATTTTTACACTGGCTTTTATTTTTAGCTGTTTCTGTGTTAGAGCAGTGCCCATTATCTCACTCTAATTAAAGGTCACTGCTCCTGTTACTATCTATAGCTATAAAACTTCGTGGTAGGCTGCCCTATCTTGACCCAAAATTAATAGATGTATTTTATATCGTGCATTTCCCCCTTTCTCCAGCTGTGTGCATGTCACAGACACTCCCAGCCATTTTAGGAGCTATCTGGAAGATGCTGTGGCCGGGTGAGATCACAGTCTCTGGGGACACAGCTCTCACCACCAGTAAGATCAATCCCTTGAACAGGGCCCAGCAGGCTGGAGCAGGCAGAGCTGCCACAGCAGGGAACGTGCCAGCCCTGCTGGTTTGCTCACCAGGGGAGCCTTGAGCCCAAGGTCCCCTCCCCAGGGAGGGCTGCAGGGCTGGGGGTGCCAGGGAGAGCTGCTCCTTTGGTGATCAGGGTCCTGCTCCAGCAGTGGCACCTGACAAAGCTCTGGGGGGCTTTGCTTTCTTGCTGCATTTCTGCAGAGCAGCCAGCAAAGTGGAATGCTAACCCTTAAGTAAAGTTCACTGGCATTTTTGTAATTCAAATAAAGAGTACATTGGACTTGCAGGCAGCTCTCTCTGGCCTTACTTTACTGCCATGCAGCCAGAGCTTACTTTACCATGGGTAAAATGGACTCTGTGAAAGAAAAAGATGGTTTCACGTGTAGAAAAGAATAGCTGTAAAGTTTGCTATATGATTTTGACCTTTTGTTGTCATGTGCAGGTGCAAAAATAAGAGACAAAATTATTCCCTCAGAAATAGTCCTATTTCCCCAGTACCCCATAAACTCCATTCATTTCAACACCAGACATATTCTTCCATCTCAAGCACTAGAAATTCTTCTGTCCTTTTAAATTTCAGTCTTGCTGGATTAAAAAAAAATACAATATCTAGTCACACATGAAAGAGATAAGCTCCATGGTAATTGAATGGCAGAGATTCTGCACTCCAAATTCTGCCTGAGAGCCTGTGTGGATATTGCCTTTCAAGGGCAGAAAGGGGAATGGCTTTTCCTGATAGCCATTGTATATATAGATGCTACAGGAAAAAAGCAAAGGGCTATCAGCTTGGTGGGAGGGAATGGGAAAAAGAAATGGCAGGCTTGACTTTGGAAGAAACACCCCCAGATTTTACCTGAGACAGGGTTTGTACATAGAATTGGGTCTCGACTCTGATGAAAATAAGAAAAATCTTCTGGCATCCAGCTTGTAATTGATATTCATGAAAATGTGTGAGATTAATGTGCTCACTTGGCACTGCCCTTCAACCTTGTAATGAAAGCAGTCAGGTCTGCAAGGAGGTGGCAGAGAATAAAGAGGGACGGGAAAGGTAGAAGTGAAACAGGGCAGAGGGATAAGCAAACAGAATTGATTGATTGAAATATTTCCTTGCTATGGAATTGCTGGTCTCATTTTCACCACAAGCACTGCAGGTAGATGAGATTTACCCAGGTGACCTCAGCCACCCCAGACCTGTTCTGTTCTCTATCGTGCATCAGAGCTGGATGCAGGTTTCCAGGCAGGGGCTGCATGTCCATGAAATCTCTTGGAAGATGAAGCTGCCCAGTATCCTGACATGCTGCTACTTTTTGTTTCTGCTGTTCCCTCCATCCTGCAGAGAGTCAGCAGTGTCACCTTGTCCTTCCTTTTGCAGGAAACACAAATCCATGTCCTACAATCCTCCAGCCACTCTTTGGAGGACCTGGCTCTGCCTTAAAACACTGTTGCTCTCTAGCAGAACATTTTCAGCTCTTTGCATTGTGCTGATTATCTCACCAAGACTTTCAAGTGATTTCAAGGAGGAGGAGGAGGAGGGTATTGAAAGACAGCAGATCATTCTGTCCTCTGCCAGTCACCATCCTAAGGGACATTTATGCCAGTGTTGGCCATGGCTTGGTTCAGCCTTTTCATTAACAGCTTGGTGGGAGGACTAGACCACCATATGGTACTTAGAGAAATGTAATTGTGCAGCCAAAGAAACTGTCCTGATGGCCTCCAGGATTAGTCTCCGTAGCAGTGTCTGCACCACAGCCCATGTAACCTCACAGAAAGGATGTTTCTCTGGTGTTCCACAAAAAAAGAGCAAAAATGCAGCTAAGAGAGCTGTAGGAAGGACCTTGTTCAGAGGCAGGGGCTCAGTGAAGCCATCCTAAGGAGCAAAACTGGAATGATGCACACCTGCCTTGTTTATAACCCATCTGGCTCCACCTACACTGTAGCTCCTTCTCCCAGAACTGTGCAGCTCAGTGGCTGTTCAGCAGATAATCAACTTCACTGCTCAGCTTGGCTGGCATGCCAGAACAAATATGTGTGCAGCATGTTTGACATCAGACCTAAGCTGCTTTACAGTGAAAAAAAACCCCAAACTTGAAGCTTATTGTGGGAAATAAAAAGTAAAAAGTTAAATATTGCTACTGAGGTAGTACCACAGAACCCCCTTTGAGTAGAGTTCCTGTGCTCCAGGTTTCTCCAGAAGCCATGTACCCTGTCATCTTCTATCCCCATCACACACTAGAAAATATTCTCCAGGGTGAGGAGACAGCTGTTTGTGGTGCAGGAGGGAACAGCCAGTCCATCTGGGAAATAAAAATCCCATGACAGCCTTTCAATATTTCTAAATAAAATGTTATTTTCGGTTATCTGACTTAAAAGAGGTGAGTAAAGGACAAAGCAGGGACTTTTTGAGAAAAGTTTAGCTTAACAGGAAGTCCAGTTTGTTGCTAAAAGCAGTGTCAGAGGATGTTTTCAGGCAAATTAACCAGTTTCTTAAGGCTAACAGCAGAGTGTGAGCATTTTGGGGGAGTGCAGCAGGGGCAGGGTCTGGGGAGGAGCTACTGCCAAGAAAGTGAAGCAGCTCTGTAGACTGGAGTGCCTACTGAAATAACACAAACAGAAATTTCCCCCTTTTTTTTGCTAAGAAAATCTTACCTTAAAACACTCCTACTTAAGGATCACGAAAGAATATGCCAGGAGAAAACCTGCCTGTACTTGGGCATGGTGCACATTTGATTAAAACAGAGAGAGTATTGCTTTGGGCCCTGCTCACACTTTCTGTGCAGAACACTCATGACTGCACATGGGTGCTGCTGCAGGAGCTGCATCTCTGCAGGTGCAGTCTGCTGTCCCCTGCCCTCCCATGCAAGCGACACACACATGGTTGGACATTCTGTCTGCATGGATGCTGCAGTGAGAGCTGGCAGGAGACTGAAGGCTTGCAGCTCCTGCTGACCCTGGAGGGAAGGGATTCAGGATCCCCTCCGAGGTCCTGCTTTGCCATTGTTATCTCACTAAGAAGGGTTGTTTGTACCATTTTGAAATAAGTAGGTCAGACAACCCTTACCAGTGTTCCAGTCTACTCATTTTGCTGCTGATGTGGATTAGCACTAAAAAAGTAACATTACTCTTTTCTATGTGAGGCTGCAAATTACCTTCTCATGTTTAATTCCATCACAGGAAGAAAGGACAGCTGAGCTGCCCAATCTCCATTTGGGTTTTCTTCTGTGTATGTTTTGCTTGCTTGCCAGGACTTCCCATCCTCCCTTTTGTACCAGCACAGAGACAGGACCTTGTTAGGTTGCCTCTTTGTCTTTAAGAAACCTAATCTGCCCCCCTGCCAGCATTGAAAAACACAGAGGAAAGAAAAACATTTTCTGACCTCCAAAGGATTTTATGAATTAAGTAGATCCTTTCTTTTTCACCAGGAGCCACAGAACAAAGCTGGTAGTGATTGGTCTGTATGAAGTCAAAGATACCAGGAACTGATGCAACTCAGTATTCAGTGTGCCATTCCCCCAGAGATAAATTCCCTCCAATTTACCTTCCTGGATTTGCTCCTCTCTTCTTTGGCCACATTGTCCTCCCTCTGCTCTTATCCCAGTGCTGAGGAGGGACAGCATTGAGGTCCAAGCTGAAAAACAGCAAATGAATTCTTTCTGTGCATTAATTGACTTCTGAGGTCAATGAGGATTCCATGGGCCAGCTTTTCCTTATCTCCAGAGTAACAGTGAATATGGAATGGAGACATTTCTATCCAGCTCCAGGAATGGCATGATAACTGCATTTATCTTTCCAGGTGACTGTGCCAGACCCATCACCATGGCACCTGCAGGGCACTGGCTTTCAGCCACAACCTTTTGCTACAGAAGGCTTTTGGTGGCCCTCACCCCCCTGCTGGGAGCCAGGGAGTGCAAGGGGACCATTGATGCTGCTCCTGCCTTCTCTGGGGAGGAAGGTAAATGTTAGTGCTGTTAATCATCCCTCACTGTTTGCATCCTGGCTCGCTGTGGTATGCTAAGTGCCTGAGCTCTCCTGGCAGGCTGAGGGGTTGTGGATTATTAATCACCCCTTCCCTCAAATATATAAATCATGATCCCAGTAAAGGCAAAGGAAGAGAAGCAGCAATCTCCTGTTAACCCTTGCAGTTCAGAGGATGCTCTCTGTCCTCATCTGATCTCCCCAGAAGTCCTGGTTTGTCCCTGTGCCGGTCACCTTGCCGAGAGAGAGGCCCCTGTGTGTTTAAAGTCTCTCTCAAACCCACTCTGGCAGTATTCTCACATCTGCCAGTTTTGGGGTTTTAGGCCAGGCTCAGAAATTGGGACTGTGAGTTCTCAAGTGCCAGACTCATGCAATGAGGGAAGGCAGCTGGCTGGACATCAGACCCCACTTCATTCCTTGTGTGAGAGCTGGAAGAAAAGCACACAGCATTGCTGCAGACAAAAATAATGTTGGGTAGAGGGAGAAGACACTTTGGGCATGGAAAAACACAGGGAAAATAAGCTTGATGAGATTCGCAGACCCATAGAAATCAGGATAATTTAATAAAAATTCCTAGATAATTTGATATTAATGCAATTCTCATCTAGAAAAGGAAAGAAAAAGAAAAGAAAATATCCTCCTTCACTCCTTCTGAATTATTCTATATTTCTGAACTGGAGCAGACCTTCCTCAGCTGATCTAAATATTATATCCAATAAATAGTTATTGGGGTAAGGCTGCACCCAAGCCAAGCCCACAGGCTAGACAGTCTTCTAGTTTACAGGAAATCTTTCAAACTGTAGAGCCCTTCATCAGTGCCAGAAATCCATAGTGACTCCAACCCCAGCTAATGCTGTTCTCAAAAGCCAGAGGAAACCACTGCTCAGGCTGGACCCTCTTTCAAAGCTGCAACAAGATCTGTAATCCAGGAATCACATTTTCAATCAAGCTCCAGACAGTGCACAGCCACACCATGTGATCTATCACTACACTGCTCCAGTCATCAGAGCATGGAACCAATTTAAGTTCATTCAAATTTGCAACAAACAAATGAGCTAAAAAAGGGTTATTTTCCAAATGTTCCTGTTTTTATGTAACATTTTACAAAGCACTGATATTTCATGTTAGGAAAGAAAAAGGAGTGGGTAGGGTAGGTTTTTAAAAAGAGAAAATGTTTCAGTAAGATCATGATGTAGTACTAAAAGAAAGATATTTTATGACTGAAAAGACAAAATTTGAAAACCAATATTGCTTAAGGTGATTTATCTCAAGAGAATATGATGGTCTGAAGGCAGCAAGGTTCAGCTCAAGTGATGCTATCTCAAGACAGCAACGCCAGCCCTGATTCCTCCCATCTCAGTACTAGGGAGAACTGCCAGCCCAGAAAGAGGACAATGCTCACTTCAGTTCCAGGAGCAGATCCTGCATGCAAGAAAGATGCTGCTGGGATCTTCAGAAGACCCCCTGTCCTGGTTCAGGGCAAATTTGGGAGAGAACCCCCCCAAAGGGCTTCTCTAGGAAAGTAGATTTAATCGGCCCC
>JAYDZK010000271.1:28317815-28328501 GCA_034509185.1 Euphonia xanthogaster
GCGCAAAACTTATTATTCAGCATAAACAAAACAAGACGATTGGGGATAAAAGCATCATACAGTCAACCTAGGACACCCCCCCTGTGGGTGGGAGGGAGCTGGCTAAATCATTGGGCCAGATCTACAGCAAAAACTTTCCACCAAGACAAGATTTTATTTCAGGATTTATTTCCTACCCCAAATTCATGTACAGACATGAGGTCTGCCCATGCCAAGCATCCTGGCCTGGTTTGGGAGAGGAGGAGCTGCTGCTCCTTGGAGCAGAAGGCAGCTATTGCAGCAAAAATCCACAGTACATGCTCTGGTAGCCCAATAGTTTGGCCACTTTAAAATTAAATATAGCACAGAGTGAAAAATTATTGCTAATTGTTGTGACTTGCATGTATGTTTTATGCTACAGCACAGATTAATATTTTGAGGTTCTTTTCTGTTGTGCTCCAGTGTTTATAGCAAATAACAGTAAATTTTGGGTTTGTCTCCATAAGTCACCATAATGCTCCAAGGGCCTTGCAGCAAAGCAAAGCAAAGCAGCAGAAATCCTAATTACAGTGATGATGAGCAAGAGCTGTGGTCTCAGTATTTCCCAGTGGCTTGATTTCAGGTTGAGCTGTGCCCTTACCAGGCTTGTTTATAAGAGATCACAGAGGTTTGGGTTGTGAGCTTACACAGCCAGATTCTCCTGTAAATCAGCAGAGCCCTGTTCCAATCCCCTGGAGCCCTGGGCTCCAGCCCCAGGGGAAGGGCTGGTGGCAGTGCAGCTGCACCACTCCACAGCAGCACAGCCCACTACAGCTAAGAGTTTGCAGCACCAGAGTGGGTCTTAAATATGGAAGGTTTTACCTGCAGTGGGCTAAAAGGATTCCCATGTCCTTGGAGGAGCAGGCAGTCAGGACATCTCTGGAGGAAGGCAGAGCTCTGCACAGTCATTTTCTGCTACCATCTGAGCAGGGCTCTCAGGCACTGTCATGGTGGGTAAAGCTCACCCCTGTGAGCACACCCTGCTGGAGCACACCTGGGCTGGAAGCTCCCTTCAGCCTTTGAAGTGAATACAAATGGATTCATGCAAGGGGAAAACTCCATCCTCTCTAAATTATCCAGCCCTGGAGCTAAAACCCCCCTGATGCACTGAGCTGCATCCAAGATCTCTGCAGATGGGATTGGGTCAGTGCAATACCTCTGCTCAAATTTAGATTGACAGCTACAGAGAGCAGCTGGAGCATCCCTAAAAGGAAAAATACATCTGATTCCCCTCTCTGCTGAGACTCAATAGACCCAGCATAAAGCATCTACAGCACCAGCAGTGCCTCAAGACCCATAATAACCAATCTCATCTGCATAAATTAATCAGGTATTTATAAATAGCTAATAAAATGGAGAAATTTGTGTGTGAAGCAGGAACAAAAAGATGTGGTTATGGTTAAGCAAACATGAGCTGTAAGTTTTCTCACTCACCTGTGATTAAGGCATGGCCAGGTTCAGCCCCTTGTGTTCCCCCATGAGGGTGAGGATAAGCAGAGGCTTTGGGATCCCATCTAGGGCAGCCTGGGAGGGTGGAAAGCCAATGTATTCTTGGGAAAACAAATATTTTGCTGTTGGTTTGGGAATGCTGTGGCTCACAGAGCCACAGAGGGATTGTTGCTGGCCCAGATGAGCTGGAAGTGATTTTTCACATGGACAAGCTCTCAACTCTCCAGGCAAGGAGGTTTCCATCCCCAAGAGCTGCTTCAGGGAACCTGCTCTAACACAGAAAAAAAGCCATTCTCCAAGTAATGATGCCAAGAAAAAGTTCACTTTACCTCGGAAGTTGGATTTATCTGGACACAAAACCCACTGCAGAACACCTGTAGAGCAGTAGCTGTCCCAGCTCAGCCCAGGCAATCAGTCACAAACAAGCCATCAGTTCATCCTGAACCATCCTGAACTGTTGAATCACAGAGTTGCTGAGGCTGAGAAAGACTTCCAAGATTGTAGAGCCCACCACTAACCCGTGTCCCCAGGGGCCACATCTGCACATCTTTGAAATCCCTCCAGGGATGGAGACTCCACCACTTCACAGGGCAGCCTGTTCCAGTGCTTGGCACTGCAGGCTTTGGGCTGAAAGTGACTTTTCCTGGGTGGGAAAAATGAACAGGAAGGATTTGTAGCCTGGATGAAGCTCAGGTTGTATTTCCTATACTCTCTTCATCCAATGAACTTCTCCAGGAATTTCTGCAATGCTGTGCCACCCAGAGGGGGCAAATTCAGCTTTCTGCTGCACTGGGGGCAGTGGCTTTGCCCTCATGTAATCAGCAGATATTAACCAATTTGGAGTTTTGATGTTTTCTCTGATGCCACCTCTTATTTTTCTAATCTACCTAGGAGTAAATATTGCCAGGAGCAAGACTCTTCCTCGAAGAACTCCTGAATCATCTCTCCTGTTTTCTAAGATCATTTGAATTAGACCAAGAAAGCCACCCTGTAGCCATATAAGCTACAGTATATTGAGCATACTCATTTGATCACAATTACTGTGGTTTCCTGGACTGATATTTAAATGGAAAAAGACATTCAAAGTTAGCCAATATTAGGTATAGGCCTTGCAGGCAAAATACTTATTGTATTGAAAATCCGGAATACTGCAATATGAGGTCTGGGGGAAAAAATCCTGTCTAAATATTTTATGCAAATTGTAAGAATGCAAGGAAAACAAACATACAATACCAGAAACACTACACAATCAACCAATTACATGCTGTTTTATGGGCAAGTTCTTCAGCAGAAAGCAGCTGCAACTTACATTTTCCACAACGAAATTTAAAATGCACTTATATATTAAGTATAGTAGATTATGACTTTGTGAAATATTGCAGGGATTTTTTATTTGCTTTTGCAGGTACTTAAATTTTAGGGCTACTTACATTCCTCCTCATCCCCAAATTTAAAAGGCAATAAATTGCTTTAGTGTTTTCAATTTCTTTTCCTTCAAGAGATGCAAATTGATTGCCTGAGTCCCTCCACAAACTCTCTGCTTAGGAATAGGGGAGAATCATTTACAAGGCCACTGGCCCCATCCAATCCCCCTTTAGCTCCAGTACACCAGCAGGATGGGGAGAGGGGCAAATCACCCCACGGTGCTGCCCTCCCCAAATTGCCCTCCTGGATTTTTCCAGGAGTAAGGATCATTCCCTGAGCAAAGCCTTGCTGCCATTCATGACAGAGGTGCCACACAGCCTCTGCAGCAGATCTGCAAAAGGGAAACCTGCAAAGCCTTGAAGTGTGAGGGGCTGGCAGGGGGCTGATCCCGTAAAAAACTCGCTGCCTGGGAAGGAGAGATGCTGAGATAACTCTGAGATAAGCCAGGGGGTGCCCAGCCAAAGGCACATCCTCCCCAGCCCTCCCCAAGTGTTACACACACAGAAATCCTGTAATCCCACTCCCACCCTCATCTGATATCCAGTGACAGCCCATCAAACATTCCCTCTTTATTAAATTCAAGTGTGAACAAAATCAGCAAAGAAATATAGGGTTTAATTAATGTTTGCCTTCACCATAAATGAAAGGGAACTTTAATTTTTTTGCTATATTTTACTAATCAGAGTCATTCAATATCTTGGATGCTAGTAAATTAATTCTGAACTAATGAAGTTAAAGGAGGTCATTTGTTAGAGAAAACTGATTACATATCAAGATCTCCCAGGGACCTAAATGAGAAAATCACTATAATGAAAAAATATTTTAAATGATGCAGGTCAACCAAGTAAATCATTAAGGATGCAGGGGGGATGGAAATATTAATGACACCACGACAGGGAAAAGCCAAAAGGGAAGTGAGCTGACATAAGTAAGCAAAAAGACACTTACAGCACAGGCAGGCTTGGTTCTTTTTTCTCCTTGTAATGATTGAATCACAGAAATTTCATTGCTTGCCTCAAATTAATCACCTGTGTCCAGATATTTCAATGACAGCAGTGAACTAATGTGCATTATGCACAAAAATTTATTTGTATGGCACATAAACCTATTTAGCAGTATAAATCACAGTGGTACCTAAGGCAAAAATATGGGCTGTATTCTAGAAAGCATGGGAGAAAATATGCTAGGGGAAAGGAGGGACCCCTGTTTTTCAGAGGTTTAATTTCAACAAACAAGCAGCAGCTGAGTGGTGTAAGATTTTGTGGCACAACAAGCGAGGCTAGGGCTTGAACAGTGGAGCAGTGTAGCCAGGATGTGCAAGAAATACCCCGAGACTGCAGCTCTGGTCTGTCCAGCCCAGGAATCCCACTGCCTTTGGATGTGCAGGAAATACCCCCAGAGACTGCAGCTCTGGTCTGTCCAGCACAGAAATCCCACTGCCCTGGACCAGGGCTCTCTGTTTAGGGACAACATCTGAGCCAGGCCACTCTCTGCAGCCTGCTGTCCCCTGCTCCTCCAGGATCTGGAACAACTGCAATAGGGACACAGAAATCTCTGCTCTGCCTGCACTATTTAGATCCAGCTCAGACCTGCTGGATGAAATTAAATGTGTTTAGTTCCACTTTGAATCTCCTAAGACAACACACCCCAGAGGTTCACTGCCTGCTATGAGGAAGAGCAATTTCTTTCACCTGTCTGACACTTATTTCCCACTAGTTTCAAAGAGTTCCTCCACCCAGAAGCAGTGCAGAATTTGGTGAGAAACACTTCCAAGTCCACCTAATTCATGACTTTAATAACTTTGATTATATCTTTCTCAGCAGTAAAACAAGTCCCAAAGCTCTGCTCTCAGCAAGGACATCCTGGATCCTGTGGCTGCCACTGCACGTGGATCTCATGATTTTTAAGAGCCTTCAGCAATGTCTCTCTCCTAAGTGCCAGTTCTGAGAATTGTGTGGGCAGGTTTCAAACCATTCTTTTTTCCCTGTGCCTTGAGTACTCTCATGAGAATCCCAAAAAAATCCCTTTTGCCACATCCACATAAACACTGCAGATGTGAAGGAGCCCAATCTTGCCTGGCAGAGCACACAGAATTCCACACATCTAGACAGCATCCAAAGTCAGGTTTGCTGAGTTTTACTGAGCTACTTTACAGGGCTTCTGGATACTCTCAGGAAAAAAGTAAAACTCAAAGGGGTGATTGAGTGCAGAAGCAAAACAAGGCAGAAGGTGCAAATCAACCCACAGGGAGTGGCAGAAGTAGCTGCTAAGGAAAGTTGCAAAGTTGCACGGTATGGCTAGAGAGAAAAAGGGGGGAAAAAAGAGAAAAAACCCCAGATCTCTGCTCTATATTACAAAGATGGGATCCTCTAATGGATTCAAGTAGGGAGAATTTAGAGGATATTAGATGAGAAATTATATACTACTGAAGGAAAAACAGCAGTACCAAGAGAATGAGTTGAAACAATCCTTTATGAAACACACTGTTCACAAAGATTACTAGAAAGGGGTTTATTCAAAGGAAAGAAGACTCTGCAGTGATCCTAGATCCACTAAATCCACTTTTCAGGATTTCTTGACCAAATTAGCCATAAAGAGATACATTAGTCGCACAGAGCAGAAGCAAAGTATTTAAATTAGCACATCAGGCAGTCCTACCACAAAGAGATATAATTAGATTTGAGGAGCCAATACCTCAAGCAGAGCCTGAAAGAGTGATCAACAGTTTACAGCTTGGAAAACTCCCAGAGCTGGAAGCCAAATCCTTTGGATCATTTCAACAGAAACTCATTCCCTCATTAAATGGAGCATTTGCTGAAATTCCAGGAAAGCCTAGGATGAAGCTACCATACTGATGCTGCACAGAAAAAAGGCAATGCCATTTATTATTGAGGGTTCTGATGATTTATTTCTCTTTTAAACACAGGTACTAAAATCAGTGCTACAAGGCAGATGACAAGATGGAGATGGCTTTCTCCAGCAGTAAGAATTCCTGATATTTTAGTGACCAATTGTTTAATTGCAATCTCCAGATCAGCAATAACAGCAATTGATTTGGGCTCATTAAAACTCTGTTGTAGAACCAAGAAATATCACTGGTGTTCTGCAATGTAAGGATAGCATTAGGCTGAGTTAAGTAATTACATCAGTTAATAACATTATGATGATTTCACTGCCATGTAAGTATGCCTTGTATTGAACCAAAAACTAGAATTCCTGTAAGAGCTTTATCAAATATTCTCCAAGGATGGAATTGGCCATGGTGGTTTTTCTCTTTTTAATTGGTCTTTCAATGAAAGTCTTCTGCCAACTTCAAGTGAGAAAGCAAACATTCCAAACCCAACTCTACTTCCTTGTATAGGGAGTATCTCCTTTTCTAACCATTATATTGAAATGTTATGAAAGCAAGTATTAATTTAAAAAAGACATCTGGTATTATTGACTACCTGACACAAACCCCCAAATCTCCAATTTTTTGTGTGTAAAACCCAGGAGAAAGAGCTGCCACAGTCACCTGAAGATGTTTAGGCCAGTACAAATGAAAAACAGGAAAAGGGCAGCTCCCGCCAGCTGAAAAGGAACAGTTTACTGACAAATGTAGGGGAAAGGGAGGAGGGCTCATTCCTGCAGGAAAGCACGAGGCTGGTTTAACTTAATTCTACACCCAGAAGTACACCTGTCACCTCACTGGCGCCTGGAATTCACTCCTGCTGTACCCCTCTGCCTTTGCTGTGTGAGTGCTGCCCATGAAATCCCTGCCCCACAAGCAGGGTGGAGGAAAACCACAGCTTTCAAAGGAATCTGCAGGAATTTGCTCTCACCCCAAGAGAATTAGTAAGGCCAGAAGTATCAGAGTGATGTATTTCTCACTCCACTACCTCTGTGTGGAGGATGGCATTTATAAACCAGCTAATTACAGTTCAACCCATAAGTAAGCACTAAACCTGGCTTTCATTTTAGTCAGGTGCATAAATCTTCTTCACCTATAAAAGCTGGAGCAGATGTCCTGTGGCTGTGCATGCCTGACATCACCATTCCATGTGGTTGATCCAGATAGAAAGTGAGTGATGGTTTGTCATGCTTGGTGTGCACATTTTGAAGGCAGGATATTCTCCATGCAATAATTTCTCCATTCCTAACCTTGCAAGAACTATATATTTTTTGTATATGTATGTATATCTACGTGTATATATACATATATATATATATATATTTAATTTAAGGCACTGATAGACCTAAGTTCCAACAGTGCAAAATAAAGTGCTCCTCTGCCAGGTGTTCATCACAGTTTGGTAACACCTCCCAGATTTCTGAACATGCCTTCACCCTCTAGTACAGCAATCTCTGGAACATATAAATTCCAGCATTGTGGCCTGCCCCAAGTTGTGCTCACAGAAATGACTTCTAGTTGCTGGTGGAAATTCAGGCTGCACAACTCAAAGTGCACACATGGTCAGGCTGGAAGAGGGCACCTGTGAAACCTGCTCTGATGATAACTTCAAAAAAGAGTGAAGTTTATCATCAGTTAAACACAAACATTTTTTTTTCTTCATTGTTGGTCAAAAGATCCATTAGATCCATTACTAATATTTAGCAAAATAATTAGCTTAATAATACGAAGAAATTACAAATGAGAAGGGTGTCTCTGAAGGAGACCACTGACACTTGCTACTGAGGAATTCCTCTTTACCATTTAACATAAGACCTTCCTGAAAAGATTCTCTCTTATTTCTAAGACCAGAGTGAAGTTCAAGAGATTTATTATGAAGACACATCCAATAAATTCCTTCTTTTATTTTCCATGTTTGAAGGGTTTCTGCCCCATTGGCAGCTGGCAGCAGATCTTTGTTCTCAGTAGCTGAGAGGGTGCAGTGGAATTCAAGTGAATTGAAGCACTGTTTCAAAGGAAATATTTCTGCCTCAAGTCCAAACGTTTCATGAGAGGCTGAGGAGGTCTGGTAGAAAACCACTCTGGATTCTAATCTTTGTTTCCTACAGCTGTCAACTGGAGCATGGCAATGAAACCATGGGGTTTGCATCATCCAAAAATATTGCAAATTCTTGGCTGTGAAGGAGGAGTGTGGCTCAAGCTGCAGCAATCTACTTCCCACCAGCCTAATCTTGGTGTAATTAGAGGATCACTGCCAAACAGGAGCATATCAAAAGTCCAAAAATCTCAGTGCAAATCTCTGTGTGTGTCTCTGGGTGTTGAATTATTAAATTCAGAACCCCATAGCAACATCTATGATAATACGTCCTGCTGCTATTATTATACACAAGAAGCTCTAAAGTCACTTTTAATCAAAAGAGATCCTTTTAAATCTATACCTGGTTTTAGTGACATTACTCTTAAGGCAGCTGATGAAATATTAAGGATGCAATTACTGTACATGCTCTATAAATGGCTTTCCTGATATGCAGGCTGTATAGAAGGCTGTGTCAAAATGAGAAGGAAGATATTTTTCTCCTGAGTACCTTTTTCCCAGAGAGAGATTCAAGATCAGGTTGAAAGCATTTCACTCAGAAGTGACAAGAACCCCAACCAAATACAGAATTAATTATTAAAAAAAAAAAGGAAAAAGAATTAAAAAAGAGGAATTAAAAAAACAGACTGGAGGAGAGAAATCATCAGAACCCTCAGCTGCTGTCCTGCAGAAGACTGGGCAGCCACATGCAGGCTCCACACCTGGGGTCCCACCTGGAATGTGTTGAGTCACCCACAAAAGCAAGGGAGAGAGGCAATCTTCTGAAGAAAGCTTGTTACAGCCTTGCAGGCACATACAAAAACCACAGGACAAAGGTTACTTGGTGCTCATTTTTCTAGGGAAGCAGCACTCAGACATGAGAGATGCCCCAGTGCAGTTGCTGGCACAGTTCATGCCCTGCACAGAGTGAAAAGGGAGGTTCATTTTGCAGGCATCCTGTTGCCATCCCACTTCTGGAACTGCAGCCATAGCCAATATTGGTTGATGGTGTCTGATGGCCTGACAGGGCTGTGCTGCTGTAATTGCACCTGCACAGGCAGGTATCAGGAAAGCACTGACTTGAGCATTTGGAGAGCTCCAGCGTCTGTGGAGCTCACAAGGCTCTGAGTAAAACACAGCATAACCAAAACACAGCTCCTCACTGCAGCATGTCACTGACAGGAGTGGCCATCACTGGCACAAACAGGCTGAAACCTCACAAATCCAGTCTCACTGCAGGACATTTATTACCCTCAGTGATTAGAAAACCCATCAGGAGCCCATCACAAGGCTGCTGATTGCTGTGGTTGCAGGCAAGCTGCTCATCATTGAAACAACATGGACAAGAACAAAAAAAAAAAAAAAAAAAGAAAAAGAAAAAAGTAGGTCCCTTTTGCTGCCATAGGGACAAATGTTCCTGCTCCTTTACACACAGCATCCCTCCTCTTGGACACTGTCAACTGCTGAAAACTGAGGGAAAGTCTCTTGTTCTGGGGCCCTGCTGTCTGATCTTCCCATGGTTCTCCCACTGTGAAATGGAAGAAGCTGGCTGCCAGACTGGGGAATCCTTTCATTCCACCACCCATTCTCACAGCTCTCAGAGTTGTGCCAGAAACCCTCATTCCTCCTGGACTTGAAGCTCTTCCTTACATTTCTGGCTCCCAGTAGCACAATTTTCTTTCAAAAAGAGCATCATCAGTCCTCTCTTATTATACAGAAAGCTTTTCAGGAAAAGGGATAGCTGGAAGGATCCCAACAGCTGGTATTTATCCAGGAGACTGATAATTGTAGGCAACATGGGCCTCAAAAATTATTAGACAGCTCTGGCTTTATAAAGATGTGATGTAGAGAAGGTCAGGCTAAATGCAACAATCCCTTCCAGACTTAAATACTATGAATCTGCTAAAAGATCATTTGTTTTATTCAGTGTCTTACAACGAAATGATTATGCTCACCCTTCCTCCCAGCACATCACTACCAGTGACAGATGCACAAAATAATACTGCTCCAGACAGAATGAAAGATAATAGGCTCAAAAGAGGGAAAAAAAATTAATCTACATTATTTAGATATTACTACCAGGAGGCACAAAGATATTACTCACTTTGGTCTTGCATTGGACAGGAGCATCTGCATCAAAACAGATGCATTTTCACAAAGGCAATAAAAAATTACCCAGCTGATACAATATTTTATCTGATACATTTGTGGTATATTGCATTATTTCCATGCAGCTGGAGTCCTGCAATCAATATCCAGTCCTGCAATCAATATCCAGTAATCTGGATCTGGAACGAGGTTCTTTGTTCCTTATGAGCCTGGACCTGTGACAGTGGATGAAAATCTAAATATATAAAGTAGTATTCAAGTTGTTAATCTATTCCACTAAACAGTCTTTCTGGACATATTCCAATATAAAGTAAAATGCTTTGTGCTGCAATGGAAGAATTACTGCTATTAAAGGATTTAATCCCAAATACACCACAGTGCATTTCTTTATACATCCAGCAGAGTCTGGAGGGCTGCTATTTTTATCAGGTTTGTATTTTACAGGGAAGCATTGAGTGCAGGTTACAGCACTGGTCCACACCAATGATTCCCCATACAAAGGCAGAGTTTTGCAGAACCAGCAAAGCTGGACTGTTTTAGCTGGAAGTACTGAAGGTTTAATCATTACATATATTATTATATTATTATATTAATTTATTATATTTTTATATAATTATTATATAAAATTATAATATATAAATATATGCCATATAAGGTGTATAATATATATTAATATATATTATATAGAATATTATATAGAATATATATTATAGAATATCTG
>JAYDZK010000271.1:28328601-28417125 GCA_034509185.1 Euphonia xanthogaster
AAGAAAAGAAAAGAAAAGAAAAGAAAAGAAAAGAAAAGAAAAGAAAAGAAAAGAAAAGAAAAGAAAAGAAAAGAAGAGAAAAATCAACTGATCAAATGTATCTGCTATCTGTGATCAAAAAGATCTGAGTTTTTGAAAAACTGAAGATTTAGGGTCTGGACACGTTGGGTAAAAGATGCAGTGTGGAGGCGTGGATCTCGGTCTGGTACCCAAAATACACACAAGACAAAAAGCTTCTCCCTGCCATCACCAATAAAGCACAAAGATGAGCTCGCCTTCGTGAGCAAAATTAGATGCTACTGAGTGAACAGACACAGAGCCAGCTTGTCATCACTGTAAATAAAAACAAACCAACGACAAAACCATCTAAACCAAAGGGTTGAAATGAGTTTTCAGATAAAAAGGCCACCCAGGGAAAACAGAGGAGGTCAGATGCGGAACACATCACTCCCAAGTTTGCCAAGGGATTTGGCAAATCCTGCTTTGTTGGCCAAGGGCCAGTGTGGTTTCTCTGGGGACTGACCCGTGGCAGCAGCACATCACTCTAATATTGCAGGGTTCAGAGCATATTGGACAAACAGTAGTCAGAAATGTTTCAGGCACAGCTGATCTCACCTTGAGATGGGGGGAGAGAGCAGAATATTTGCAGACATCTCTTTCAGGTGAGCCTGCAGGCCACCTGGTTGGGCTGGAACTGAGAGTCAGCTGATGAGCCCCACAAAAGACAGCACAGCACTCAACCTCTACCCCAAAAAACAGAAATAGCAGCTGACAGCTACAAGTTATTCAGGTAAACAGGCTCTGACAAGATGGTTCTCCTAGGCTAAAGAGACTTCATCACAGTCATGCCCTTGTGGAGGCCAAAGGTTCATGCAAAAGGGACCTCCACCATCACAAGCCCTTCCAGGCAGAGCTGCACTAAGCAGCACCTGGACATCAGGAACAGAGAGCAGACAAGGAAAAAAAACCTCTCATCAAACACCAAGCTGCCCTCAGCATCACAATGCTTAGTGTGAACATGCTTTCAAGAGCCCCTAAAAGTAGTGGAAGCTGCAGGTAGGGATGGTGAAGTGTGGTTTCAGCTTCTACCATTTTATGAAACAAAAATCTTACAAGTTCCATGGAGAAACACAAAATGACCCCAGTTTCAAGAGGCTTGAGAGAGTTTCCTAAGGATGGTGACAGCTGCAGCACTGGAGCCTTCTCCAGAGCCCAGAGAAGGGCAGAAGAACTTTGACAGCCCCACCATGGTCTAGGGCTGTGCTGCACCCTGGGGAAAAAGAGAACTGCCAGGCTTCTCTGCCCCAAACAGAAAAACATTTTGGAAATGCTGCACATAATTTGTCATAGCCAACTCTGGTAGAGAAGAAGAAACACAAGACAAGATGTACCCTGGCCAGGAATGAATGCTGGTGCAGGAGAAAAGGCAGAGAAAAGGCTCCTGTGGGAGCCTCAGGCTGGAGATAGGTCTAAAAAAGCAGCCCCAAATCCCCCAGAGGAGCAGGGGAGGTCCTGAGCACCTTCCAGGTGGGCATTGCTGACACCAAAGCTGGGTCAGGAGATGCAAACAGGTCCAGGGGGCTTTAGGAATGTATTGGTCTTTCTTGCCTTTGGCTTCTCTCCTGCTTGTTACCATCTGTATTTTTTCCCAATTTACCTGAAAGCAGCATCTTTTTCTCCACTTTGCCTTCAGAAAGTGAAGCAGCTAAATCAGGAAAAAGCTGGAGAAGAGCAGTGTGCATGGAAGGAAAGTGTGAAGCTGCAGACCCACGCTCAGGAGCAAAGGAAAGGCAGAGGGTCAGGAAGCCAATGTTTCCCCACAGTGCTTATCCATTTTTGTTACTAGCCTCCATGGACAAAGTTATTTGCCAATTTGCTTTTTGCAAGGTGTTGGGCCCAACACACCAAAACCATATGTGGCTGTGGGCTCTTTCCAGCCCACTGTGAGACACTCCTAAACACAACACCTCCCAAAACAGGCAGGGGAACAACTCCCCCCACACCCCAGCCCATAACTCAGTGCCTCTTATGAGATGGCACAGAGGAGCTGGGGACATTCCTCTTGGAGTGGCCCCTGGGGACAAACAGGACAAGGAGCTGCATTTCTGCCTGTATTCTCCTCCCCCAGCAGTGGCACCTCGCAGAGGTTTGGGGACCATCACCACACCCCACAGCACATCCCCACCGTGGGGCCAGCTGCACCACGAGCACGGCCCTGGCTCAGGGCACCCAGAGCAGCAGCTTGTCTAACACAGCTGGTGCTAAATTGCCTTTAAAATGATAAAAACCAGAGAGGGGGCTGGAGATGGAGCAGCAGTGCTCTCCCCAGGGCCCCAGTTCAAAGGGACACAGCGGGGCTGTGCTGGCACCGACAGCCCCCACTGCTGCCAGCCCCCAGCACGGCGACACGGCAGGGGGGACACCAAGCCCAGCCTTTGATGATTTTTCTCTTCCCACTGTGAACACTAATAACTTCAGAGAGGGCATCCTGACACGTGCAGGGCCACCACTGATCCAGCTGCAGCATAATGAGATAAGGGGGGAGGAAAAAAGGGTTTGGGGGGGCCTCTGAATGTGGGGATGTCTTGGCTTTCTGCACGGCACCTCCAGCCATTCCTGGGAGCTGCACGTCACAGACCCACGAGTGTTGAGGGACAGATGGAGCGGCCCCTTGAGGGACACAGAGAGATGGGAACTTTTGGAATCCACCACCAAATTGCTGCTGAAACATCAGAAAAATTTCCTTTACCACCTCCAGGTGTGTAAAGCTTGGAGCAGACGGTGACTCCTCTGTTCCCTCAGCCACAGTATCAAAGCATTTAATTTTCCCAGCTTTCAGTGGGGACCTCAGCCCGACCTCAGCCCTCTTCTGATGCCTCACACACCCAAAACGAAAGCCCCACAAGGGGCAGGATGCCCAAGATAGCACACACAAGGGTGGGAGGAACAGCCTCAGTCTTCTCCAGGGAGTGTTGGCTCTGAAATGTGACAGTGGCCTCTTGTACATCATTCCTGATTATTTCAAGGAACAGAAATCCTTGCCTCCCGCAGCCCTGCCGCAGAGCCCAGCTGTGTGCTGACCTTACAATTCACTGAGGTGCCTCTAAGAGTTTACCACAGTTCTGCCATCCAAGAAGTTACCACAGCTGTGGTGAGGAGCTGTGGAAGCCCGGCAGCTCCTGTGAGGACACTCCACCTGTGAGGACACTCCAAGCCTGGGCACTCACCCCTGGTTCGTTCCCCACTCGTTCCGGATGCAGAGGTGCTTGTGCACAGGGTCCTTCATGTAACCTTCATAGCAGAGACATTCCCCTGTGGAGACAGGGACATCAGGGACATGGGAGAGCACCCATGGGAAGGCTTTCCATGTGCTTCCCTGCCGAGTGCAGCCTGCAGCCACACCAGCACACCCAGCAGCTCCAAAGGAGGTGAGGAAGCACCTTCCCACCACAGCTGGGTTGAGGGGGCAGAGGTGAGCTCACACACCCAGCCCACCCTCAGGAACACTCACCTGTCTCGGGGTCACACTGGTGCTCACAGGGGTCCAGGAGGCGCCGGGCACAGAGGTCCAGGGCCCAGGGCCCACTGGAGTTTTGCTGGGAGAAGAGGACAACCTGTGCTGGGTTCAGCCAGTCACTGGCATCCAGCTGGCTCCCCTCCAGCAGGATGAACCGGCTTCCTGCCACCGAGACAAGGGCAGTCAGTGACAGCCACCTGCTGCTGCACCCTCCATCCCATGGTGGTCCCCTGCATCCCATCCATCCCGTGATGTTTGCCCCCCATCCTGTGATGGATCCCTCCATCCCTTGCCCAATCACTCCACCCTGAGAAAGTACCCTCTGTCCCACAGCAGTTCCCTCTGTGCCACAAGGAATCCTCTGTCCTGTGCCCATCCTGTCTGCCACATGACAGCCCCCTCCGTTCCACACCTGTCTTCTCCATCCCATGATATCTCCTTCCATCCTGTCTCTTTCCCCTCTGTCCCACAGCAGCCATCTCCATCCCACACCCCTCCCCTTGGTGCCACACCGAGGTCTGATCCCTCTGTCCCACCATGTCCTTCATCCTATCATGGTCCATTTAATCCCATATCCATTCCCCTCCAACCCACAATAATCTCCTCGGCCCTGTGCCCATCCCCTCCATCCTGCAGCAAGCCCTGTGTCCCACAACAGCCATCACCACCCTCTGTCTGTCTCTTCTGCCCTGTGCCTATCCCCTCCACCCTGTACCACTCCATCCCTTGCTCCCAACACGGTACCCTCCATCTCACACCAGTCCCCTCTGCCAGGGACCCATCCCCTCCATCCCCCTCTGTCTTCCACCCATCCCCTTTATCCTGTGCCCATACCCTCCATCCCATGCCCATTCCCTCTGTCCCACTGGTGCCCTCCATCCCCACCTGTCCCTCCTGTCTTGCCCCCATCCTGTCCATCCTTCCCCCTCTCCTCCTCCCTCACAGAGTGGGGCAGGAAGGAGTGGGTAAGAGCAGGGGGTGCTGGAATGGGTAAGAGCAGGGGGTGCTCACCGTCAGCAATCAGGTGCTCAGGGACATGGAGGGTGATCTTGACGACGAGGGGGCAGTTCATGTGGGAAGAGCACACCAGGCTGATGACACAGCTCGTCACACTGATGAGGGTCAGCGTGGTCTTGTTCACAGGGCTTCGGGGGGACCCCACTGCAGAACACAGGAGCACAGTCACACCTGACACCTGCAGCACCCAGGAAGGTCTTTGGGTGCAGCCAGGGGACCTCAGGATGCAGAGACCCTGCCCAGCCCCCTGGAAATCCAGCCTCAATCAAATCAAATGGAATCACTTTGGACTTTGAAGAACATGAAGCAGCCTTTGCCATGGGACTCTCCACCCCTCTCTCCTGCTGTGACCAAGATCTTCCTGCTCCCCCAGAGCCCTGGCTCTCCCACACCCTGCACTGCAGCATGCTGAGAACTTTGCAGCAGCAGAGCTTTAAAGGAGAGCAGCAATATTAGGGGGAAAAAAAAAGGTAAATGCAGTATCCTGGTTTTCCCCACTCCTTCTTGGCACTTCACTGGGGTTAATTTTGTCATGACAACAGGCTCATTGATGCTCTTGAAAAAGCAATAGAGAGCCCTAAGTACTCAGAGTGTGCAGGTCTTTGACTTTTAATCTTTCAGCTGAAGAAGCTGAGCAGAAAACAAACTGTCTGGAGACAAAGCCTGAATGTCTGTCTCTGTCTCTGAGCCTTCCAGAGTCAGCTGAAGGAGATGGCTCCCAGTCTTGGCACTCCCAGAAAAACAAGGCATCATCCAACAAACGAGGCTCAGCGAGGGAAAACAGACACTAACTTTCCTCTTGGGAAGAGGAAACCTCCCAAAGGGACAGAGCAAGGCAGTGGGGCAAGACTCCTGCCTGGGGAGCGAGGCTGTTCCCATCCTCTGGTGCACGTACAGCTGGAATGGGCACGGTGCTGAGCAGCAAGGCACGGCACGGGCCAGCCTTTGAAGCGTGTTACTCATTAATATACACCAGTGCCCAGCAGGAGCCTCCAGCAAAACATCAGAATGTATTCCACCCTCTGCTGAGAAGCTCCACCGGAGAGCAGCAGCAGCCTGCTGCGAAGCAGGGACTGCGGCAGCTGGGATTGCACTCGGCTTTCCATCTTTTTGCCAATGCAAAAGTCTCCAAACCCAGAGAAGCAATGGCAAGTGAGGCGAGAGGGATGGCTGGTGACCCCCTCTGCACCTGCACCCACCTCGGCTGCGCCTGCGGCTCCGCGAGGGGTCCGTGTAGAAGGTCAGCTGGGGGTCGGTGTCTGCCTCCGTCCCTGAGTCCCCCTCGGGGTTGAGAAACGCTGAGCCAGCTGCAGGGGACACTGAGTGTAGTCATGGAGGGGTTGGCACCGTGCCGCCCCAAACCTTGGCATCCTACACCACCCTTCAGGGAAAGCCTTGCACTACGGAGCAGAAGCTCCATCTGCCAGGAGCAGCAGGGACAGCATCTGCTCCCCTTCCCAGCACACACAGCCAGACCCCCCAGCACGGGTTACCTTGGCTTTTCCCCACGGCTGTGCCAGTATCCTGCAGTATTCACTGGGGCAAACACCACCTGCATCTTTGTAACCAGCCCAAAACCACTTGCATCCTTGCAGGCACCTCATTTTCCGTTTCTCCCCACCCAAACCCTCTTTCCCATGCTCTCTCCAGGCTCTGGTTCTATCTCTCCATCCCAGGAGAGGGTGGGTGGCAGGAGTGTGGGTGGGTGGGAGCCCAAGGCGCCCCACCCGCCCCAGGGGCCGCCCTACCTCGCGCTTTGTTGTTGATGCGCTTGCGCTGGCTGCTGGAGGTGTGGGACAGCAGCGTGGCCTGCTGGTGGTTGGAGTCCACGGGGCTGGTGGCAATGATGTTGTCCTTGTACTTGTTCATCAGGGACAGCTTGGCGTTGTCGCTCCCTGAGCAGGAAGGATTGAAGGCAAAAGATTTCAGGGATGAAGACTTTTAAAAGGGAGGGAGGTGAGAGAAAGGTTTCCTTGGGTCCACCTCCAGATCATCCTGAGGTGATCAAGGTGCTGAAGCCACTGAGCTGAGCTGCCCCCAGTGCACACTCATGAGCAGGTCAAATCCTGACTGAAGAGGACTGGCACCTCCACCAAACGAGCCAAAAGCTGAGATTTAACACTCAGCCTCTCAGGGAGCTTCTTCATATGCAGGAGAGCTTCAGGCACCACACCATGATCTTCCCAAACTGTTTGGGAAGGCTCTAGTTGGATGGCTCAGTTAGTGATATGACCAAAGAACAGGTTTGTTACAAGCCTCAAAGAATCCCTGCAGGTGATCAGAAGCCAGTGTTAACTCTGAATCATACTGATGGCAAGTAAAAATCTGCTACTGAAAACCTCACCTGAAGATGACACCAGAAATCTGGGGATACAGAAGGGAAGTTTGGGGGTCATGATGGGATAGCATGGAGGGAGCCATGTCACCATGATATTTTCTGAAAAAACCCTTTGCCAGGATTTCTTATCCTGGGAAGCTGGGAAGCTTCAGCTTCTCCACGTTTTGCTCCTCTGGAATGTGATCTGGAGAATTGTTTACCCAGCCTGTGAATTGTTTTTAATTAATGACCAATCACCATCAGCTGTGTCAGACTGAGGAGTCAGTCACGAGCTTTCATGAGCACTCTTTTCTAGCCTTCTGTCTGTATCCTTTCTCTTTCTTTAGTATAGTTTTAGTATATCATTTTCTTTTAATATAACATCATAATATAATATACCAGCCTTCTGAGAACATGGAGTCAAATTCTCATCTCTCACCTTGTCCTGGGGACCTCTCAACACCACACACCCATCCCAAGAGCTTCCCAAAACAGAGTTAGGACTTCCTTTGGCAGCATCCTGGAGGGGAGTGTAGCAGCAAAAGGAAATCAAAGCTGAGTGGAGACAGAGAATTTTACTCCAGAGAGGCGTTCAGGGCAGAAGGGAAGGTTGTTCACAGCCCATGTTTGTCTTGCTGGCTGCCCACAATAACCAGAAGGGAGGGATGCTAGGAATGAGGAATGCAGCAGTTTGAAAATATTTGCAAGTATCTCCTTCAGTCTCACTAGTAAATAACTTTTGTGGCAGTTTGGGGCTTTTTGGGAATACAACACATTTAAATGAAAATGAAAGGGAGGAAAAGCAATATTCAAAGCTACCCAAGGATTCAGGTAAATGCTATTGGCCTGTGTGGAGAAGGGATAGCTGAAAGCAGTAAAGAAATTATGAGAAAAGAAAGCACTGGACAGGCAGCAGGAAATAATCAAAAAGGATTGGGAGACAGGAGTCTGATTTTATGAAGGATTTTATGAGGGATACAAGAACCAGCCAGCAGAAAGTCAGAGTCAGATATTTAAGAGCAGAGAATGACAGACTGAGGAAGAATCCTGATGGATGCAAAAGGAATAAAGTCCTCAGATATTACTTCAGAAGGGAGATGTACAGTTGAAAACAGGGGAAAATCCATTGCAGAGGCAAGGATGGGATTAATTCTGAATCCTTCTCCACTCTGCATTTTTCAGGCAGCAGTGAAATACTTGACTGCAAACAACATGTTCACAGAAAAGGCACTAACAGGCTTGTGTTTACAGTGATGTTTTTCAGGACATTCCCTTTGATGCAGACCTGTTACCTCCTCCTCCCAGCAGCTGGAATGATGCCTATGCAGACAGCTAAAGACATTTTAACTGCTCTTTCTCCTGGTCTGCTGCAGATGAAGTATAGCAGTAGCAATGACAGTGCTGCCCCAGGAGCAGGACTTGCTCTGGGGACACCAGAGCCAGGTCAGGTTTGCTGAATTGGCCTCTGAAGAAGACTTTGGTTGGAGACCTGTAGAATTCACTGGTGACAAATTAAAAGGGAATTACTCTAAACTGCTTCAAAGAGAAAGGACAGCACTGTCCATCCACTGACATTAAAAAGCAGATGAGTCACTGGAAAAGATGAGTGTTTAATTCAATTCACCCTCTTTCATATTCCAGAGCTTATAGAGGTAATTTCTCTTCAGGTTGTGCTGAAGCACCAGCTCATAACTTTGAAAGAGTGGTTTAAAATCCTGGCTTTGCTGCATGGTGTTCCCAGAGCAGAGACCATAATTCAGCTTAACCCATACTTATTTTTACACATGCAAAAATAAAACACTCACACATTACATTTACCAGCCAGGGCTCAACATCCACAGGAGGGTTGGCTTCAAGCATCTGATGCCCAGATTGACAGAATGCCCAGTAAAGGACAGGTGTAGCAGTAGCCCTCTTTTCAGAATCACCACTAGTATTTGTCATCTCAATATGTCCATGCCATAAAAACTTTACTGCCCAAGATTTTGCTTTTGTAGCAGCTGACAAAGCTGGAAGAGCAGCCCCAGCAGGGCAGTTGGAAAAGCAATCCCAACCATTGAAACAGTTTCACCCCACCTCATCCATCCCTTCCCAAACTCTTATTTCCACAGGAGGTCCTGCTGCTAATAAATTCATATTTCAAATGGGCAGCAGTCCATAAGTAATGGTCTGACATCAATACAATAAAATTCAGTAAAGACGTAAATAGAAATCAAACACAAAAACATGAGTCAGGGGTCACAGGCTCAGCAAAATCACTGCAGAAATGGAGGTTTTTACAGACCATCCAAATGGCCACCATCACACTGCACACACAAGGATGGTCCTGCTCTGGGAGGCATTGGCAGATGCCATGTGCAAGACAGGGGAGATGGACATTCTGCTCTACACACAGCTGAGAGATCTCAGCTGGAATATTGCAGCTGGATTTGAGCATCTCACTAGAAAAATGTTGAAAATTTAGAGATGGTTCAGAGAAGATCACCAAGAATCATAAGAGGTATAGACAAACACAAATTACAGGGAAAGTTGGAAACAATTGGTTTAATTTTCACTATAGAAGCAGAGTCACCTGACTGGAAGGCAAACTGAGTATCAGTCTCTAAACAGGTAAAAGCAGAACATAATTGATAAGAAGACTAGATAAATGTGATCCCAGGCTAGATAGACCAGGTTCTGCAAAGGAGCAGGAGGAAGAAGCAGGGCTTGACCCCTTAAATGCACCCCAAGTTAAATAGAGCAACATATTTAAGATATATTTTATATAATTATAGATATATATTATTAAATTGTATTTTTATTAATTTGTCTTACATTAACATTTATAATTTTTATGTTTTCTATTTAATATATTTTATATAATTATGTATATAAATATATCTTTAGGATATACTTAGGATTTGCTATCTATAGCATATGATGTACTAGTGAAAAAAAGTATCTTATTTGTTAAATACTCTGAAACATCACAAAGTAAATCTCAAGGATATTAATACACTGAAAAAACCCTGCCAAGGCAATACCTGCATACATGTATGGCATAAGCATCAGGACATACAGGTAACATGGCTTGATAGAGCATCAAAATCAATTGCACTCAAAAATACTGTTGCTCTCAGCAATTGCATTTCTTGTAAACACATTAAAGGATTGATTCAATAACCAATCCTGGATTCATCCAATGAAACTATAGCCAGGAATATGCATGTTGATCACGAGGAAAGGTACTAAACCTCATGCAGCTAATAACATTTTCTAGCTTGAAGCCTGATACCTTTATGGAATTTGAGCTAGCAGAGCAGCAGCTGATATTCCTGCTTCCATGCAAATGCATAATCCTTTTCTGAAGGCTACTAAGCTCTTTGCCACCAAAATCAGTGGAACTCTGGCTGTTTACATCGGCTCTGTGAAAGGCTTTGAAGATGAAAAGAGCTGTGCAAGTGCTAAGTGCAGCTATTTTGGCAAGGAATCCAGACCAGAAACACAGGCTATTACACACAGGTCCTATTGTTTCCTGTCATCCCTGTCAGATGGCACAAAGCCAGCAAAACCCAGGCACTCTGATAAAAAGGACAGAGGGGGAAAAAAATCATTTTCTGGAGGAGGCTTTCAGAGGCACTCTTAGCAGAAGTGCACAGTGAAACTTTGCTTTGTGTCCATTGCTAATCCTTACTTGTATCAACTCTTTTATTTGTTCTGACATGGTTTTTGATCAGTCACTAAGTCAGCATTTGAGGGACTCCCTCTGAACATCAGTTTATGCACATGAGCAGGAGAAGAGTGGGGGCGTTGAGGTGAAGAGGCTGGTGGCAAAAAACAGCTCAAGTTGAGCAGGAAAAATAAGAATAGAAAGATTGTTCTGAAGAACCCAGAGCACAGATGAAAGAACCCTAGACAAACTTCCTGGTTCAAATAGAAGAGAGCAGGTGAAAGGTTTGTTGTTGTCTTTCTTGTGCTTATTGGTTGTGAGGTTTGGTTGGTTTTTTTTTAGACTAAGGAGTCAAAAGTCTCACGGTTTTAAAAAAAGTTCAGAGGAGAAAAACTATTAAAAATAGCATTGGAAACACACACTACAAGCAGGTAGGGAATCTACAGCTGAAGAACTGTACAAAGCAATTCCTCAAGAATGTAAATAAAAACAGAGCAAACAATGAAGAGAAAGAAGAAGAATCAAGGGGAAGGTGAAAAAAATGAGTAGAGATAAACAGGCTGGGTTTAGGGCAGGACTCAGAAAAAACACACCAACATAATATTATAACAGAAGTCTTGGAAAAGTCTGCAGGACCCAACTGAATCTGATAAATTCGTTTCATAAAACCTGAGCAAAAGTGGATGGAAGACCACAAAACTCAACCCAGGAATTATTCATGGACAACAAAATATAGATTTAGGTATCCCAAAATCCTGCAGGCTCTGAGGGCTCCAAGTGGAGAACAAGAACCACAAAGACACTGGAAAGAGAAGGACTAAGTTGCTATTGACTGCAGATGAATCAAGAATATTGCAAGATCCATGTGGTTAAAGCTGTTTTTTTTTTTTTTTTACAAAATTCATAACTGAAGCAAGTCAGCAGCCTGGAGGGAAGCAAATGAAGAAAACTCTTTGGCTGCAGAAATTGCTTCAGGTAAATGGTAATGAAATACATGGAATAACAAGGTCTAATGACACAGAGTGGTGGGATCATAGAATCATGAATTGCATGGAATAACAAGGTCTGATGACAGAGAGATGTCTTATTTAATTCCTGTTGTTGCATTGAGTTAACAGACATGCTTCACTTCCAAATGTGTGGAGCACAGAGGTAAGCAGCCAGCCAAGCAATGCCTGTCTTGAGCTTTCCAGTGTATAAAATTAAATGCAGTGTCATAGAAATGTGGATTTGAGCTAAAGCCCAGCAGGGCCAGAAGTGCCCAGCCACTCCTGCAGGTCCAGCCCCAGGAGGAGCACAGGGAATCTGCTGTGCCAAGACAGCTGAGCACCACATGAGCCATCCATGGATTCAGGCCATTGCCCACAAACACAGACGCTGCATTGAGAGCCTTTCATCATTTCCCACCTTGTGTTTGATGCAGTGGGTCAGGAGGGCTTCAGAGGGCTCCTACAACAGCAGAAGACTGAGGTGTTGGGTACAGACCTCTGTGACTGCTGCAAGTGTGAACCCAGCTTTTCTAGGATCAGCCTCATGTGTCTCTGCTACACAGAGAGAGCTCCAGAGGGAGCTCAGAGGGAAGCAACCAGCAGGAGAGGGCTGCAGGATTTCCTCATCCCCTCATCCCATCACACGTTTGCAGGCTGTGTGATTTGGGACACAGGAGCCAATGTCCCCCTGCTTTGCCTCTCTCCTGGATCCCCTTCTCCAGAAAGGGGCAAAGGGCTGCCCTGGGCCCACACACAGCTCTTGCTAAAGCCAAATAAAACAGGGGGGGAGAGTAAACTTAAAAGCAAATGCTGGCTGTCATGGTGAATTTCCAAACAGTCTGTGAGTCACTTAGAGGAAGTTTCTACATGCTTATGTCTTCCAGCTCAAATAAAGTAATTAAATTATCTTAACTACTGAGTAGAAAAAGCTTTATTATTGCAATAGCTAGGTCTGCAGATGAATCATGGTGCCCTTACATAGCATAGGTGGTTTATCACAGAAGTCATCCAATTGCCTTTTAGGACAGGTGGCATTTACTAAGAGAAAAAAAATATGCTTTTTAATGTCTAAGCAGAAAATGCAATCCCAAACATTGCCTTTTCTCAAAAAAATACATTGAAAAGGCAACTTTTAAAGGGGAGAGGCAGGCTGCAAAGCTGTTCTGACACTAGTGATTAAATCCTAAGAATTTAAGTCTGTGTTGCTCTGCAGAAAGAGATGAAAATACCAACAGCCCATAACCAACACCTTCTGCAGACTGAATTAGTGTCATTGACAGTAAGATTTTCCTTGGACACAAATGAAGAATGGCCCATGTATGATCCAAGATGTGGCCATACCACTGTCACAGGACATGCCATAATATAGAAAATAAACAAAGGTGACATGCAAAACATTTCTGGGGGAGGCTCTGAAACAGGCTCTGCTTCCATGTCATCAGCAAAAGCAAGAGAATTTTCTAAATGACTTAGCAACCAGCATGTTAAGGTTTTTTGCAATTCTCACCAAAGTAACAAAAAAAAAAAAAAGTTTTCTGAGCATTCAACACTTTTAAAAACAGAGTTAAGACATCAGAATATTTCTCTCACATGCCCTTGACAGAGAAAGGCTGCTACATCCAGTTTTACAAAGGGCCAGGAGGGACAGACCCTACAGAGAGAACAGTTTTTGTGGGTAGGTAGCTGTACTGAACCTAGGACTAGACAGAGTGAATGAGGGCTAATAAAAGCTATGGTAGGTCAAATATGGGTTTGGGTTTGTTTTTTCCTTCTTGCTTCACCAAAAAAGCCGCAGGAGAAAGGACAGTGTGGTGCTCTGACCTCTCACCCCTGTTTTCTCTCGTGTGATGGGAGTTGTGACTGTCCTTTCTTTTTCCGTAGAGAACTCAGATTATGAAACCAGAGCAAGAACAAGTCATGTACAAAAAAAAGTTCCTTAAAAAGGCAAAAATTAACCACCCTTGGAAAAACAATAAGGGAGGAATGTGACCAGCACAGCATTTCCCGTGGCCTGTATACTTATCTCATACCACACTGATCAAGTGGCTTACTTGTCTCTACCCGTTACAAAAGGGATTCTTTGCATTTTCACGTGGTTCTGCTCCACAACCAACCACACAGTTTTACTACTTTGTCTTAGCTATTTTGGTGCTTAGATACTCAAATCCTTCCCCCTTCCCCCCACTAAGTAAATTTTCCAGGCTAAAGTTCAAAGTGAATTCCAATGTGATTATATAAACACATGCATACTGTAGATTGACATCATACAATGCTATTCTTTGTTGCTGGATTTTTTTTTTGTCTTTTTAGTTTGCAACAACTTCAGTATGCCTGGCTTGCTACCCTAAAATAGTAGCTTATTACACCCTACTGAATAAGATAACACTGTATTTATTCCTCTGGCAGTTTGGTTTTTGCAAGGAAAATAAAGCTCAAGATTTAATTCATAAAAATAGACTCGCAAAGGAAAAATAAAAGTAACAGACCTTATGAATCTCTCTGTTTATTAAGGCATGTGAGCAGTGGAGTGGAGAGAAAGCAGGTTTATATGTTTCAGTCCATCATGACTGTGAAATTGAACTGTAAATGGTACCTAGTGCAGCCAAGTGAGACAGACACCATGCCGGGAGTTAATGGAAATGTGGAGAGCTTTTCTTTTTAACAAAGTACTTGAGCAATTATTGCAGCACACCCACAGTGAAATGAGATAAAGTTAGGCTGTGCATTACAAAGGCTGTTAACTGCAAAATAAATTTACTGACAGCCATTGGGAACCTTTCATTCCTCGTTCCTTTTTCTGCACCTATTAGCCAAAAACACCAAGCAGTGCTGGTGGGGCTGAGCAGCCAGTGGGGTGGGAGGTTTGTTATGTGCAAATCTGCTGGGATGTCACACTCACCTGGCAGAGAGGTGGGGCTTGGGGAGCCATCCAGCCCTGCCACCAAAGCAACGCAGGCACAGAGTGCTTCTGACAGCCCTGAAGCTCTCGGGGCTTTGGATTGACATTATTAACGTTTCACTGCAATAGTAAAAATCCAGCAGAATTCCCAGCCTCACCTTTCCCATCACTCCCCTGGCTGTCCTGAGGCACCAAGGAGTTGAAGGTCATGTTTGAGGCTCAGCCTAGCACTGAACTCCAGGGACATACAGGATGAAGGGCAAGTCCTCCTTGCCCTCTAAAACTATCCTTGTCCCATGGCTTATTAACCTCCCCTCCCTCCAGCCCCAGCTGCTCCCCAGAAGCCCTGTGGCTACACCAGCGTGTCCAATGGCCAATATTGATCTCCTGGGGCACAGCTCACCCCGTGTGCACAGTCAGGCAGAGAGCCCTGCCCAGCTGTGTGCAGCCTCTCATCCCCCCATCCAAAGGGGAACTTGGCTGGATGAACTGTGCAGGTGAAAACACAACCACTCCCTCTCAGTCAGGAAGCTGAGAGGAGCTTTGCCTCCTAAGAAAATAAAAAGAAAATCTCAAACAGACACCAAGAGAGAAAGGCTGCCCGTACAGAAAGTATTCATCATTGATCACAATGGTTTTCTATGGATTTTCCATTTAAGGGAAAAATCCTTCCCTTTCAGAAGGGCATTAGAAAATACCACTGGTATGTTATGGATTACATACCAGAGGAGACTGGCCTCAGCACCTCGTGAGAAACCCACTAGAGAAGCCAATATAGGAATGATGTTAAAATGTTTGGAAAAGCAAACCATTTCTATATCAACCACAACTTCTGTTTTACAAAGTCCTTTATTTCCTAGCAGGGCCCATGCTTGGACCTCTTGGATGTATCTTTTTGTGATAGCAGCACTCTATCTTTTTATCATGCTATATTGAGAGCATCTCAAATGCAACCTGCATCAAATACAGCACCTTGACCCAGAGTCAAGCCACATTTTAAGCCATCCCCATGACATCTCTTACACCTATGGCAACACAAGCAAGCTCCCTTTTGCATTTCCAGTGCAGATAAAGTGAGAGCTATTCACACACAACTTTTCTCTTGCTATTCCTGGTGTCTGTGCTGAACCATCACTCTTTTCAGCAGGTGCACTGACTTTGCTAACTCTCCCTCCTGGAGCTCATTGTCATGGCTTGTTGCTGCTAGCCTCAGAGTTACACAACCCCTAAAGCACTGCTCCCTTCTTTTCAGGGAGGTATGATTTGAAGGTCTGTATCTTTTGGCCTCACAGCTATTATTTGTGGCTGTCAGTCAGAAAACAGAAACTGGAATGAAAACAACCAATGCTCTCTCCTTTGCAGCAGACCTGTCACTGCCACTTTTTCCTGATTTTATTTAACATAATCCAGATTTAGTTTGTTTTCCTTGCTCATGTGTCCTATACAAGCATCCTACACATCCTACCCAACGCACTCTCCATCCCCTCCCTAACGCTAATCCACCCCCCAGCAAACAAGAGCCTGTTACCTCCAGGAACTGCTCTGATTCCAGCTCTCCTGAGGCAAAGCTGTCCTCACACAGCTCCTCCCTGCTGAGGAGGAACACTATTTTGCAGCAGCACTTAGACATGAAGCCAACCTGGACCCTGGGGAAGTCACTGCTCCATCCTGCCCAGAGCTGCTAATGCACATGGACCTGCTCCTCTTCTGCCTTGCAGCATTTCCAGTGCCTGGCACGTCTGTCAGTTTCTTTCCATGTTGCTTTTCCTTTTTGCAGTGCAGCAAGATGCCAGCTTCAGCTTTCTTTTTTTTTTTTTTTTTTTTTTCTTTTTTTTGCACTGTGTGGGCTCTAGATCTAACATTATGTTTCAGATGCTACTGAGTAGCCAAATGTGACACGATTTCAAGGTTGGCCTCAAGGTGGTTAACTCTGAGAGTCAGCCTTTCAATCACCATCAGATACTGATCAAACAAAAATAGATGAGGGCTGACAGCAGGCTGGCTTATTATACCCTCTATTTCCAGCTGGTTTAGTTCAAGATGTTTTCATCAAGTGAGCCTCCAGCTCACCTCACTAGTATGCAAGGAAGGCAGGAGGGAAAATGGGAAATGGTTGTACAAAGATGGAATAGTTTGTGATTTATAGCTGAAGAAAAACTAAGACAATGGTTTCCCCTGATTCACTAGATGTAATTGTGCCTTGAGCATCACCGTAAGACAAAGCAAATCCCAAAGATAAAACCAGTCTGGGGGAGGAGAGGGGACCCACAGCTGCAAAGTTATAATTTCAAGATGCAGCTTCTCTCCCTTCCCTCGCATAAACATTACGTCAAAATGATCATAAACCTGCAGCTGCCCAAATGGCACTTGTGTCCTCACACAGAGCTCACTATTGACTTCAAAGGAACAGAGAGATACTGAGAATTTTTACCTTCAGTTTTCCATGCTGATAGAGATCAGGGAGATTTGTAGACTTTGATCATCCCTTGTTTAATTCAAGTCAGATGGAGCCCAGTTGAGTTGTGAGGGTTCAGCTTCAGCAGGGGACTCTACACCCCAGTAGAGTTTTCCCCAGTCTTTCTTCTCCTCCCAAGCACCTTATCCTGACCCAGCTGATTTCAAACTCTTCTGCTCAGATCTTGGTGAAGAACCAACTTGTCATTTGTCAGCACTTCCTGTGATTATCACACAGCTGTCTCAGGCAAAGGAGCTACACCTTTGCTCACCATTCTCAAAATATATTTTTTTAAAAAGACTTTGGCTGCTCTACAGTTCCACAGTCAGAGCCCCCTAAATACAGGGACATATCTTAAATTGATGTCTAATATAAGTTCTACTCTTTTACAGACACTGCTGATTTTTGCACCTGTAACCAATTTAAACAGTGGTTATGAGTGTAGCTGACCTAAGAATAAATGAGAGGATAAATGAGAGGCTTTAGCTTCCCATTAAATGCCTGGGTTCAGCTTTCACAGATTCATCATTTCACCTGAACAGGTTCTAGACAATCCTAACACCACCTGTTCACCAAAATATTGTCTCTACATGTTATGTTGTCTTTCCAGCTTGTTTGTAACAGGTTCTAGACAATCCTAGCACTTCCTGTTCTCCAAAATGTTGTCTCTACAAGTTATGTTGTCTTTTCAGCTTGTCTCCCTTTCAGCAGAGATAAATGTCCGTGTCACAGGGCAGAACTGTTGTAGCCCTCAAAGCACAGCACCTGCTTACAGAGCAATATTTATTTTAGAAGAAACAACAGCAAACCACAGGTCCCATGCAAAGCCCTGAGCCCACAAAAAGCTCTGCAGAACTTGGTCTCTGCTCTGGCTCCCTGTGCAAATCCCCATTAATTTGGGGGGACCTTCTCATCCATAACTCCTTCTGAGCACAAAAAAAAAATCAACATCTCATATGCAGTCCCTCATTCTTCAGGGGAGGAGCACAACCCCACTGCTGTGGCTACCAAACCCCACCAAATCCCATGGCTGTGGCTGAAAGTCTATTCCCAGGATCCAGAGAGATTCCCAGAATACACTGAGAACTGGGTAACGTGGTCCCAGCAGGATTAGAACACCTACAAGGGTGAGGGGGAGCTGAGGTGGGAAGGACACTGGCATTGCAGGGGTGACAGGCCAAACAACATCCAGTGCCTCTGGATCTCACATCCCCCAGTAAATTATGAGGGGGATGTACTCCATACAGAGTCACAGCTCCTGCTGAAGGTACCAAAATTACCTGTCTGGACTTAAAGGGTCTTAAAACCCCACCACTCGTTAAGGGTACAGGTAAATGCTGTTCTAGCTAGTGGGATTTTGACCTAAATGTGGTAATGATCTAACAACCAGCTCTTTCTTGCAGGGGCAGGATCTTAGAGCTTCCCAAAGTAGATGCATCGGCGGGAGTTAAATGTCACCATGCACCTTTGGCTGATTAAACTCTGATTTTCCCCATCTGATACAATTGTAAGAGTGCACCGTGCTGATCAGACACACATTTTGCACAAAATGTCACGCATGTTTATTATTAGATTAAGCTGCAGTAGGTTTAATTTTAGATCTTTTGATTCAAGTGGTGCAATGAAGATTAAATGTTAGGCATTATTAAAGATGCAGATGTGGACATATTGAATTATAAACCTCATTAAGTGCGATGTCCTAGACAGGCTTCTGAGATAAGCTACAAAGGACTTCCTTACTTCATACCAAAGTTATTAAAATATTAGAAGGTAAATCTAATCATAAAAATATTATTATAGAATGAAACTGATACTTTAAAAGTGTTATTACAAAAGACTGTATTTCTTTCATGTATAATTACTTCCTTCTCAGTTTAGATTGCTGGACTGATATTGAAATGCAAGTATTTTTCCTTTTTTGAACACACATAAAAAGTAAGTACAATAGAGCCAAATTTTGTCACTGTTTGCAGCTTCTGAGCCTTGAAAAATCCTCCTTCTCAATGTCAAGCTTTTAGTTGTCACCAAGATTAAAGTTATCCACTCATGATTACATCTGGTAGCAAAGCCATCCCCACTTGCATGGATGTGGGAGTGGCCAAGACAGTTTTCACAGTAAGTATACAACAGGATTTTGGGATGCCTGAGGTGGCTAAGTTTAGAGAAGGTGATTTCCACCACAGAATGGTGGAACAGGGCAGAGATTCATGAAAAGATAAAGGCACATGGGGTGCATTCTCATATTCCCTCATCAAATTCTTTAACGTCAGTTAATTGCTATAACTTCCTCTTCTGTTGTACAAAAGTAGGGGATATACAATGAAATTACAAAGGGCAGAAGAGGAAAGTTTCAAATTCATGCAACAATTTTTTTTTACCAGCTACATAATGAGCTTGTAGGACTCATTTCTATGAGTTATGGAGGTTCCCTGTCATTCCACTTCACAAGGCTCCCTGTTGGCCTGAATAATAAGAATTTCACCATGTCACTGGTGAGGCCAAATGATCTATATGGTATAAAAGCAGTGCTAGCCCAGACCATCAGCCAACCAGTGACTGACAGGTGGGAATTCCTGCAGGAATTTCATAATTGCACAGTCTAGCCCTTCCCTCCTGAGGGTTTTGCTCTGGCTCTTAATATCAAGACCAAGACATTGCTCTAACAAAATGGAGCAACTGCAGCTCTTTGAACCCCTGGGCAGGAACAAACCATCTCAGACTGCACCAGGACTTTGATAGATTTTGTCAGAACTCATTGGAAATCCATATCCAAGTTCTGGAGAAGTTCTCACCACTTCTGCTAATAATCCTTCCATTGCAAGGAAAGGCTATGATAAAAACATTGCCCAGTTATTAGATTGATTACTTCTCCCTCCAAATTTAGACATCAATATTTGTCACATCCTAAGCCACCTCTAGAAAGAGACCATAAAATCCTTTAGTTCAAGATCCATGTTTTCCTAACAGGATTTTCTTCTATTTCCCCATTAAACTCTGTGACTGCAGTAGATAAAGGCCATTCTCATGCACTGAGAGCAATTCTACCTCTCATTTGCTAAACAATTGAATTTGTAAAGTAATATAAGGATTTAAGAGCATTTTCTATAGCTGTGTTATGTCAACTGAAAGAAGTGACCACAATGGATTTGATGCATGATAAGATAGATGAATTTGCTTGTTTGCAAGATTTGCTAGATCTGCTAACCTGTTTTGTCTCTCAGCATATGGAGCAGGTTTATTTTCAGATAAAGCTGGGAAAGAAAGCACCAATTTATTTGATTGCATTATATTTTACATTGGATGTTCCTTTTGGGATTCTTGTGAAAGCTGGCATTTATTTTTATCTATCTGTCACTGACTGGAGGCACTTGATGTCAGAAATGGTAAGATAAAAAAGCTTGTTTTACAAATAAACCTGTAGGAGCAAAGCTAAAGCAATGATTTCTGTAAAGTAGGCAATCACATTCTAGTGGGTTAGGGTTTGAATATTGCAACCATTATGAGAAATTGAAAATAAAACCTGAAATGAAATACCTCACTGCCACTAGGAAGGGAAGTGAGGAACAGGGAAAGCAAGACTAGTAGCAGATTATCAAAATTTTTATTTCATTTTTCCAGTAGAGAGTTACCAATTCTCCTTTTAGTTGCTTTTATGTGTGACAGGCTAAATATTTTTAGTAAGAAGTTTCTCTTTTACTAAAACCAAATTCAATTTAGCACTATTTTTTGTACTGAGCAGAATAAAACAACAGGATTTAAAAAGAATTATTAGATTACTTGTGAGGGTTTCTGAGAAACCCTCTGAGCATGGTTGGGTACTTTTATCTTCGTTTCCTTGTCTTTTGCAATTTTAATTTGATAAAATGCACATACTGTGAAAAGTTCAGTTAAATATTTCATTGTTAATGCATGCTGCAGAAAGCAAAAAACCCAACATAATACTCTAAAGCCAAGCTCTTCTGTATTTGTTTTGGTGGGTAATTTGTTAGTGTAAATGAAAAAAATAAAATCAAGATTCCTACCAAGAGTAGGCACTGTGAAAGAAGGCAAAAAGTAATAAAGCACCATGATGAATTCAGAGTTGCAGACAGAGCTACTAAATAAAATCCACTGATGGGGGACTCAGGGCTGTTGCCTTTCCTTCTGCTCTATAAGCACAGGTCTGCAGAGCTCAGATTGTTTCTGAAGCTGGAAGCTGCAGCAGCTCCTGTATCCTGGTTGTGAGTAAAACCAGCCATGACAACATGATCTCTTGCACAGCCTGTAGGTTTCAGCACATGGGCAACTGTAAGATGACTCACCACGCTCTTAATTGCAGCTTTGATCATTTAATCTCTTTGGAATTACTGAAGGCTCCATTTCCGCTTTCCAGTTACAAAAACCATCAGAAAAGGATTTGAGGTTTCAGGTCAGAAAGTTCAGCTTTGCTTTTTAAATCCCAGCCCCGTTCAGCGAGGATCCACAAAGGGCTGCAAACAACAAGACAAAAGCACAAAACAGATCACAACAGGCCAATCTCCTTAGCCTTGAGCATCCTATGCTGGCATCCACCTCCTCATCTTGTCTGCCATTGCCAGGCCAGAACTTCCATTGCTTTGGAAAGCCCCCTAAAAGCACGGATGCTTTCATTGTGGTTGGCCTGCTGCTGGCACTAGTCACTGTTCACACATTAATGAGGTGCTGTTTATGGTTTTTCAGTGAGATGATCTGCTCAATAGCCAAGGAAGGCACCACTAGATGGCTCAAGGGATTAGTGGGCTACTCCTGCTTCCCAGAAATCCCTCAGCTGGGTGCTGACCCCCAGAAGGCTGGGACTCCAAACCCAGCTTTTTCCAGCCATGGAGAAGCCATTTGGACAACACAAGGCAGGACTCAGCTTTGCCCTGTTTGGAGCAGCCATCCAGCAGCAATATCCCTGTGGCACCACACACTGACACCCTCCTCAAACAAAGCAGCCTCCACGCTGTCGTGCCCTAAAAGAAACAAAAGGGCATCTTTGCCTCGTAAAAGGGCCCATCCTGTTCTGACAGTGCCCCATTTCTGTGCAACATGGCAGCACTCAGCAGAGGGAGAGGATGAGCCCTCACTGGCACACTGAGTTTGCTCAGAAATGCTCCTTCTGCCTTTTTTCCCCTGCACGGCCACACAGCTCCCAAAGCAACTCATCCATCGGTGACTTTTAATTGAAGCCGATGATTAACGCAGCTGGAGCTCGTAATCACCCAATGTTTCCTCGCTGTAAATCTAAATCCCTTCCCTGATGGAAGCTCAGGACCTTTCCACAGCCCAGCTTGCTGGGACATTTCCTCTGTGCAAAGAAGGAATTAGGCATTACTGTAATGGACTTTTAAATCTCTCTGGTCGTTGGCCCCAGAGAGGTGCATCCAACTGGATGCCTCCAGTAGTTAATTTGTCCACAAATGGAAAGGGGTTTTTTCTCTTCAGAAAGCTTTTTAGTGGGACCATTTCTCCCCTAGCCAACATCATTTTGACTTCTGCAGAGTCACTTTAGATTTGCAGTGATATAAAGGAGGGAAAACTCATCTCCTTATTATACAGCTGAGCGGGTCTGCTCAGGGAACTGCAAAGAAAGAGCACGGGAAATATAAGAGGAAATTACAAATGATGTTGATAAAAGCAGCAAAGAACCACAGTTCTTATCCAAGTGTGTGACAAAAAGTTCTCCCAAAAGAATTCCACTATTTTATGGTCTTTTTCTACAACAAAACTTATTTCATTTACTCCCACTCTTTGTCAACCCTCAGGTGGCCAGTGTTGCTCAAGTCACTTTCTTATGGGGGTGGGTAGGAACTGCAGCATTTTTAATATTACCATTTTAATATTTAAAGTTTCACACATGCAGTAAATACAGACTGATAAGCTACAGAAACCTGGTCAGCTTTAACTGAAACGCAGCAATACAGCAGCAAATTTATCTGGGATGTTTAGAAATGAAAAATGGGTCAGTCCACTTATTAAAGGAAACCTTCCAGCTTCCAAGAGAGCTTTTGGGCAGCCAAGGACTCATTGGTAGGAGCCTCCACAAGCCTTGTTTTTGTCAGACTTCTTACAACAGGGCAACATAACCAGGTGAAATTAAAATTGCCCTGTGTTAGTCAGCAAGGAGAGGGCCCAGCCTTCAATTAGTGCCACCACTACTCAGCCATGTGGAAGATCTTGGCTGATTTCCTGCCAAGTTTTCCAGACCTCACTCTGCTTTTTTGACTTTACACAGTAAGGTCAGTATCATATTTAGCAGGACTAATGAGCCTGCATTCCTCTAGTGGGCCCACCCCAGCATGTGGGGATTTGTTTTGTTCTCTTGTTGATGATCTCCCTTCCTCAAGAAATCAATGTTTGAAAAAGACACAGAATCAGGTCTTTGTAATACTTTCATTCCAAGGCCTCTGCTTTACCCTCAATTTTAGAGCACACTAATGATTTTTGACTAGCAATTTCAGAGAAAATCCACAGGAAACATCTTTCTGCAGGACTGCAAATGATTCTGCTCTTGCTGCAAGAGCCTTGAGCACCACAAACAGTTACTCCTGGCCAGGGAAACTGATGGAAGGAAACATAAGAGACATAAAAGGAAAAGATCAGTAGAATTCATACAAGAAATTAATGTTGTTTCTAAAGAACAGGGTACGACCAACAGCCATCCTAGTGGAGTGAGGCATGTCAGCCTCACCTCTGAGAGAGCTGCTGGAGAAAACCTCAGGCTGGTCCCACCTTGAGCCCTGGGAAGGGGATGACTCCTGGTGTTTTTTGCTCCATTTCCAAACATCTGAAGGAAAAGAATGTGACTGGGAGGAGTTGGTATGCGCTTGTAGGGGAGCAGTGCTGACACTCCTTCTCCTCAGGGACCCTGGGGGCAAGTTTTAAGTGTCTGAGAGCCCTTGGCACCATGAAGGATTTGGTAGAGTCAAGCAATCAAAAGCAAGAGAAGAGCTTCACTTTTGAGCATCACAAGAATCAACAGAGATAATGACTGTACTGTTTTCTTCAGACATTAGTATTAATAAAATTCACTCTGAAAAGGCCAAGACATTAAGTGCTAAGCAGATGATGAGCTCCAATTGCAGCAATTACTTATTGACTGTGTAATGTGCCCTGCTTTTTGCTAATGTCATCCTTGTCCTCTTCTTCTCCTCTTTCCTTTCTCCAAACATTACCCAAGTCTTTTTAAGCAATGGACTGTGGAATGAAACTTCATGCATCTGGTGTTTTGTTTGCTGATTACAGTCTCTCAAATTCCATTCCTACAGTGATTTAAATTTTCTTTTTTTTTTTTTTTTTTGCTCCCCTTGTTGATTTATGGGGCTATGAGTAGCTTCTCCAGCCTCAATCCAACTGTTTTTTTTTACACAGAGCCATGATTATTACAGGCACTTTTTATGCCTTTTGAAGTAAAATAATCCAACAGCTTCTGACAGGTAAATTATCATAAGGTCATGTCAGTTTGTTTAATGCAAAAAAGAAAGTCAGAAAGTAAAAATTTAGCTAAGAAATTAAAAAGCCCAGGTATACTCTGGATCTAGTAGATCATGTGGTCTGAACAGATTTCTGATGCTGGTTTCAGTGTTGAACCTTGCTGCCCTGGTGGGCTGTTCCCTTTAATGGTAGTGTGGAAGTTTGCTGAGCCATGAGAAGTTTCCAGTGCAGAAAGTTTCCTGCTAATTTCACTGAGTTTGAGAAATTACCAGAATATAGGCTTCATTAAGAGTTGCCTTTTTATGCAGATGACAAAGAGAAATTGCAGCCAGTGGTGTCTTTGCTGAAAAGACTCCATTAGACTGCCATTAGTTGCTAATAATATATCATAATTCTTTTTATAGGGTTAAGCTTGTCTCTTTCCTCATCCACCTGCCTTGCAGAGATAACCTCTAAGAATACCCTGAAGGACTGTCAGGCTCCAACTCAAAAGCTTTCCCTTAGCTACATTTTCTAAACAATTCATTACCTGTAAAAGATTGGTGAGAATACAGAGATATGACCCTTTCCAATTTACATTCTCATAAAACTCCACTCAATGCCTAGTCAGGCTCTGGAATAATTTGATTTTTCTTCTCTTGTTACTATGCAAGGATAATCTGTATCTTAGTGAGATATCCATTCATTCTTCAGAACACATTTGCTGTTAACCACACAAACACTTGACTGTAGTTAAAGAGTTGTTAATCAGACATGTCACATGTCTTATTTGAAATATCCATTCAATTTATTGTGTGTGGTTTATGGTTTTCAAAAGTTTGAGCTTGATTAGTGTATGTTTCTACTTGAAGATGAAGAATAAGCTCTCTGCTAAGACACATATTTGTGAATGTGCACGTGTGGTTGGAAATACTAAAAGTTGATATCAGTTTTCTTTGCCTTGAAGAGAAGCTTATCAGTGAATCTGTCAGGTCTAATGGCAGCATCTGCTGCCTGACCTTTATGCAAGTGTGTTAGATTATTTTAATTGTAAAGCTGAGAACCACTGCTGAATAAATATGAACAGCAGAGCAGCTGACTTGACTAAGTCTCATCAAAAGGCTTGTTCTATTTTTCTGCTTAAAATCCTGCTTCTGTAGGCTGAGTCCTGCTATGCACTGGACTTATCTAAGCCTGGATTAGCTGCAACATCCTCAGAAGAGGAGCAGGTAAATGATCTGTCCCTAGGACTAGGCATTGGTGACTCGACCAGGAAACACTGATGAAGTTCTACAGCCTAGATTTGGGTGTGAGATGAACCAAAATCCAAAATCACCTTCCAGCAGTGAGGGCACAACAGACCCATGGCCACTTGGAGAGCAGGGCTGGCTCAGCTCACAGTACCCAAGCAAAGCTGCTTGCATGGGAAGGCCAATGACTTTTTCTGCCACTATGGAGTGATATTCTCACACAGCACAAAATGCTAAACACTCATTTTCTCAAACTGAATTAACATCATTTAACTGAGGGCCACGTATCTGCATTCTGGACTTTGTTTCATTGCAGGAGCTCTAACTGGTGACATGACCTTTCCAGCACATTTGAATCCTCACTGCAGAGACCCTCTGAACAAAAGCCAAGTTTAATTATAATATGAAAATTTCCACAAGGAGAGTGAATCAGACTTCCTTGTATGAAACCAGAAGATGCTGCAGTGCTCTCCAGAGAAATCTACGTATGCAACCATCAGAAACAAAGCCCAGACCGGAGCAAATGGCAGAATGTTCTGGGAAATGTATCCCAGAAAAAAAAATAGTTTAAAAAAAAAAAGTGAGATGGCAGGGGGTTTTCATATTCTCTTTGAATAATGCTAAATTTGCAGAGGTGGAATTTGGGAGGAGACAAAAATTAGTAGTGCATTAACATTCAAGTTTCAGGGAAAAAACAAGAAGACATCTCCATTTGTGGAAACACCAAACCCAACTGGATATGGGCAGCCTGCTGCAGCTGACCCTGTTTGGGCAGGGAGGATGGAATACACCATCTCCAGAAGTCCCTTCCAACATAAATCATCTTGTGATTCTGTGACACTAAAAGTATCAGAATAGGTTTTTTCTTCGTGTTTTCAAAAGAGGTTGGTGTTTCTGCCTTAAGCAGGAGGGGAGATTTCTCTTCCAAACTCAACAGTTCTAGTTTAGAAGTGCTAAAATACTTTTAGAAGTTTTCAACCGTTTTGAGTTGGCATTTCAGAATGACACAGATGAAGTATAAGTTTTTTAAGCTGGGGTGACAGAAAGAGGAATAAAGCTTCAGTGACTTCCAAAAGAATAGAGATCATTAAGGTTTGAAATGACCTCTAAAATCATTGGGTCCAGCTGTTTACCCAGAACCACCACCTCCACTAAACCATATCCTCAAGTGCCACATCCACATATTTTTTGAACACTTGCAGAGAGAAGGTGATTCCACCACTTCCCTAGATAGTCTGTTCCAATGATCTTTCCATTTGAGTCAAAAGGAGAAAGTTTTGTTTGTTTTGCCAAGATAAGCTGATTTTTAACTATTATTTTTAGGTTCAACCCTAGAAACAAGATAAGAAAAATTTCCACCTCAGCTTTTACACACAGTTTCATGAAACTTCTTGATCTCTAATATAAGTTGTATGCCAAAAAAAAACAAGCAAGTGAAACCACACCACAGGAACATTGTTCTGGGTTTTGGGCACTTTCAAAGCTCAGAGATCCCCCAAAAGTAATTGATTCCAAGCAACAGGAGCTATAAGCAGCCTTAATTTAACATTTCAAGTTGTGAAAGATGAAGTACAAAATTTCCATCTCATATTTTCTGCTTAGATTTGTCCAAACAAATCAGCATATTTCAGGAATATTTCCACTTACTTTCATCTACCTGGTTATTACAGAAGGCTTAACATGTACTATTTCCTTTTCTTATCCAACCACTTCAATAACATCTGCCCTCTTCGTCAGCTTCCCAAAATAACCACCTCTGGCAAGTTAGAAAAGATTTTTCATTCTCTGGTGCAAAACAGCAGTCAAGTAATGAACTGGGCTCAGCCCAGCAAATATTTAATTTGGCAAGTGCTAAGTTTTAACTTGTGATATCTCATCTTTGCATTCAAATGTCCAAAACAGGTGATACATGCCTAATGCTAAAAGCTAGAAGCAAACACCACAGCATTTAGGAAATAGCTGCAGGGGTTTTTGCTATGGAAATTATTTCTGCTTAAAACATCAGCCCAGAGTAATTGTATATTTTGTTTAGAGTGACAGCTGAATGTATTTGCTGCCTTTTGATGGCAGATAAGTGGGAAGGAAAATGCACTCTCTGAAGGCTTTTATCAGAGAAAATCACTGTCAGAAAATTGCACCATGTAGCACGGCAATATTTCCATACTGCACTTACAGAGAGAAAACTGTTATTAAGGCTAACAGGGTGTCATATAAAAAGAGATGTTTCTTTTCACAGATCCTCTATTTGGCTGGAATTTTTCCCCCTGCAGTTGCAGGGGTTGGGAGGCCATTTTAGCAGAATTTCAAGCATTAGACTTCTCAGTGAAGCACAGCTAATATTGTAACGAGGGAACCCAGCAAAATTCCTGCTGGCTCTGAGGACTGTGATAAAACCCAGGAGGGGACAGGCCCACCCTGGGAAATCTATTCACCTGTATTCCCAATGGCCAGCATCCTGAACCAGGGGGGGAGCAGAAATCCATCCCTGAAACCTTGCCTTGCTGTTGAGAGCTCCCTTGTTCCCAGAGGATAAGGATCATCCCCCTGGTGCCCTTCATGCCTGGCTTGTTGGACATCTCAGAGAGCATCAGGAAAGACAGCTGGGCAGCCATCCACTGAAAGGAGCTTCAGGAGAGCTGTTTGTTTTGGAGTTCTCTGGAGGACTTCAGTCTGCTTGAAGGGGAAAGAGCTTGTAAGGGACCAGACTGGAGGAAAACGTGGTGGGCTCCAGCTCAGGAGCCCTGTGGTTTACTCCTGCTGCTGCACTGACTCACTGGTACTGAAGTTACCAATGCCCTAATTGCCTTCTGCTAAACATGAGCCCTGACTCATAGTAAGAGCTGCTATTTCTACTGTTAGGGATGAAATTCCCAATGGACAAACCCCTGCAGATTCATGAGAATCATCACAGCAGCTGGAAAACCGTTTCATCTCCCTGTGACTCAACAGAGCTGCTAATATTACAATTATTTTCAAGTTTTGTGAACAAAGCTGTTCTGGAATGCTTTGGAAGTGCCAATCTCCTTCTGCAAAGGCCAGCAGATCCATGGCTTCATTCATCAGGAGCCCCTTTACCTTGGGAAGCTCCCACCTCACCCTTGTGCTCCTCCCCTGCATTCCCTTCACATGCAGGAGCACAACACCTCCCAGACCCAGTCCCCAGGGCCATTCTGTTTGCTCTCTCCATGGGCTATTGCAATCATAAAAGCAGCAGCAGCTTCCTGAAACAGATTTCTTCTCAGCAGAGGGGTGAAAAATATCCAAGCCTTCTCTGCCATCTTAGCTTGGCGAGTGACAAGATTTGCACCCATTTTGTCTCATTAAAGAGATTTGAAATTAAAAAAAAAGAAACAAACTCTCAAACAGTGTTTCTAATTTCAGAGAAGTATGGGCACAAACATAGGTGCATCTTCATCCCACTGTCAGGGAAAAATTAAGTGAAAAAATGAAAAAAAAAAAATTCTCTTTTCCCTGACAATTCCAACCAGCTTGAAGCTGCAAGCTGGTACTACAGCAGGCCCCCAGGGTAACACTGCAAAAATTCCCCATCCAAACCTTTCATTTTGCAAGCCCTGAGCAAGATCCCAGGCTCCCCAGAAGACCAGGGAGGTTTCCTGGCTTGTACTAGGGACAGTTTGTTTTCATTAGGAAGAATTTCCTTGTGGGATGTTGAACAGATTGACCCCAGCCCTGAAGAACACAATTTGACTCTGCCATTAGTGAAGTCACATAACTCATTTTTGCAAGTAAAACATCCTGGGCTGTTGTTTGGGATCCCCACCACAAGATCCTTTGAATGTTCATCCTTCTGATGAAACCTCCTTGTGGAGGAGTAATTATTGTTGTTCTCCACACAAATAACTATTTGCTTTTGTGCTTCATTTTATGGATTTCCTCTTTTAATTACCTGAACTCCACTCAGCATTCAGAAATATCAAGCACAGCACTATGAAACAACTTTTTTTTTCTTGTCCTGCCAATACTCTTCATCCACTGCTTCAGCAAGGAGTTGTTTTTACTTTATTTGAGATACTTCAGCATTCCACTAGGAATGGATAGAAATGCTGCAGATTTTATTTTCTTCTTAGTAATTGATCAGACAGAATGAAGGTAGCTCCACAAAAAAATAAAACCAGAAAACAATATTGTCATAAAAGCTGTTGGTTCTTCCACACGTTGAGCTTAATTTTAGTTTAACTTCAATTTAATAGAAAAAGAGAGCATGAATCTAAATGGACAAAACTATCAGAGATTCCACTGTGCAAAAGAGTAGCAAAAATCACATATTCTTGACACAGAAAACAGAGGATAGTCAATGCCTCTTATGAAATCATGACCATTCTACTTTATGCTCCTCCTCTCCCTTTTAGGAAATTCATTGTTTCTTGTTCTTTAAATGAGGTAAATACAAGTGAAGAGAAGGACCTTAATGAGAAAGAGGAAAATGATACAGGAATGGGCACTAGAAGTGGCCAAACCCCCATCCTGCAGAGTCCATCCACTCTGCCACTGAGATAGCTGGGGAGGCCCACAAGCTGACATGGATGCATGCAGTTTCCCCACATTTTACAGGTTTTTTTAGTTGCTGTTACTTTACAAGAATAGATCCAGTGTCCAATGTTTCTTTCTGGACTTAAGCAGATAGAAGAACTGTTTATCTTTAGAAAAAAAATAGACCCATTTCCTGCAGTTTTGCTTGGAAAACATCACTTTTCAAGCGATAACTAGAGAAAAATAGAGTGTAGGAATGTGAATAAGTGATATTACACAGGTTTTCGAAAGAGAATTATTGAAAAAACATTGCTGATCACATCATTTATTTCCCTGAGAATTAAAGACCAAGGGGCTTTTACAACATTTTAATATAATTTTAAGCCAGCATTATGTGGAATAAAAATTATCTGAACATTCTCCTGTCTTCTAAAGAGGATTAAAAAAATTAAGCAAAATTCTTTCCACCATACTATTTGATACCTGATCACAGAACTTCAACTACTGCTGCCAGAAGTACCATTTCTCCACATTTATGGGTTTTTTTTTCCATAGTCCCACAGGACAATTTAGAAGTTTACCTGCAGAGCAGGACATCAGCATTGCTATGTCCAAGCCCAACTCTGTGTACCTGTGAGTGAAGGCAGGGAAACAAATCAGAGGCACTTATCACCTTGGTTTCCTGACCCTAAGAAGGTGAAGTGGAGGATCTTCTAGATGAGCAAAACATTCTTGCACAAAACTCACTCTCACAGCGTGAATAACTTCAATATTCACAATTCATTTCATTCCAACTGAGAAGTGGTTTGAAGTAAAGGCACTGTCATTTCCCATGACTATCGTTCTCCACGAGCACCAGGAGACACTGAGCTCACTGAGATGGAACTTCTTTCATTTCACAGGAGAAAATGCTACTCTGGAAGCAATCAGTGGTCAGCAGAACATAATAGCAGCTGACATTTCAGGTCAATATGAAAGCAGTTTGGAGCCAGCCAATTTGGAAGTGCTCCAGTTTGTCACTTCATTGCTAACCAAGACAATGTTCCAACATGTTTTGTTTAATATAAAAACCAGGATAGAATCATGGGAGAGTTATTTCCCTCTCAGCTTCACCCCCCTCCAATCCTCTTTCCAAATGCAATTGTTCTATTTTTAAAAAGCTCATTTGTTCTTATTGTTCTTGCATCAAGCTGGCTGCTCACCCATCTGTCTCCCACTGTGCTTAAAAAGATGTCATGATCCTGCAGTCCCAAACACAGTCCTGATGTTTCCACTGAATGAACCACATCTGCAAAGACAGCTTTTAGGAGTGGAGCTATGTTTTCAAAAATCACAACCTCCCTAGTCAGATTTCAGATGTATTTATCAACAGGAAAAGCCAAAAATAAAGCCCCAAACCAGTGCCTCCTCATCCAAGGTACAAGGACACTCTTTGGTTAAGACATTAAACAAAGTTTAAAGAATTCCCAGCTTCATCATGCACACTGTTTGAGAGCAATACCACACAAAAGTTGTTGGGAAAATGAGTCTGCCTTTAGGGCTGCCCTTCACCCAAAATCCCTCAGCAGCTCCTTGAAAAAACTCCAAGCCCAAGGAGATCCCACAGGATCCCTCAGACCTGTGATGGCAATATCAGGTGAAACACCTAGAAAATTACCACTTGCTGCACGTCAGAAAAGAAAGAGACGAAAAGTAAGCAGGTAACCAAACCAATGTGTTAAATTAACCATTTTCAGGGTTTCAGACAGAATTCTTGCAAGTGACTAAAGACTGATCCACTATTTTGTAGCTTCCATTGCAGGGAAAACCATTCTCGTGGACAAAATCAAACCACATGTGCCTTTACTTGCCTAATAGCAGTGAAACCTGATGGAGAGAGTCAGAAATGCAGCACATCATCAGTCCAGGACCCCCACACTCCCTGCTGCCCCAGGTTTTGGTTGTCTTGCCTTTGAAGGCAGCAAGATCTTCAAAGCTGGGCTTGGCTCTGCTTGAAGCACAGGCTCCTCCAGAAAAACAGCTCTGTTTTTAGATGAGACCTCGAGTGCACAGCAGTATAAACACTGAGAAACTTTCAGACCTGGCACAACCTCCATCACAGTTTCTGACCCTAACTATGTGCACCCTGGTTCTGTCAGTGGATTCCATCATCATGTTTGGGATTCAGCTAAGAGGCCCCAAGACTCTTTGGCCTTGTGGAAAATAGAGATTTAGGCACATTTCTCTCTCATAAACTTCTTCCCTGTGAATAGAGAGTAGACACACACTTGCCTCAGTGTGTTTCATGGAATAAACAGGTTTGACAGCTGAGAATTTTTGGCAAGAGCTGCAAACAAATTTGCATTTTTTTTAAGAGGATTAAAGCAGACAAACATCCATGCTACTCTCCTCAGAGCAACAAATCCTAAAGAGACCTTTTTTTTTTCTTTTTTCTTATTGCATTAATGAATATTCTGTCACTTTAGTAGGCCAAACATAATCGTTCAGAGTGCTATGCTGAGACTAATTGCCCTGTCATTTACAATTAGAGGTGTTAATGTGGCCATTAAGATGTTACAAACGGCTCCTGCACATCCTCCCAGGTCAGCAGGATGTACAGAGCACCCTGGCAGAGCAGCAGAGCGAGTTAGAGGTTGGGCACCTCAGCAGGTCTGGGTGCCGTGAGAAACCTGACAAGGCAAGGACGTGCCACAGTTTTCCTTCCTGCAAAACCCCTGCTGGCTGTCAGCAGGGAAAAACAAACAGCCCAGCTCAGAGAGGACTGCCACACCTGCAGCCCCCCTGGCTTCCACGTGCTGCAGCTCCACCAGCCCTTCCCTCCGGGAAGCCAAGCCAGGCAAGCGGTGCCACAGGCTCCTGGCAGCAATTCATCATCAGAATTAGGCTGAGAGTTCACTGACAATCTTTTCACATGGAAAGCCACCTTGTAATTAATTTCTTCTGTCCACAGAGCAGCCAACACAGCAGAGAGGGGACTGTGAAGCTTTCAGTGTGTGTTCCACAGCTCAGGAGTGCAATTCAGCCATTCTCACAGGAAACTTCCCTCTGGTAATTGAGCTGTTACAGCTTGGTGGGTGTCACGCTGGTGGGGGCAGCTCCTGCCTAACATTGTGTGCCATATTAGCTGGAAGAGGCTGCATTTGCATGGAAGACTCCAGTCTCCAGCTACATTCTACTTTGAGATGATCTGGAGCCATTCTGTTCCAAGAGGTCAATTTTTAAAGAGGCAGGAACAAAAACATCCCTCTCTAAAAATAAACCAAGTCCTGTGAAAAGGCCTGGCATTCCCCTGTCAGGTTTCAGTGACTGGGAGACAGAATAGTCTGTCTGGTGCTGGCTTCCAGCCACGAGGAAGTTCATATCTAATATCATCAAGCCACATTAGAAAAAACTGAGCAGATAAGAAGCCAAACCCAACTCAAACCACAAAGCCTCCATTGAAAATGTGTTTTGACTTCAGAAGGGGGACAGGAAAAAAGAAGAGAGGATTAAAGATTCAGGGCCCAGCGCCCCTCTCAACTGCCCCAGATTTACGTCCATTATAGTCCAGAAGAGTTGATCCAAATTCCACTTTGCTGTGAGAAAGGCAAGTGCTTAACTTACATCAGCTGCAAAAACATTTCCTATTCCTTATCTCTTCCCTAATTGCCATTCAGGGGACAGTGTGATGTGTGTCACGTCCAGCCTTTACCCATTTATTCTGAAGGTTAAAAATGTCACAACGGGTGTGGAGTAACCAGCATTAAAAAAAAAAAGTTTGCAGATAGAGAAGTCTGTTATTGCAAGTCCAATGAGAAAATAATGCTCTCTTTGTACTTGTTTTCCCTTGACAGACAGCTTAAATTAGGTTGCTGTATAACTTGGTACATGGTACAACAGTAAACCTGTCACAAAAGCATGTTAATCAAAGCACAACTGATACTTGACATCCCCTGGTGAAAGGCATTTTTACAGTGTTTCATTAAAACTGAAAGGAGGATTAAGAGGCCTATTTCTTGATTAATGTCTCTCTCTGACTGGGAGATGTAATCCTATCCATAACCTCAAATTACTGGAAACAAAATTAAATTTCTGCCAGCAGATCATTCTGAGCACACATGACACAGGGCACAAAAGTGTTCATTTCTTTACACTTTTTATCCAACCTGGAGACCCTTTGAGTTGCAAAAACCACAGTGGGAGCTCCAGTTACACTCCAGGCTACAGGACTGTACACTCCAGGCTACAGGAAATGCTGTGGAAGAGCCCCTGAGACCTATAGGGGCTGGCCAAATACTTTGAAAACGTTGCTTTTAGTGTCTAAAATTATTATAAAATTATGCGAGGAAATCTTTGGTGACAAAATAAATCAGAGTGGTAGAGACAGACAATTTCAGAGGCAGAAGTTTAGGGAGAATGTATTCTACCACCTTTGCATGCCACAACAACAGGAACAGGGAAAAACACTGCAGCTGACAGGGCGTAGCAGGGTGTTACTCAAACACCCTGAGGCTTTGGGAAGAGAAGAGGCAGAGGCAGTGTGGAAGGAACACAGTGTTGGGATTTCTGTCGGGACACATCCTGGCTCTCCTCACTGCCAGGTGACAGGGATCCTCCTGGGAACACCACTCTCCCTGGTCACCCACAGTGTGATGAGAAGTGGATTCTTCCTCCCCACCACCACTGACCCAAGGCCAGGAATTCCATGTCAGGAGTGCTGTTCCAGCAGGGACAGAGCTGTGCTGGGCAGCCCCAGCCCACAGGGCAGCCAGTTCCCTGCCAGCCACCTCAGCCTCTGGGACATTTGCTTTCAAACCTCTTAAATCAGCAGTGCTCAGAGCCTGAGTGCTCAGGAGAAGGAACAGAAGATGACACAACCCACACTAATTTCAGCCTGCCCCACACCAGACAGGGCAAAGGCAGGACCAGGTCAGAACCTCAACAAACACAGCCTGGCCACCTGCCAAAATCCCCATGTCACAGCACGCTCTGCTCACTCTCCATGGCAAAATCCTGCCTGGCTGAATCACAAGAAGCCTAAACCAGCTGCACACCCCATTCAAACCAAACAAACCCACGGCCCAGTGGTTCACTTCAGCAGCACATGGCTGCATCTCCCTTACACAGACTCTGTTTCCTGCAAGAGCAAACTCCAAGTGGGCTCTTGTGGCAGACCTGGCAGCCACAATCTGGCTTCTCAAAGGCAGGTTAGATAAAATCACTCTGCTGTTTCAGCCACTTCTCCCTTGAAATATTCTCTGGCTGCCTCAGCCTGATGGTTTATCTTCAGAAGACAGTGGTTGAGCTAGAAGCCTAAATTCCAAAATGCATCAGAGTCGGACTCTCAACAGATGCTCCCAATATCTCTGGGCTCCAGCAGTCCTCTCACTCCCAAGGCCATTAACACTTAAGAACAATTTATTCCATTAGGAAAGGGCTAGAGCTTTTCCAAGCACAACCTACATGCCCTGAGATGTCAGCAAGTCACCCAGGGCTACATCATGTTTCAACTCTGATCTCCTCTCTGGCAGCTCTGAGTATCACTGCCCACCCTCTGCAGGGCAGTGCTGTGTTACAGGGGCAAGCCCTGGGGTTTCAGCCTCCTTGGAGGTACTGCCACAGTCCCCACTACTCCCCACCTCTGCCCACCCACTGGTACTGGGGGCAGGCTGGAGTCCTGCTTAGCCATGAATAGCTGAAAAATTTGCTTAAACAAAAGAAAAACAACCCAAAAGAGTTGTGTAACACTGAGCTCTGGAGGGTGGCATAGCATAAACCCTTGTTTTTAAAACAACATTCAGATATGTTCATGTATCTGACTTGCACCCTGAACAAGCAGCCTGACTCCAGATTTCTGCAGAGAGGGATGGGTTTGAAACCCATCCACTCCCTCCTTAGATTTTTCATTCCCTTGACATCTCTGTTCTAAACACCTCTGCTCTCACCCCTGTTTACAAGATCAGGTTGAAGCAGTCTGTGCAAAAAGGCAGAGTTCAAGCAGTGGATGGGGCTGTGTTATCCTCAAAGTGTTTTAAGGGCAGTAAATATCAGGACTCTCCTCTCCCTCCCTCATGCAGCTCAATGTACACAACAGGAGAGCTCATCTGAGAGATGAGCTTGGAGATACAGCCCTTTATAGGATCTGCAATAATTTAATAAGCTGCAAGCTGCTCCCAGAGCACACTCATGGGAGGGAGGGGTTGTTGTTGTTTTAGCCTTTGCAGCTTTGCTAAGCTTTGAACTGAGGGTATTGGGTTGAACAGCAGCAAATGCACTGTGAGTTGCCTGATATTTTCCATTACACCATTTATATCATGTAATCTTACACCTGACATTTCCTGTTCTTACACTATATCCACTGCTTGGAAAAAAAAAAAAAAAAAAAGAGAGAGATGGGTGTTTTGTTGCTATTTATAACATGCCACTAGATCTTAGTGAGTTTTATCAAAGGGCAGGTCAAAGAGTAATTAAAATTCTAGTCAGATAATTTAAAAAAAGGATGTATCAGGCATTCAAAACCTTCAGGGTGAAGCCCTCTGGAGCAGTATTGAAATAGACTTTTTTGGTTTTGTTAATCTCACTTTGAAAGCTCAATTTATTCTCATGAAATAACTTCCTTATTTGCAATCTACCTTGTAAGAAAATACTTACACCACATACACTGGCTTATTTGTCTATAAAGTGAGCCATATGGCATCTAGACTGGCATTTTAACTGGGAACAGTCAACAAATGAATGGTGCAGAAAGCTACACCTTAGAGAGCCACAAAGGCTGCTTCAGAGACGAGCTTGAATAAAGACAAAAAGAACCCTTTCCCAAGGCATAGAAGGAGTCTTTGACACACAGAGATCATTGGGGAAGCCACGGGATCATCAGAGGGATCTGTTCCTCTATTGCAGGCTGGCAGTGTGAAGGGCAGACCCCAAAACTCTGGTCCAAACCTCTGCACAAACCGTGCTGGACCATCAGCCCCTCCAGCCCTGCCCTGCAGTGACTCCATCAGCTCTGGAAACAGGAGCAGACCCCAGGGAGGCCCAGCAGGTTGAACATTACCAAACACAAGGAGCCAGCTCTCCTGGATTCTGGCTGTGCCCAAGGCAGGCTGAGAATGGTGCAGCCCTTTGCAGGAATCTGGCAAAGCTGAGCTCAAATCGGTGTCCTGGGGATGCAAAACCTGCCTGGCTGCTCCCTCCCTTGGGCTTCTCATGTTTCTGATGCTGGTGAGGGGGGAGGGAAGAATGTAAAACAAGATTTCTCTAGCTGCCCTAATCTATGTTGTGCCCCTTTTAAGCTTTCTCCTCACATTTCTAAGTACAGACATGGCTCTCACAGGGCAATGTGGGCATAGATACCAACCAAGGACAGGGTTATCCTGCTCATTTGCTCTAAATAGGGAGCAACAGCAGGGTCAGTGGGGAAAAGGGAGCTGCCAGGGGAAGGAAAGAGCAGATTTAAATTTTCTGCATTTCAGCAGGGCTAGAAACAGTTAAATGGGTCACCCCACTTTGATAGGTCATCCCATTATTGAAGTTGAAAGCAGTGTTGGAGCATAAAGGTTTTGGGCACAAAAATCTCTATGGTTGTTTTCGGAAAACAAATGTGTTTTAGAAGGCCTGAGTTTAACATAGAGTCTGAGTGGAGGGAAATACCAGAGTGATGGGAATTTTAAAAGGCACAAAGTATAAGCATTTACACAGCAACCTGATTTGGAAACCAAGAAATAGGAAGATTAGTTCATTAGGTTTGTTTCTTTCCTGATTTCTAGAGCAGAGTGTTTTTATCAAGTGAAATGACAGTCAGTGCCACAGCTAGTCAAATATAACAAGTGGGAGAGAGGGGAAATAATTCTGAAACCTTTCTAAAATGAAAAGCTTACTTCTAACTCAGGAGCCATAAATAAAATCAAGTATTTGCCCTCAGGGAAGAACTTAACACAAGTCAAATTCAGCTGGAGGAATCTTCCACCAAGGCACGTCTTTGCCCTCCCTGTTACCGTGCCTTCTCCTCACTCTCTTCCCTTTGGGAGTCAGAGCCACTCTGCATTTAATAGCTACCAAAAGTCACCCTGAAAGAGCCAACAGAGCCAACAAAAGCTGGGCAAGGCTGGTTTCTAACAACTTCACTGCCTGAAGCAGGACTTGAGCCTGCAAGGCTTATCAGGCAGCTGCACAGCCCAGCAGCCTCACACCTCCCTCCATCCCTGCCCAAGGCTCTCACAGCACCACCAGCCTGTTCCTTACAGCACACTGCACCACTTGCAGAGATTTTTGCTGGAGCAGGATTGTTCCCCCATGTTCCACAAGAAACTGTTCCAGGTTGGAGGGCTTATTTCAGGAGGGGTTCACAGCAAGCCAGTTTATCGCACCAAAAACCATTTGCAATCCAAGTCCATTTTCCCCATCCATCTGAAAAGCACACAGAAGCCAAACAAAAGCACATGTGAAGGTCACCATTTCCCCCTTCTTTCACCAGTAGGGAAAGTCTTCCTTCCATCCTTCAAAAGCAAAACAAACCCTGGAACCAAAAGCAAATCACTTTTATGAAGTGGGGAAGGACAGTGCAATGAGTTGAATGATGTCAAGACAGCCAAAACTTTCTAAAGTGTTAGATCAGCCACAAATCCAAGTGCAACAGGCCAAAACTCTTTTCAATTCCACCTGTATAAAGCCAAAGTCACTTTCCAGTGAACTCAGTAGAGCTGCTCCAATTTACTATGGTATAATTCAAAGTAGTGTGGGAAAGGAATGTATAAACAAAGTCTTATTCAGGCTGGCTTGTGACAAATGGTGACATTTTCTTCTTGGAATAAAACCTGTCAAAATCATGTAATTAAGCAGAGATTGCCTTTCCTGAACAGAATTTATTTTCAAACACCAAAAACATCCTGTATGAAGTAAATCTGTGTCCTTGTTTTCCAAAAGTCTCATTTCCAGCACGACTTACATTGCCCCTTGGAAGACTTCCTGAGCTAGGCTGCCTCGAAACAACTGAAATAATCCAAAAGTGTGTGCAGCAGTGAGGGGCTGTTGGGGCAGCTCTGCAGCCTTGTTTCCAGTCTGGCTCTTTCTGCATTGCTGCTTTGCCTGTGTGTTCACAAAAGGTAAGGACTCTTGCAAAGGTGTTACACCCCAGAGCAAGATAAACCAAGCCTCGAATAGATGCACCTGTAACTGGTCACAGGCTGCTCCAAAGTGTGTTACACTTCTTTGCAAAGAAAACAAATCCCCCAGAAGCATGCTCACACTGCGAAACAGTCCAGGGAAGATTGGGGAGTTGTTTTTAGATAAAAGCTGCTAGCACAGCAGCAGCTGTAGAGGGGTGGGATTGCTCATTTTGGGTACAGCTGCCTTCTGCTGCTGTTTACAGCTCTCACTGTACAGACAACCCTGAAACTCCACAGCTCAGTCCCCCAAGTCAGCAGGATGCCCCAGAGCCTGCAGAGAGCAGCAGCTTCCATTGCTTCCAGACATTCAATCAGCAAAATAACCCAAATCCCTCACAAGCAGCAGAAATAAAAAAAATAAAAAAAATTAAAAAAAAAAAAGCAAAAACCTTCAGCGGGAAGAGGAGGCTGCAGCCCGAATTCAGGTGTAGGCAGTGAGCTTTTCCAGAAAAAAAGTACATCCCCACAAGGCCCAGCTAGGAATGTGCCTACAATAGCATGGCAATAATAATACACCAATAATCCAATTCCAATAACAACACTGGAAAATGCTGAGTTTGCCGAAGCTGATTCATGGGTCTGAGGGAAGGGGGGAACAAAAGGTGGTTTTGACACATCTTGTTCCTGCCTCCTGTTTTTCTCTGCTTCTTTGAATTTCAAAATTCAAATGCTAAAATTGGAATTGAGTGAAAAACAGAACTTGTGTCATATGAGAAACTGACATTCTGGCATGTTTTTCCATTGAATCAGAACCAAAAAAAATTAAAATTTCTCATGAAGTGACAATCCAAAAAAATCCAGTTTTGAACCCGTCCATATTGATACAATTTAAAATTTTGTTTTGAGAACATGAAAGCAATGTAACAAATTAAATCCTGCTAAGGTATATCAACATTTTGTGTGAAGAATCCAAACAAACACAGAAACAAGGATTTTACCTTTCCAAAGCAAAACAAAAATGCTCCTCGGTTGTAAATATCTGTGAGATTGACACCTCTCAGGAAGACATTCTGATTTTGATGAAATTTCATTTTCTGACAGAAAATTGTTCCATCAGAAATTTTAATGAGTTTTCCTTCAATACAAACACATCTGTGTTACTCATGCCTAGGAGAAAATGTCACTGTGCAATATTTTGCTTGGTGAGGTGCCTCCCCATTAGGATGAGGATATTACACCGAGTCTGATTTGGTTTCTCCACATTCCCCCCTCCCCATGCACAGCATGCACATCTATCATCTGATTAAAAACATTATTTATCTCTATATAAAAACATATATTTCCTAACAAGCCAAGACATTTATAAATAACTTATAATACTACAGCTGAGTGCTAAACGTCATGATTTAGGATGAAAGAAGAAACCTTTCTGATCATTGTCCTTTAGTATTTCAAAGCCCATTTTTCATGTTTATTTGCTGTCACTGGCAATAAGTGATTGCCTTGCTGTATTGCATTTCCTCTGCAATGGTGAGTTGTTTGCAAAAGGAATGGAGGACAAGCTGTCACATCAAAGAGAAAAGACCGAAACCCACCAGGAGGTGAAGCAGGGGTTTATTGTCTTTTGCCCTGGGTTTTGACAGTTAATTAGCTCTCATCCAATTTATGCTTGTGTGGCAGCTACACCAGGGTCACCAGCAGCAGCTCCAAGGTGAGGCCAATGCAGAGGATACAAGGCAGGAAAAGTTGTGACACAGCCCCAGCAAAGCAAAGGGCTTCATCTCTCACCCAGCCACCACTGCTGGTCTCATTCCCTAATGAAACCTTTGACTTGTTGTTTTTTTTTTCTTTCACCACACTGAGGACTCTTTCAGCAGCTTTGGGCACTGAGGAATTGCCAAAGTGGCTGCTGAATTCAGCAGTCAGAGTAGCAGCATCTGTGGAAAACGCTGCCCCTTCAACTTTCTTTGTGTCAGCTGCCTTGGGCAGAGGAAGAGGAGGAAGATGGCAATGAAGGGCTTCACTGCAGGGCTGGACTTCACTGCCTGCTCTTCAGGACCTTTCAGGACCTCACCCACATCTTCTGGCACCCAAAGATTTTCCAAGACTTGGCAAAGCATGTGTTCTTCCCCCTCTCATTACCTGTTGCTCTCTCTGCTGCTTTGATGGGTTTTGCCACCTGCACAGGTTTGACCTCCTCTGCCAGTTTGAAACCAAGTGCAGGGAGAAAGCAGAGCCCAAGGTGTTGTCCTGGGGCAGGAGCACAACAGCAGGATTTTCACTTCATAGTATAAGCCTTTGATCAAATCACAGGTCTCAGCTGCAATAAGTGCTGGAAGAGTGCTGCCCTGCTTGATGCCTAGTGAAAAGCAGCAAGGTTTCACTTCTGAAAAGAGACTCTGGATCAATTTAGAGGTCAGGTAAATGTCTCAGGGGAATATGACAAACAGTAGCACCGGGAAAAGAATTGGAAATGAGGTGCAAATTCACTTTATATTAAACACCCACTGAATGGGAATTTCTAGATATAACTGAACCAGTCAAGGCTCAGACTGCAGAGTCAGACTTGAACACTACAGAGCTCCTTGGCAATGTCCAAGATGTGCCCCATTTCCAAGTGAAATCTTCATACCTTGTAGAAAGCACCTGCTGCCTAAAAAAACAGTTTGTTTTTCAGAATTACCTGTTCAGACCTTACCCAAGCAGAGAAAGGCAGTTTCCAGGCACACAGGAAGCATCTTTCCTGCAGAGACACTCCTGAAGAGTCAGCCTCATTTAGCCACATTAAATATGGAAAGCACTGCACTAAAACAGCGCTGGCACAATATCCAGCTCCCTATCTCAACATCCCAGCTTCCCTGCAGCTGGATCCTGATGAGATCCAAGGCCTGAATCAGGGCTCCCATTCCGTGCAGCCATGATGGGATGCTGGCTGTGGATCCCACCAACAACATCACAGTCCTTTGTGTTCTCTTTGTAAAAGACATTTAAAAGTCACCAGTAAATTGAAAGCCTGAAGCACACAATTATCCAGCTTCCTATATTAAAGTCACTTCTGGTGAAATCTTTCCTAAGCGAGTCAGCCAGTTACAGGAACCACCCCAAACAACCCCCTGCTCCCAAAAGCTGGAGCAGACTGGGATTTGAGCTCTTGTGAGATGCAGCAACAAGCTCGTATGGATCACCTGCAGGAACTGAGCTTGGGCCTCAAGAACACAAAAGGCTGAGAGATTCCAGCTGAGCACGAAGAGCCAATCCCCAAACACTGGGCCAGCAACATCGGGGGAGCCAACACCTTACCCAAACCCACCTGGAAGTACCAACAGTCACCCTCTCAAATCACTGAACCACAGAATTATTTGGGTTAGAAGGTATCGATTCTTTATCTTCTTTTCTGTCTGGGTCAGGATTGAAAGTGCTCAAGATGGTATTTTGTGTTCAGACTCAGATGTTTATTATTTCTTATCTATATTACAGTCTTACAAGCCATGAGTTCTACAGCACTTCACTAACAAGCTACAAAATGGCCCTGCATCTATCTCTACAAGGTCTTTTAAGGAAAAAATATTCAATTAAGAAATGACACCTAAATTATTTTTACTTTTAACCCAATAACTAATCACCCATGCCCTGCAATGTGGGCTTTTCTGTCCAATTACAAAATACCACCCAAACCCACGGAGAAGGAGGTGAAGAAGAGTGCTAACACCATGCTAACACCTCCATCTTGCTTTATAATTATCACTATATTTTAAACCCTTAAACTCTCATTTTTTCCACCACATGATATTACACACTTCTAGTCAAACTACACACCCATAATCCCAGGGCTATTAATCAATTTTGGAAGCCTTCTCCACAGCCTCATGTCAAATGCAGCATTTTCTTGAGGGTCTGTGCCTTTCAACACAGAAAGTCTAAAATTCTCAGCATCCAGGGTTCCAACAGGAAGGGACCTCAAAGATCCTCCATTCCAAACCCCCTGCCATGGACAGGGACTGCTACCATCACACTGTGCTGCTCAGAGACTTGAACAGTTCCAGGATTCAAAGCACAAATGCCTCTTTCCTCTGGCGCCAAGCAGATGAGACCCAGCTCTTCTGAACACCTACAGCCGGGTGTGATGATTCCAGCTCCTGCAGCCCACTCCTGATATCATCTGAAACACCCTTCCAAGCTGCAAACCCCCACTGCTATCCTGATGAAGGACGGATGTGAAAGCCACTGGCACCAAAGTGCTCTCACGAGACGCGCGCAGCGAGCGGAACAACAGCCGAAGCTCGGCGCGTGGGCTCGTGGCTTTGTGTGCCTCTCAGCTGTGACTCATTGTGTGGGGAAGAAAACTGCCAGCCTCCCCCAAAATATCATGGAAAGTAAGCAGTGCTCACGCTCCACAGCAGGGGCCAGAGCTGTGTTACTCACAGGGAGCCTGAAGACTTGGCAGCATCGCAGCCAAATCTGTCAGTGACGTTTCACACAGGCCATTGAGCAACCAGCAGAAGAAAATCATTTTCAGCCAGTCTTGATCCAGCAAGGTTCAGATAAGAAACAGGATAAAGACTCTTTCAATTCAAGGTCACCCACCTCCTTTCTCTTCCTGAAAAGCTTCTTTGCAATCTCCTCCCTTGCTGTGGTGAGCGCGGTGCACAGCACAGGTCCTTCCTTCCCTGGGGTGATGTGATGTGAGGCTGCTGCCTGGGGACTTGGATGCAGCCCCTGGGAAGGCTGCCAGCTGGACAAGGCAAGCCAGCACCTCTTGCAGATTAGCAATGAGTCCGAGCAAGACTTTTTTCTGCACAAATTTGGAAGTTTGAGAGTTGGAGCCTGCACGCTAAACACTTCCCAGAAGATTTAACAAATTTGCATTGGCAAACATTCAGTGATTCAGCTCAGGACTCCGCACCCTCCCAAGCAGGCACATCAGGTAGCCTGGTGTGTGTTACCTGAGATGTCCCACTGAAGCACCAGGGGTTGCTGCACTGCTCTCAGGCACTGCAACCATTTTGCAGCAGGAGCATTAAAAAAAAAAAAGGTAATGAATAACAACTCAAAGGGAAAGCAAGTCAGAAACCCTGAATGGGATTCTTCGGCTTTGATCAGGAGATGGAAAACAGGTATGAAGGAAAACACGTTCCTTCATACCTGCTCCAGGATGTAATCATAAACAGGAGGAGGCAGCCACCAGAGAGAGGTAAGAAATACATAAAATATGCAGATTGACAGCAGTTTTCTGCATGTTACTGCATAAAACTCCTGTCCACTTTGGGACAGTGACCAAGCCTCTTGTGGGCCCTCCCTGAACGCAGGAGTCAGGAAAGTCCCAGATGCCATGACCAAGGCTGGAGCCAGGCTCTGCTGGAGAAATCCCAATCACACAGTGCAGGAGAGGGACTGAGTCTTGGCCAAAGTCTTGCAAGACCAGCCAGGATGGGCTTTGCACCCACACCAATGTTTTTCTTAGATGTTTTTGGTACTAATTTCCCCCAGCCATACTTGTGAGAAGCACCAAACACTGTCTCTCACTGAGGATTACCAGCATTTTTTAGGTTTACAGAGGCTGCAGGGGTGGAGCAGAAACTTGAGACCAATCACAGCACTTAACCACCCCCCTCCCACAAAGGCTTTTTGAAATGACTGCTGCTGCTTGAAGAACCTGAATACACAGGATAGGCAAGACCCCGGCACACAATGACCTGCTTTAAATGTCTCTTTGCCTTTGGAAAAAACACAGTGAGGCTTTTGAGAATGAATCATAGAAAGAGAAACTTCTAAAGGAAGATCAATAGCTGGACATCCTTTCCATTACAAAACCAAACTGACGTTTTGGACATGTGCCTGTATATCTTTTGTCAGTGGAGCTGTAAGTGAGGCTCATGAAAAGAGGGTTGAGGGGGATTTTGTGCTACCCTCAACCTAATATTTTTATAAACATTGCTTTTCATTTCTGACTGTGCTGCAAATCCATTATGGACAAGGAAAGCAGTCCTGAAACACAATTAAGAGATGGAGTCTCGAGGTTGTAGCCTTGCAGCTATGAAGCAATGACCTCAGCACAAGGAATAGATAGAAGACACACTAATCCCTATTGAAGGGGGAAGCTGGCAAATAACGCTTTTAAATTCATTTAAATCTGCAGCACACTGAGCTGAGGGTGCATGAGGGAGGCTGCAGGAGAGCTGATGTAGCTGTGCCAATGGATTTCTCTGCTCCCTGGGGCTCAAGAGGCACCCTGCTAGCAGGGACACTGGAGAGCTGGATGAGCACTGCGTGTCTAAGCAAGCACACAAACACACACAGCTTTTGGTCTCATCACCCAGGGACTGCAGGGCTTTCTGCTGGGGCCCCCCTGCTCACACAGAGCAGCCTAGTTCTCACAGACCAGGCACAGCTTTATGTTCAGGATGGCACAGCTCCAAAGAGATGCTTTATTAAAAAGTTTTTCCCAAGCCTTCACTCCTACCCACCCTTCAGTGCCTTCTTAGTGCTACAGGGGAGCTCAGAGCCCCCACAAGTTCTCAAGAACCCTCTGCACAAAAGTTACAGCACAAAATCATCCAGGGCACTTTTCTGGCAGGCTCTTCTCCCTCCCCTCACCCAGTTTCAAAGCTTCTGACCAAGTGCAAATCTTTTGGCTTCAAGCAGTCGGTGGGAAAAAATAAACAATAAAAGAAACCTGTGGGAGGAAGAGATGTCAGAGGAGAAGCAGCAGAGCAGGGCAAAGTCTCTGCTCACCACAGGTCTGCTGGCAGCCAGAGATTGTGAGGCACAGCTGGGAGGAGAAGTGCCACTGCACAATCACTCAAAGCAGCAGTGCTTCTTTTAGAGGCATTCAGATGCCTGGGCATCCCACCGAGTCTCCAAATAAATAATATTTGATTGTGACAAGTGCCTAGCATGTTCTGAATGCAGCAAGGAAATAATGCGCTGACATTATGAAAATATTAGAGAGGAACAAGTCTGTCCTACTCATCCTATGAAGGAAAAAAAAAAAAAAAAGAAATAAAAAAAAAAAGAAGACCCAAAACCCCACACAATTGGTTAAAAATAATGTCCTCAGCAGCATTAGCAATCATAAAAAAACACTTTTCTGGCAAGGCTCAAGGTACCTGCAGAGAATTCACTTTCCTTCTCTTCTGACAAGAAGCTCAAGGAATAAAAATGGCATCTATCCCTCTTTCCTCTATATGCTCCCTTCTGCTCCATATGGTGCTGCCTGATAGTAAATGAGAAATTAAAAACATTAGCACCAGCCTCTGCCCTCTCCTCCCCCACTGCTTTCTCCCTGCAGTGGCTGCACAAAATCTGCTGGCCCAAGCTGGAGACAAAACCATTTAACTGCTGAGCTCTGGAGTCACATATGAGCTCTCTCTTGTCTCCCTAGTTCATAGATGCCAGTTTTGCCAAGCACTGACTGCCCTTCTGAATTATTTCATCCTGGAAAATAACACTATTGACAGACTGAAACTCTTCCCATGCATTATTTATTTATTTATTTATTTAAAACTGAAAGTAAAGATACAGAGACAGTCATAAATTAAATCTAAAACCTTTGAGTGTGAGGCAGGCAGCAGTAAGCTGTTACATTATATATATCCCAGTCCTTCCAAAACAGATTTTGTAGAGGTATCTTCTTCTTAAAAAAAATCAGAACTAGATTTTCCCAGTAAATTCTAGTCACAATCTGCAACTGCCACTTTACTTTCTGTTTCAGATCCCTTCAAAATCATCTTCAGCATGTGCCATGTGCAGCTGGCTCCTTCACAAAAGTATTGTAAAACATGATGCAAACATAATTTTTTTTTTAATTAATGCTGGTGAGCAGTTGAATGAAAAGCCCAAGAACTGAGGGAAGTAGTCAGCAGGCACTGAATGGGTGTTTTTATCATTCCTGTAGCAGCCAGGGTGGAGGCAGGAGCAGGTACCAGGTGGCTTGGAGGAAGCTGTCCCTCCCCATCACCCACTGCAGGGGTCAAGGCCAAGCAGAGGGCGTGAGGTCAGGGTGAAAGGGGCAAAGTGCAAGTGACAAATCCCTCATTGCACATGCAAGCACACGAGCTCTGCAGATTGACCTCTCAGGAGAGCCAGCATGATCATCCCATCTTTGTGGGCATCACAGCCTTTTGGAAAGGTTTGAGCACGGAGGGTAATTAAGCTTTGTGATTATTATTATTATTATTATTATTATTATTATTACCACAACCACAGCCTTGGCTTTCATAGCCCAGGAGCCTGGGGAGATAGAGAGTGTGACCATCACAGAAGTTGCACCATGTTGTCAGTGACAGCTTTCAAGAAACATTGATCCAATCTCTGCATGAATCTTTCCCTGTTTGTCCATGATCTAAAGCAGCAGCAGGGCAAATCCTGACATCTGGCACTGCTCACAGTGTCCAGGCTGCCCTTCAGGGTCCCTGTGCAAGGGTTGGGATGCTGTTATCATCACCCTCCACACCAAAATGTTCCCACCAAGTGGATAAGGCCATAAAGTCCCTCGAGCAGAGCTTGCTCAAAAGGCCTGGAGAAATATGCAAAGGAGAAAGTTACAGCAGAATGCAATTTTTCATCCATTCTGTGAGAAGAAGCTTGCTTCAAGTTAAAAAAAAAAAAACAAAACAACAACAACAACAACAACAAAAAAAAAAGATCCAAAAGCCCACTGCTAACTGCCAAAACTGCCTCAGACTTAACTGCCACAGCAACAAAATCTGTGTCTACAATTCACACTGCACCTTTCAGCCCAGCACAAGCCAAGTGCAGGGGAAATGGCCTAAAAAGAGACACTGGCTTCATCCCTTAGCAAAACCAGTACAACCTGAGCAATCCCTGCTCTTCCCAATCCACTCCCTCCTGCAGCAGCCATGGCAGGGATTTCCCATGAAAGGATCATGGGGAACAAGATGCATGGAGCTTGCAAACTGGGGAATACAAGTGGTGACAGTAGCCTATAAATGGAAGGGACTAGAGAGAAGAAATTAATGATAAAAGTGAGAAGCAACCTGAAATTAGAAATGGAAAAATCCATGTTGAGAGTGAAGGAACTCTCATCAATGCAGAGAATTACAAGGCAAACCATTTACCTGGAGAACCTGACTAGGTATGCACCAAAAAAAACCCAAATGAAAAGACACTTGAAGGGAAATAATTCCCTCTCTAAATAGAAGATTGTTTGTGATAGACTCCAATATTCCCTCAATCTCTTATAAAAGACAGAGATTCCTGCCTAGTCAGAAAGCATAGCACAGCAGAGATCAAAAAGTGAGTCCTAAGGCTTTGGACAGAACAGCTTTCAACTACCTGCCAAACCAAGGATTTTTAAATTAAACATATTTTTGCCATATAGACTTAAAGAGGAATCTAGAACAGGAGAATGCTCCTTCTCACTCATCAGCTGGAAGGATGGTGTCACATCATGCATCAGATTCAGGTGGAAACACCCAGGCACCTCCCCTGGGGGAAGGAAAAGCCCCAGAAACGAGTCTGGGGGGGCTTTGAGGGTCTTGGATGGTTTATGACCCCTCCCAAAATATGAGAGCACAGAGGAGCCAGTTCTGCCCCATCAGAAGGGATGAACCCTCAGGCTGAGGTTTGAGTGTGACCTTCCCCAGGGAGGTGTAGGGGAGGACAGGATAAAAACTGGCAGGATAAAAAACTTCTTATCAGGCTCAAAGCCCGGCTGGCAGCCACGGGGGTGGGTGTTCACCCCCTCTGTCCCACAGGCATCACCACCACACAAAAACCCAAAACCTCACCCCCTGCCCCTCGGGGGTGCCAACCTGGCCCAGCAAAGCACCCACAAATGGCCCATTGAATCATTTCCCATCAGCATTCCAGCCTCCCACCGGGTGCATCCCAAAATAATTCCCCTCCCCATCTTCCAGCATGGTTACACTCACTGGCACAGGGAGATGCAGCCAATAAAAGCAAAACCACACATGAGATGTTCTTCCTGGGGGGAGGAGGGGAGAAAATCGGCTGTGGGATGAAACCAGGCTGAAAAAAAGGGTAACTCCTTTGGATCTGCCATGCAATTCCTTCCAGACAGCTGTTTGCCTGCTCAGGTATGTGAGGTACCCACCAACCTAAGCTCTGGTGGTGTGCTGAAATGAGTGTTGCAAGCCTGACACACAGAGAAGGGCAGGCAGAGCCCATCCCTCCCAAATCCAGGCACAATGACCCCTGCCAGGGCCTGAGCTCCACTGGCACATGTCCCCAGGGCTTTCCCAGGCCTTTGAGGCTGTGCAGCCAAGTGTGGATGCTGTCTGTGAGCCCCAGCACTGCTTTAGCTTCTCTGTTTGAAGGTGTTTGTAGACTTGGGGCTCAGTGCTAATGCAGCTCAGGGGCAGGAACAGATCTGAGGGAAGCTTAAAACCAGGATAAACAACTTATTAAGGGTAATGATTTTCTCAGTATTTCAACCAATGCAGTGCCAGTCACCCAAAGGCAGAGCTGTGAGTCTCAACATTAGCACAGGCTACAAAATACAAAAATCCAAATACAAAAAGCATTGCATCATAAGTATACATAAATAATAATGAAGTATTTATATTGTATCATAAAAATTGTCTGAGTGGCAGTTCAACAAGCCAGGACTTTATTCACAGACCTACCATGTTACTGAAATACAAACAGAGCAGGTAATTAGGAGGGAAGTGTGTGGTGCTGGGCAAACACATCAGGCATGGGAAGATTTTCTGCTCTGGAAAGGCAGAGAAATTGCATTTACAGAACTACCTCGTGTTGGTTTGAGCATTCATGAAAAACCAAGGACTTGCAGATTTACAAATACAAGATGATCTGCCTGTAGTATTGCAGTTCCTGTTTCAGGGTTTGAATGTGGGGCTCTGTAGAGACCTGAAAGACCCAACTCACCAGAAAATGAGATATCAGGGACAGCCCTTGGAGACTAACAGGTCACATTCATTGCCAGAAGAAATGAAGAGAAATGCTTTGCAGCAAACAGAGCTGTGCACAGCTTCCACCAGCAGCCAACATCAGGCTGTGCTGTCTTGTTTTACAGCCTGGAAAGCAGAGCATGGACACCTCCCACTTGGAAAAATCAGTTGCCCTGTCTGCTGGGAGCAAAATCCTTCCTTTGACACAGAAGCAAAATATCAGAAGCTTTTCATTCAGCTTGCCTTAGCCACAAGTTCTGCTCACTTCTGAGTCATTTACAGATCTGGTTTAATTTTGTGTTTCACTTTCCCCTGAAAAGCTGGCAGCTATTTTCAGGAGCACCCTTGTGGGTGAGGGTATGGTAGACAAGCAGGGCATTCTTGCTTTTAAGAGACCCTGTCCTGTGACATCAGCATTCAGGTGCTGCAGAGGACACACAATCATCAGCAGAGCAAAGCTATGCCATTGACAAAACCCCTCACAAACACCCAGCTGGTAATGTGATCGTGCCCTGAGGAAAAAAAGATTGATAGTCCTGCTGATTTTACTGTGCAATAACCACAGAAGCTGCCTTTGTCCGTGCAGCTCTCTAATCCTTTCCTGGATCACTAAATACCCCAGCCTGACAAAGGTGAGCTCTCCAAGTTGATAACACATCACAGAAAGAGCAAGCTAGAACCTCTGTGTTCTGCTGGAAGCTGTAACCCTTTTGCTCACTAATGAAGCTGCAGACACCAGAGATATTTTTAGGATGCCTGCAAACCTTGTTATAATCCACAATGAAAAGTTCAGCTACAATAGGAAGACACAGAATGTTACAGAAAAATAAAAAGCAAAATATTTAGCAGTGCTATTAAAAGATCCAAACAGTCAACACAAAAAGCCTTACCTGACATAAGGCAAAAATTTAAAGAGATATTCTCCAGTGTTGTAATTCCTGGATCTAAATTTATTAGCAAATTTAAATTAATCCTGCTCCAGGCATTGGGATACACTATCAGTTACTCCCTCACCCTCCACCCCCGGGAAATATTTCCCTATTGCTGTCAGTCAACTGCTTGAATGCTTGGAGTTTACCAGCTGCATAACATATATTGATTTTTGATGAATGACTTCTCTCTCTGGGCCATTACGGTTTTGTTTTCAAACCTTATTTAATTGTTCGCCTATTTTTCAGTGAAATAAATGCAAAGTGTTTATTCTCCAAAGGCTGTAAACAGAGATCTCAGGTCTAGTTTCTATGACAACCTCACTTGATACAGCAAACCTAGATTATCTCTAATGACAGACATGAAGTTTAAATTGCACATTCTGCACAAACAGTGCACTGTTGACCTTTTATTGAAAAATGGAATACAGAGTGATTAGCATAATGTGCTATGTGAAAGGAAAAATCATGGAATAATGCAGATTGTACTTTAATCATAACTACAGTGCTAATCTCTAGCAAACTGTTTGCCAGAACGTGAAGCTTTACGAATTAGGGTTTTTCCCTGGAACCATTTTCAAATTCTGTTAGATAGTAATGCTATCACATTAAATAGTTATCAGATAACACTTGCTGCTCCTGCTGTTCCTCTCCCATCACAGTTTTTAACAGGGGAGCAGAAGTGGATAAGCTTATGTAGAAATATGATACAAAAAATCCCAGCTATGAGAACTATTTTTAAACCTCCTGAAGGCATTTTTTTCTCATGCTTACAAATTGGTTTGGAAGTGAGAGCCAAAAGACACAGTCCTTTCTGCCGGGTGCTGTCTTCCAAAACCTGCATGTTCTCCTAGGAGGGAAATTTGCATCTATGTTGGTGAATAAATCCCAGCTCATCCACAGAGACAGAAGCTGCAGGAGGCATTCTGCTCTGCAAGAGCAGAGATGGAAAACATCTTGCCTTCATATTCAGCAAGTTTTGGCAGGCTTTGATTTTGTCAGCTTCGATTTGTTGTTGCTCACAGAAATGTCTGCAGCAGTTTACAAAATGGGAATTCTTTGGGGAGTTTGCTGCATGAATTCAGGTTCCCCCTGGAGCTGAAAGAGTCACATGCTGCTGTAAGGGGACAGCAGGCTGTTAAATCTGTTCTACCCTCTGTAGAATACTTTTATTTCTTTCAAACCTTTCATGAAACAATAGGACACATTTCTATTTACTGAATGATATTTCAGCTCACTTGAATTCAGCATAATCAGTGAACAGTCTGGAGACAACCAAGCAAACAAAACCCTAATTAGTATCAAAATACAGTTTTAGATAGAAATGAGAGGTTAATGAATTGGGAATGAGGCAGAGAAACTTTCATATCTGCATTACAAAAGTAATGCCAAGTTATTATTGTTTTCTTTCCTGCATTTATAGAAAAAAAAATAAAAGTGAAAAACACAGAGGAAAATTATAAAAGTAGCTTTCCCTTGTGTAGTAGAAAGTGTTGGATTATTCAAGGCTGGTCACAAACACTGCAGAGTCACAGGAACTCAGTTACCCCCCTTTTTCTTCCAGCGTGTGATATTCAGCAACTAGATCTTGTTAGCATCACATCAAGGTGGTCTCTTCATCCTCCCTATTCAGCAAACAAGCTAAAAATGATATTCAGGTGCTTGTCTACAGAGCAATGCTATTAGAGGAAACCTCATTTCTCTCTCACTCTGATGGATTTATGCCATTAATCCTGTCAGCTGAGTTGTTTTTAATCAGCAGTTAGGGCAGCAGCAATAATAAAGGATTTTTTTTAGTGCAGGCAACCCCCAGTGTGCTTGTGTTCTGTGCAGCCATTCACCACCACTGCTATTCTCTGCATATCAAGATATCTCTGGTTTTCAGTGTTTTGCATTTGGCAGTTTTACATTTTTCTTAACAAGCACTGTCCTCCACTACAGCAGCTGGCAGGAAGGAATCAATTTAAAAGGCATCCACTTGCTTCCACATGGAATTATTGTACTTGAAATGTAATCTTGTCATTTGATATATCAGATAGCAAACTGTGTGTTTGAGAAGGTGATGTGTCCCAATCTTAGGTATTTTTAAACCCTTCAACGCTGCCCAAACTTGTCCAGTGAAATTTAAACTTCACTGCCTCATGTGATGGCAAGGAGCATTTTTGGTGTTGCTCACCTTGTGGGTTATGGGACGGAGGCTGTATTGACCATATATGCACAGCCATTCAAAGGTTATCACACATTTTATAAATCTTAAAAAAAAATAAATAAGGGAAATATTGACAAAAAATTGGCAGCAGAAGCCAACATGTCTGAATGGTGATGTTACAGGCAGCCTCCCTACCTACTAATATGTCTAAACACAAATAAATTACTGCTTTAAGAGACATTGTAAATCATAAACCTATTTAAAGACAAGCTCTCACCACTAGCCTCTCTGTCAGACAAGTACATTCCCTGGGCTTTTGCTTCCACAGGTCAACAGAAGGGAAAAACTTCCTTGCTCTTCTGGCAAATTCCTTCAGTCTCCCTTGTAATACTTTTAGTTAGGATACTGACCAGTTCTGGTACCTCCATTTAATTCTCCTCCTGTGTTCCACAGTTCCTTCAGGCACAGTTTGCATAGCTCTAGTCACTTGTACAAATATTTAAAACCAGCAAGACAAACCAAGCATAACAAATCCAGAAATAAAGCAACTCCCACAGAAGCTAATGTTTACCCAAAAGGGAGCATGAAACACCCCACACCTCCCTCCAGACAGCCTCTTCTGTCTCTCTAAGGTGGGACCTGATGGTGCTGTGGGCAATAAGGACCAAAGAGCCAAAGCCCTGGCAGTGTCTGCATTCCCACCTTGGACCCTCTGTTGCTGAGCTTTTCCAGCCTATTCTGTCACCCTGGAAGGGCTGCAGCTCCTGCAGGCTGGATACAGGTGCAGAATGAGAGATGGTGAAGATGAATTTGTCAGTCTCATACTCATCATACAGAAGAGTCTGGACAGCAGACACAGACACTGTCGACCTCACCATGGGGCTGACATGGTCAGGAATCACCATCCCCATCTGTTGTCCCACATTTTCAACCAAGCTGGGATATGGCTCCCCTGGCAAAGTGGATAAAACAGTTCAACTGGGCAAGAAAAAAAAAAAACAAACCAACAAACCTAATGAAATTTTGCCATTGAAGTAAAACACACTGCTAAGAACACAGAAAATACATGCTGGCTGCTCCAATCAATTCTCAACCAATTTTCTTACTTCCTTCAGTAAGAAAACACCTCCTACAAAAAGTCAGGCAGCTGAAATACCGTTTGTTTTGCAATGAACTTTTAGCCCTACAGCACAGCCAAGCATCCACTTTTTTTTTTTTTCCCTCTGCAACATAACCAGCTCTGCGAGATGCCAGACAGCTAGGAGAGCACTCCAGGCTGGGAACAAAAAGATACTATTGTCTTGGGACGGCCAGAGTCATTGTTCCTTCCTGCACTCCACCTCTGCTGTAAAGCTGACAAAACAGAGAGCTCTTCCACTCTCAGCTGCTTCACAAGCTGCAAATCAGAGCTGGAGCTGGGAGAAGGCAAATGGCAGAAATGAAGCATAATATGCTCAGTTGCTGCTGTAAAGACCAGAGTCAGGAGTCCCAAACAGCTGTAAGAACCCAAAATACCTTTACCCAGACTTTTATAGAGACACAGGTAGCTCATTCTGCAGCTGAAATTGGTTTGGCATTCGCTTAGAAACATTTCCAGTCCTTCCCAGCACAGGGAGCTGAGATACCCAAAGGGTGACCAAGCCTTTAGCTCCCAGCCATGGGTACCTGACAGACCCCACTTTGCAATCCCTGTGAGCACGGGGAATAGTGATGGCTCTCAGATGGCACCCACATGTTTTCTGGGGCTCCAAAATAAAACATCCTGCAATTCAAGTTCTGTAGTTAATGTGTGCTGTTGCTCATCCTGACCAATCAGGATGCTGTACTGTCTACCTCACTGTTCTTTGATCCAAGTGCAAACTAGATTTTTACAAGTAAAAATCAGGATGATGTATATAGTTATGTTTTTTAAAAGCAACTTCTAATTTTAAAGGAAAAGGTATTCATAAAAAAGGCTTCTACCCTTCACAACAACTTCTGCTACCCCATCTGTTGGCACTTTTTTCAAGTACTCTTGTAATAGGAAAGGACTGTTCAAGACCTCCAGCATCTATCATGTTGGGAGTTCAAGTTCAGGTCTTGAACTCTGAGATGAGTGTGTTGGATCAAGGGATGTTGGGAAAGTGCTGTCCCATCTATGGAGGAGATTTTTAGCCAGGTCAAGAGAAGCATGAGGGTAAGGTTTCTCAAAAAACAAAAAAAAATTCTTCAAATCTTGATCTGCTCTACCCCCTTTCTTGTTTTCCAGCAGGGTGATGAGCTGGCACCACACCATAAATGAGTGAATGTGAAAGGACAGAGCAGTCCCCAGTCGGGTGATGTGCAGTTAGGGTGGCTCCCAGCTGTGCTGGATTCCTGCTGTATTGGTGGATTGTAGAAGGATTTGAGAATTATGTCATCATCCAGAGCCTGTGAAAAACAAGATGAGAATCAAACTGCCAAGCATGACAGGAATGTTAGCAAAGGTGTCTGTAAACTTCTGCTGACCCCTTACACCAGCTAGGTCGAGCGCTCTTTTATTAATGCTAATGCTTTTCATATTAGTGCTCACATAAAGAAATCCTGCTGACTGCTGGGTCAGGGAGTTCACAAGATGTGTTGGCCACATCAGCAATACACTGATGATTGTTCCTGACATGACCCCACAGCTAATGAAGGGCCGTTTGTGGGGGAATGGCTTTTCACAGAGAAGAGGTCTGTGAGGAAGGTATGGAACACATCTGAAGAGGTCTGTGAGGAAGGTATGGAGCACATCTGGAGCAGGACAAGCTGCTGTTCATGTGATGCACTAATGAAAGAGCTCTCCACCCCACTGAGACACAGTGTGGCTGTGCCCAGTGTCCCTGGGCTTCTTCTTCCCATTCCTGTCACTTAATTCCCCCGTGCACACAGCACTGCTCCCGCTCCTTGCTGCTAAATGACCAACACCCCTCTATTTGTGACTCCTCCCATCAAATATTTCACCTGTAAAATTGGACTTTTTGAAGCCCAGGTCAATACTACAGCTCAGCATTTCTCATCCTGCACATCTTTCCTTTGGGGCCCTGTCAGCTGGCTTTCCAAAGGATAAAAGGCTCAGGTGCCCCCAGGACAGGGATGGCAGCAGCAGGAAGTACAAAGGGCTCACCAAGGAGTCCCAACCTCTTGTATTGCTGTATAATCCTCTGTTAGGCAACATTTCCACTTCCTTTGGTAGAAATGTTTTCCTGTGCTTGCCTGGGCATGAATCTATCACAGAAGAGCAGTCTGGAGAGGGCTTTAGGAGGTCATCCAGAAAGGGACTCTGGCTCTTGTGACAGATGTGTCTCTAACCTGTTCTAAAAACTCTCTGAAGATGCCCGAGAAACTGGGCCTGAGAAGCCACCCTTTGTGCCACTGTAAATCAAGATATCCTCTATTACTGTGTCTTTGCAGGATCTCAGGAACATCCTTCACTTCATGTAAATTATCCTGTTTTGTGATAGCCTGGGGGCTCTCTTCCCCAGCAGATAACACCTTATCTGTTTACAAAAGACCTTCACAGACTTGCATGTTTAATTTATTAGTGAATAATGGCTTCATTACCTAACAGGAGGGGCTAAATGTATTATGGGGGATTGCAGAATTATGGGGAGTTTAATAATTTTCACACTGAGGAGAACAAGTTCCCATAATAATGTATGAGTATATAGGTATTACATGATCCTGGGGAGGAAGGGATTGCATACAAACCTACAGAATCAACCAAGTGGAAAACCTAGAGATCACAAGCAAGGAACAGTCATGCTGAGAAATTTCCCTTCATCACCTTGAAAAGGACCTGCTGGGAGAAAAGAATTCCATCTTATGAAAAATGCCAAGATGTCAGATATTCCTTTTCATCCCTCAGAGCAGGGTGAGGCTGTGTCTATCTCAGCAAGCCTTTTCTGTTGGATCTGTTGTTCTTTGCACAAATCTGGTATCATATCAAGCAAAGAACAGCAGTAACCCAGGCTCAGGATTTCCACCCCATCAGAAACCTGCAAAACCTTGGGTTCTTCTTTGGAGCTGTTTTTCCTCTGTGGTCCAGGATGAATATGCAATAAAAAGCTCTTTTTAAAATTAAAAAAAACCCAACCTTTTCCACAGAAGGTTTTAACTTTCATGAGCCATTGCTCTCCAGCACAAATACATTTAGTCAACATTCCCAGCTGCATCATTAGCTTCCCACTCAGGTGGGAAGGAGGGGGAATGAGGCAAGGGTTCACAGCTGTATTACTGCTGCTGGTAGGGTTGCCATGGAAAACAGAGCTCCAAAAAGCAGCAGAGGACAAAGAATGTGAGGTCAGCCTGCAACCTCAGAACATCTCCCTGGCCTCTCTCACGGGGTCACTTTTTCTTCACAGCACAAGTGGCAAAACTTCCTCCTGCAAACATCTACAGCTCAGCCACCAGCAGGGCTGGAACCAGCCAGGAGGACACAGACCATTCCTCTTCAGGCAAACCAGCTGCAGCTGGCAAAATAGTGCAAAAGCTTTTAACAAGAGCTGAGCTGCTGCCTCAGCCTAGGGCTGGCACATTAAAAGCAGGAGGCCATGTGTCCAAAAGCTTATCTGTTTTATTCAGCCATATCAACTGGCCTAAAATGACATATCTCTCCTTACAGCTCCCCCCATGGAAATGGGAGTCATTTATCAAGAAGGAATTTTCCCTGAGCTACTTTGACCTTTTCTGTTTGATGCTGCTTTTTCACTGTGATTTTTACACATTCAGGGGACAGTCACACAGACTAATTTTAAATTAATCATAGGTTTATGTGCCCTACATTACAGTGGGACCACAAATGCAGAGAGATCTTGGAGCCCTCTGGTTAGATGTGACTGTTATATCTTACCTACAGCATTAATTTCTCCTATACATAGATTAAATATGGAGTTAAGTGGATTTATAATTATTTTGGTGTTGTTACAACACACACCATTATGTACACTTAAAGCAAGTTCACAAAACTTTAAATTATACATATTTTTGAGGAGTCCTAATAGCACCATTTGATGTGGTAATTATTGATCTTGGCTTCCTGTAGGAAGAGCACTCAAACGAGCAGCTAATTTCACACGTAAAACAGCTGTCACATGGTAATGGCATTAAAAGTCACCAAGCTGATCTACATTCAAAGCCATGCCATAGAGGTGAAAGGCCCTGTAGCCAATTATTGCTCCTCCGAGCCAGACAGTCCCCAAACACAAACAACATGTGCAGATCCATCCCTCCTGGTGTTTAATTAGAGCCTGCCTACCCGCTGCAGCAGCAGAAGTGAGAAGGGCACATGTGAGGCAGTGGGGAGATGATCACAAAGAGATCCCAACGTGCTGTGTCTGGCATGTCCTGCAAGTTGTACACAGGAGCTAAACCCAGCTGCAAGAGACAATGGTTCACACTGCAAAACATCTGATTTTCCTGGAGCTAATAAATAAATGGCATCCTGTGCAGAACATCCCAGGTCTCTTTTTTTCACTGCAATGATTGTGTCACTGACAGATCAATGATTACTGGGTTTTTTTCCTGGTAGTTGTGGGTACACAAGGAATACAGGTTTGCACCCATTGCTTACAAGGAAATAACTTTAAAAACATCACTGGCACAATCTGGTACAGCTTGAGTGAATCTGGTCAATCTACCAAATTTGCAGTGATTATGACATTGGGCAAAAGCTAATAAAAAAGGTCCAAAGAAAGGTGCCAGAGCAGCCAAAATATCTTAGAGACTTTTCAGCCAAAAATTCTCACCTGGCTGCTGTTGCAGGTTCTGACATGGATGACTCCCATAGAGTCCTCCATGTCAAAAGGATAAGGATAGATGTCCCATCTATCCTTATTCCCTGCAAGGTTTCACTGGCTCTGATTCCAGCCTTTCTGCTAGAGTTGGTCCAAGTCTGCATCTGGTTCCAGGAATAAACAAGATTTTCTGAAGTTTCCCTGATGCCTCAGGTTTGAGCTTTTCTATTTTCCAGATTCTGTGCTGCTTTAGTGTGTGGGTCAGGGCTCCACATCAGGGGATGGTGAGCTCTGTGCACAGAGCAGGGAGACAAAACAATTCCTGCTCCAGCTGGGCACCAAGGACANNNNGATCCAAACCTCAGCCCAGGAGCACAAACCCCGTGGGCTGGAGAGAGAAAAACAAGCAGGGTGGGACTGCCTGGGCTGGAGCTGGAACTGGACAATTAATCCCAATATGCAAATGGAGCAGAACTTATAGAAGTGAGAGACCCCGTGCCCGGCCATGCATTTTGTGGCCATTTTGAGTTGTGCTGCCCAAGGTGGATCCAGTGAGGCCTCTTCATAAATCCCTACTTTATTCTTTAACTCCGTCTAGTCTCTGTTCTAGGTCACCCTTCACAAGGCATCATCCCTAAGAATCCATTCTGCCACTGAAGGGAGGGAGAATTATCCTTCTGCCAGGTGAATCTCCACCATCCCAGCTGCTCCCTACTCACCACACTCCCCATCTGGCAGGACCAGGTTTCTGGCATGGAATTGACACAGCCTGCTGAAGAGCATGGCCAAGAGATGGTCAGCCTGGACAGTCCACTCACCCAGAGCAGGTGTGGCAGGAGCATGCACAGGGATTGATGTGCTGAGGATCTACTCCCCAATCCCAGAAAGCAGCTCGAGAATGGAAACAGCCCCCTGCAATCAGCAGCCAAGAATCTCAACCTCAAAGCAACACACTTGAGTCATACATAATCATTCTCAGAGAAATCTCTGTCCTCCTTTACTGTGCACTGACTTCACCACTTAGAAACAGATTAAATATTTTATTTCTGAATTTCAAGGGCAGCAAATTAAAGCAACATCAGAAAAAGGGGGATTGTAGCATAAATAAATGTTGCTGCACCCACAAAATGCAAGTAATTACTTATTTTTATACTCTCTAAGTCAGAATATATGCATGGGTTTTCTTCTGTTTTCCCTGATCTGCATGAACCTTAGTATGGATTGATAAAAATAAAATGGCAGCTTAAGAGTTTCCAAAACAATGCTGTGAATTTCAGTGTCAATGAGTCAAGAATGACCAATGCTTAAGGAAGCAGCAGGAGCAGGCTTCTGCCTTTTTCCTCAGAAACAAATGGAGAAAATCTGAGGGCAGAGAGAAACAGTGCAGGGAGCAGGAAGGGAGGGTCTGACACCGTGCCCTCAGAGCTGTGGCTCAGACTGATGAATTATCTCTGCTTGGTTAAATCTCTGGCATTGCTAATCAGACAAGAAGCATAAAATGGAAAGTTCATTAGCAAGATCATAAAAGAGTCAGACTGACAAAGATCATTCGACTTGGAGATAGGAAGGTCAGTTACAGGAATTGGAAAATCACTTTATTTAAGGAAAACAGGTTTGACCAGAAGCACCTCAGAGTCCAGAAAAGACCTGCACTGGGAGGTGCAATGGTCTGCTTTATTTCTGGAGCATAAACAGGGAAACATTCCCTTTGACAGTGGATAAGCTGGAGTTTCATCAGCATCATGCTGGCCCAGGGTAGGCTGGGCAGTATCAGCTTTCTGCCAGGACTGATTCACTCACCTCCACCCAGACCTAAACATCCCACTGCTCCTCTGCAGGAAACACCTCCAGCACAAGTCACAAGATGGCCTCAAAACTAGAATTTGCTAATTGCTAAAAGTAAAATTTTGCTAATTTCTAAAAGTAGAATTTGCTAATTGTTTCAAATTACATGTGAATGGTTTACAATATGGATCACTGCCCACTTGGGATTTAAAGGAGATTCTTAAAGTAATTTTGAGATTTCAGGATAATTCAGAAACTCTGTTCCCAGAGGTTACTAAATGCTCTTCTTAGCACTACTACAGCCATATTGCACTGGGGGTTGGAATTTGTTTCTTCTGGGGTAGAAGGAAGAGGAGGTGAAATAGTCATGGTTTTTCTTATAATTAGAAGGAAAAAAAACAGAATGTGTATATTCTCCATATTTTGCCTGGTTTTCTAAAGAAATGTGGAATAATAAATAAATATTAAATACAAAATAAATTTAAATATTAAATAAAAGGATCCTTTTCACTTTTGAGGTCACTACCTTATTTTAGTCACATTTGGGAGACAAAAAAAATGGGACAAGGACTTGTACACATCTCATGAACATGAATCAGGTAAAAAGGAGGCAAGAAATTTTTACTGTCCCTGAGAATAATACTACAACCTGTAGTATGTCAGTTAGGACGTTCCTGATGTCAGTCAGGAAGACTGAAAACCCAGGAGAAATTCCACTGTTGCCTTTGTAAGCCTTGAATAAAACCCACAAGAGACACAGAACTGCAGGAAATTCAGTCACAGCCTTGACACATGCAAAAAAAATACTTCTTCTAGTCCAACATCTCTACCTGGAGGTGCTCCATCAGCCAGAGCAGCCAACTTCCAGCAAGCATTTTCCTTTCCAAAGAAAAAGCCAGCAGGAGTGGACAGAGGCAATTAAGAAAGAAAAAATTAAGAGGTTTGTCATTGTTTCTGTACAAGTCAGCTGTCAAGAGAAAGCCACTAGTCAAGGTTTTCCTGCCTCAGACCTGGACCTTGCCAGTGCCCCTCTCCATGTAGGACTTAACTCTGTCCAGTTCCATTTTTTCCCTTTAAAAAACCAGCACTTTCCCTACCCTACAAGCAAGTGTTACAGTGAACACCAGGAAGGAAGCATTAAATAAATGTGGATGGTTTCTAAGCACCCTGCTTCATGCAGGATTAACTTGTTCAGGATACATTCTGGAGAATGGTCCTTTATGTTTATTGATGTCAAATCTAAATTGCAGTGGGGAGAAGTATCCTGACCACAAAAGAGCTCGACAGTTTTACAGCTAGGAGACATAACACAATAACCATTTAGCCAGATTAAAGCATACTGAGAGCTGCATCAAATATTGTTTAGAGCACATAAAAACTGCTTTAATATTTAAATGTATCCCATGGATGGGCTCTTTAGATTTGCTAGATTCACTGGGGCTGCACAGCTATTAGCTTCTACATTTCATCTTCAATTCCTCTTCACAGTAGGAGAAACATAAAAATGAGGGTCACTGCTTGGTCATTTCATTACCCCTGGCAGAGAAATGTGCTTTGCACAAATGAGGAAATATTTCAGATGTAGATTGTTGTAATGTTGGTGTGACAAAATAAAACCAGAGTTAAAAAATAATAACGATATTATAATGGTTATTTTGTAGAATAACATTAAAATAATATGCAGTGTGGCAGTGGTTCCCCTATCAAAGAGCCTGGTGTATGTCATTGTCATCATTTAAAAGGTCCATTAGCAAGAGCCCTGGAAATGTATGGCTCAAGGTCACAACCAAACTAAATGAGACTGAGCAGTAATTCAAAAACATTAAACTGTTTATGGTTAGAAATCTAATAAATAAATCCTCAGTACACACACAAATCTTAGCAGCAAACTCATCTACAACTCTTCCTTTATTTCTGTGAAAACAGAAGCTCAGAGAAAGACATTTATAATCTGCTTAAAGCCAGAAATGGATTAGATAAAACATCACTTGGGGAGATGTGTGACTTCATGCCACAGCCATGGATCAGGCTGCACAATCTGTTTAGCCATGGGTGCCCCTGTGACCCAAACACAAACAGTGCCTTTGCCCAAAGCCAGCAGCCACAAGAGACAAGAAATGGGCTGGAGCCAGGCAGGGACCACAGGCTGAGCAGGAACAGAGCCCTCCACTGCCCCTCTGCCTGGGGACAGCTCCTCTGGCCACAGGGAGAGGATCCCCACAGCCTCAAGGAGGAGATTCAGTGCAGGAGAAACAGGAACACAATGCTATTTACTAATCACAAACAGGGAGGGAAAAAACCCAGTTATCTTACTAACCCTAAGCTCTATTTGTATTATTCAAAGCATGGCATTTAATCTATATTCTAAATATCTGAATAAAAGAAACTTGATTTTCAGTCGTATTTTTCTCCCCAGAAGAATTAATGTGAGTTGTGTTTCTCTGATTTACAAAATATAAATTTAGATGAGAATGCAACATCCAAGAGAATCACTCCTGGCACTGAAGGAGAAATTTTGTTGAAATTAAAAACCCAGAATTCCTTACTGCAAAGCTGCTCCTCTACAGCTCTCTGGACTGGCCCTGAGCTCACCCTCAGATCTTCACACTGCTCATGTCACTACTCCTGGAGGATCAGGGCATATATCTTATAATGATCCTGCCAAGAATTCCTGTGTATAAGAATCACTGAAGTTGGGCATGTTCAGTGCAATCAAACTCACAAAAATGGGAGAAAAGTAATTTAGGTGGTTTTGAGGAGAAATACTTTAGCATATTTATACCAAAAGGTTCCTTTATGAGCAATGAATTTTAGAACAGCCTCCAATGCAGAATATTAAGATCTAAAGACTGAAGCCCAGCTGAATATTAACAAACACAGGAAATCTTCTCCAGTCTTATTGTTTCTGCTTGAAAACCATTCTCCTAAACCTCTTGGTTTAGTATCACTTACTTTCATAAGCCTTATAAAAATACCACAAATGGAAACAAGATTCCCTAACACAGAATCACAGAACTGTGATGGAAGCACATGGTGAAACACAAATGCAATCAATCAGAGGAACTGATTCTTGGCGGGGGGAATGCAGGCAATGTACTCTGTTGCCATTCCTGTAAATGGAATTCAGCTTCCAGGTAACTTACATGTCTTGCTGACAGAATGCATTATTGATGTCACTGTGATCTTGTATTTCATTTCCTAGCTGAGTGTGGGTGCAAGGGAAAAGGCCTTTGCAGGCAACTGTGCTAACACTTCACATCTGGCTGTGTTCAACAGCTGTCAGTGCCTGGAGAACAGTGGCACACCTCTCTGGAACTTTAATCCATGCCAGGAGCTGGATGCACATCCAACAAATGATAAGTTACACATGAGGAAAAATATTACTCTGTTAGCAGTTAAGTCACAGCCCTGCAATGAGCAAATTGCAAAGCAATGCAGCTTTGTCTAATGACTATCAGTTGACCAAAAAGAGCTCAGGGATATGTAACACATGCAAAAATAAAAGCCCATACATCTTGATTTAGATATGTTGAAAACATTTCCTCTGATATGGCTTTGTAGTTTTCCACCAGAACCTTTCATCCAGGAAGCCCCCAGCTCCTATGCACTCAGTAGCACAGCTCCTACACACGAACCCCCCCTGCCTGGTGGCTCACTCAATCAGGGCTCACATCTTCCCTGCAAACAGGATATGATTCAAAAGTGACATAATGCACATTCATCCCAATCTCCCAATAATCCCCTTTCACCACTCGTGGAAATGCTTGGTCAATAAAACGTAATGTCATTATTGCAGTAAAGTCATTTCCAAGTTAAGTGCCTGGCTCTCTGTCCCTGGGACCCCACCAACAGTCAGGCTCCAATCCAGCAAGTAAACAAAGGCTTCCATTTTGCAAATGCTCTCATTTACCAGGGGTCAATCCAGATTCCATTTCAATCAATGTGAGCCTCCTGTCTGTAAAGGTAGTTGGGACCAGGCTCCACAAATGTAGGGCCCCTCCTTTCCCTCTCACTCCCTAAATCCTTCCTTTGCAGGATTTGTCAGGCGCTGCGCGGTGCCAGCCCCTCTGTGTCACAGAGTCACCAGGCAATCAGGACGTGCTGTGGCAGCCCCAGGGCTGGTCTCTGAGCCAGCTGCACCCTGGTGAAGTGGGATCCCCACCAGCTGGCTTTGCTGATGGTGCCCAGCTGCTCCAGCCCCAAATTTAGACACCACAGGGACACAGCCTGACACCTGCAGTGGTACCTGCTGGAGGTGGAATACTCCAGAGAGATTCAGCTCCAGTTTCACTCATGTCTGACCTCCTTTTTCTCCCCCATGCACCAAGGCAAAGCTCCACATCATGGGGCAAGGGAGGGACGAGCGACAGAGCCCAGCCCTGGCTGAGCCCAGCCCAACAGCCCAACAGCAGTTTGCAAAGCCAGCAGCTGCCTCTGTGGGACACACAGACCTGGGAGCCAGCTCCAGGGCACACCTCCTGTGGGATGTGCACATCTCAGCAGGGTGGTGCTGCTCCCATGGCTGCCACCATCTTTTTCAGAGCCTGCTGCATCTCCAGTTAGGAAAAGTATCCAGCAGCCAAACAGCAAGCTTTTAAAGGAAAAGATTTCCAGGCTTGGATCTGACAGGGTGTCCTGGAGCAGTAGAGAAAACTGCTACTAGTTATTTACGAGATGGTCAAAATCCTACCTTCAAAAATACCAAGTGTCCTTTCCATTCCTTACAAAAACCTCTGTTGCTGAGGACTGGAACTGCTGTTGAATTCTATCCCTTGTAAAGAAAGAAATACTACTGAAAATGAATAACCAGCAGCAGAGCTGGGGAGGGGTAGAAGGACTCCCCCAAAAAGTGAGAGGAGCAGCAGAAGGTGGTGGCAGGGGAATCAAATCAGGTTGTCCCAAAGTAGTTGGCACTGGGAATGGGAAAGGAGTCCATAGCCTCTCCCAAAAAACCACCAAAGCTCTTACAAGCAACCACCCAGAATCTTCCAACTAACAGCAGCCTGACATGGCCCCAGCCTTTATATTCCTCCACCCAAATCCACACCCCTCCAGCGCCCCAAGAAAGCCAGCTGACAGGAAATAAAGGTCCCTGGAGGCTCCCGTCCATGCTCTCTGTACCTCTGCAGACACCAACATTCCCTGCTTGATTTGCACTGTGCCACCCCAGGCTGCTCATGGTTACCAAGACAGAGCACAAGCCCCACAGCACAAGAGCAAGCCCAGGGCTCCACTTTGCCAGGCACAAACATTTCCTGGGTATTTCAGGTGTTTCTAATCCCTCCTGTTCTGTAGGAGGTGTTAGATAATTTCTGTCAGCACACACCCTCGCTCCAGGCAGGGGATGGGGGGAAGTCAATTTATTCTTTGTTTATTCCTCTCTCTTCAATCCTAACTGCCATCATGGAAATCTGAGGGGCTCCCATGGAGACCAGACAGCCCTGTTCCCATTTTATCAGTCCCACACACCAAGCTGTCCCCTCAACCCCCAGCCCAGGGACCCACCAGACAGGGAGCACCACAGAGCTTTCCACTGAACGTTCTGCCATTCATGAGGAACCCCCGGGGGAGCTCCCAGAGCAGAGCTTTGGGCTGGAGCAGAGACAATTCCTAAAAGCCCAGAGCAGAGAGGCAGTGACTTAATGACAGTTCAGCCCATGAATCCAGAATAGCAACTCGTTTGTGTTCTGAAGCTGGAATCCACTCTGTGTGATGACAGATAGCTTAGGAGAAGCAGATCCTGCCTGCCAAGAGAACTTCAAAAAGGACAAGGGGAAAATAAAAATCTGGCTAGAAACCAAATGCTTTGCTAAACCTAGATAACACACTGTTTACCAACAGCAAACTAGATTAGGGGAGGGGAAAAAAAGGATTTATGCAAATGTTCTTAATTTAATAATTATCATCAGATATGGCTTTGTTTCTTCTATGTAATTTGTGTAATACAAATAAAGTACAAGGGCTCTCTTCCCCTATAGGAAATGAGAATTATTAAACATTGCACCGAAAAGAGAAGGAATGTGTTTATTGACATGAAAAATGACCCTGCGGATACAAAAGCTTTTGTATGTTAATTGCTAAATGTCAGAGCAATTTAGAAAGTGGTTGCAGAAGGAAAGAATTCCTTTCCAAAACAGAAGTGGCTTTTCCTCATCCACCATCCTGATCCAAGGCTGCATCTTGAAAGTATTTACGGCCGTGTTTTGATCGGTGACATTGGGTTAGTACCCAAAAACATCCTCACTTCATATTGATGTGGTTACTTGCTAGGAGGCATAAAGGAAGTGAAGGATTTCCTCCCAGTTTTATTACTGAATGCTCAAAATGTTTCCTGGGGTAAACAGCACTAAAGCCATCTGGGTTTTTTTTTTTTCATTGTTTTCTTTTTGGAAACAAAAGGAGAACAACAGTAGCAACCAGGGAATGGAAAAATCCAGGTCTGGAGCAGTGCTGTGAAAAAGGCTTTGCCCTGGAAGAGGGAAGGGGAACAGCCACAGGTGTCCTGGGCTGATAGATACACTCAGCAGCACTGAAAATGGTGTCTCTGGTGTTCTGTCCTGCTCCACAAAGGAGAAGAGAAATAGAGAATGTGTGATTCAGCTGCCAGATAGTTAGAGATGCTTCAGTAAATTAAACTTTGGACTGGAAAATGAAGGAGCTTCTTAACATCTTTAATTACAGCCTATTGATTTACTGCTCTGGGTGGGGAAACCAACCAACAAACCCAAACCTTTGCAGTCCTGATGGAGAAAGACAGACAAAGAAAACTTACCATGCATTCATGAGCATGTTTCAGAATACACTCCATCCCAAACCCGTTTGTGAGCCATGCAAACCCTTAGAGCAGCAAAGCAGCCACCAGCAGAACCAGTAGTTGCACTGAGTCAAAAAACAGGACATGTTTCACCATGATAAAACAACAGAACCTGCAGAACACCCCGTGGGGTTCTCCCTCATCCAGCATCTCCTGGAGAACCTGTGGCTGTGAAACCTCAGGACAGCTTAACCAGCACAGAGGGAAGGTTGATGTGTCATGGGATGCCTGCCAAGCCATCCCTTCCATGTGCAAAACCTTTCTCTGCCAAACCAGAGCCAGCCATGGTCACAGAGAACTCTCCTTTCCTAAGTGTCTCCTCAAAAGCTGCTGTTTCCACAGCTCTGCAAAAGTGGTCTGTCAAATTAACATGTCTTATCACAAAATTTACATACAAATACATACTGTATAAACCTTCTATCAAACCTTAAAACTTCTCTATAAATTCATTTCCCACAGTGTCATGGACAATCCATGGCTTTCCCTGGAGGAAATCATGCAGTTTAATGACTTATCCATAAAAATTTATTTATTCCAGTTATAGAGCAAGGGACAAGGAATGCAGGTGATGCCAACAGCCCTGCAAGTCTGTTACTGTAAGGTTGGGCAGTAAGAAAAACTTTTAAGAAGAAAAAGTTTTTATTTTGTTTGTTCTCTAGATCATATACTCTTAACAAAGCATGATTTTAAGTTATTAACTACATCGTAATAACTTATTATATTTATTGGTGTAAAGTAATTAGCATCAATATAATTGGTAAAAGTTTTATAGAAATTTAATAAGGCACGTACACATCTACTTGTGCATGTAGTCTAGCTTACAAAAATTCTCCTGTATCTTTTTAAATTTGTTCTTATGTTGACAGCTTTGTCTTCTTCTTTGCTAAGTATACACTCAAAAATCATCAATTGTTATTTCTTCTACTAACTCAGTTTTGCTTGTAGACTAGCTGTCAAGCCCCTCCATACTTCCCCCTTTATGTATTTGAGTGATAAATACAGCTGATAAGGATTTTTGCAGGGTAATTAATTTTTTACTAGTTAGAGTAGTTTACTCCATACTAGTCTACATGGGAACAAGGTGCCTCTGGAAGTATTATATTAGTGAGGTGCCCAGACCAAGGGAGGAATGATGAATCTGAGTCCATGTGCTCAGAAGGCTAATTTATTTCATGATACTATATTGTATTAAAGAATACCATACTGTACTAACTAAAGAATACAGAAAGGATACTTACAGAATGCTAAAAAGATAATAAGGAAAACTCCTGACTCTCTCCAGAGTCCCGACACAGCTTGGCACTGATTGGCCAAAGAGACAAAACAAACCACACCAGAAACTAATAAAACAACCACCTGTGGGTAAACAATCTCCAAACACATTCCACATGAGCACAACACATGAGAAGCAAATGAGATAATATGGTTTTCCTTTATCTCTGAGGCTTCTCAGCTTCCCGGGAGAAAAATCCTGGGTGAAGGGATTTTTCCAGGAAATGTGAATGCCACATGGAAGCACCTGTGCAGCTGCAGTCACACAGCTCAGCACCTGTGTTCCCCTGGCACTGCTGGGGGCTGCACTTGTGCCTCTCCATTGATCCTGGTGGATTCAGGCAGAAGGATCACAGACAACCCTTGGATCTCTACTGTCTTCTAAGCAGCTGCAAAACTTAGAGGATGAAGAAAATTGCCACCAAAACCATTTAAAGGCTGGGGAGGAGGAACTGCTTCCAGTGAGAGATTTGATGGGCAGGATTTATTGAGCTTGTCAAGGAGAAGACCAAGGGTGACTTGATTACATAGTATTAAGTACCTCCATGGAGAGAAAACACCAGCCTTGAAGGGCTCTTTAATCCAGCAGGGAAAGGCTTAACAAGAACCCATGGCTGGAAGCTAAAGTCAGACAACTTCAAACAGAAAATTCAGCGCAGATTTTTAACAGCAAGAGCGAGCTGGCAAAGGATGCAGTGGATTCCTCAGTCCGTCCTGGAGAATGCTGCACAGCTGCCTCCATTCCCAGCAAGGGCCAGGCCTGCAAGGAGCACTGCTGAGATCCTTCCCCTGCACACAGCAGAGCTGGAGCCAGGGGAGATGCTGGAAAGGGAAGGGACTGGAGCTCCCAGAGCCACCTTGTGAAAGAGCACCTGGCTCTGCACCATGGTGAGAGATGTGCAGCAAGGAACAGTTACTGCTACAGAAGAGGAAAAGATTCATTGCAGCTGTTTAACAGATAAATTCGAAGTCAGCCTTCATCAAGAAGAATTCAAATTTAGTGTAACAGATTTTGGCTTTCCACCTGCAGAGCAAGATTGAAGGAATATTCAAAGATTTAAAGACAGGGTTTTGGCTACTGCTTTGTAAAGCATTTGGTATCCTAGTCATGTTTAGGATTCTTCCTCCTGCCTGACTAATTATTTCTATTTCCTGTTTTCTTTGAAATTGCTACTATGTTCTGCATTGCTGGAATCTGAAATATTGTTTCATGGAACATGATTGTATTTGTGCATACCACAAACTCCAGAGATGCCAAATTCCTTTTCATGCTACTGCTCCAGCTCTTGAAAAAATATTTCCCATCTCCAGCAAATATCAACAGCTCTCCCCCAAGAAAAGCGTGAAAGCTTCAAACCCTTAAAAAAAAATGTTTAACCACTGAAACAAAAACACAGTGATGAAAAATTATATTTCTCTAATTGCACTCACTGCCTGCCTTATTCTGCACTCAGACAATTTGGTGAAAAAAAACTTTGGTAGCCATTCATTTCATGAATTCATTTTATTTCAAGACATGATGATTTCCTTCAGCTGAAAGAAAGTCTTGGAATTAAAGCAGAAAACAGAGAAATTGTGGATTTTTCCTAACACTACCACTGATTAAGAGATGGGCCCAATATCACATAGATGATTTCTCTTTTACTGAAAAAAAAAAAATCAAAGTTATAACATTCAGTTCCAGGAAATTCAGCTTTTTGTGCTTTCACATCTGCAAAGGGATGCAGGGTAGCTGATGGGAAGCCAGATGTATTTCAACTCTTATTTATATTCTCTTGAACAGCAACTTCAGGGGTTTGTTTTTTGTTTTTTTGGTTTTTTTTTATAAAAATCTGTGACTTTGCAAGTAAACTCCCACTGAAATTCCACTTTTTAGGTACTTCCCTGTCCCCAGCCAGTGTCAGGCTGCAGCCTGCACATGTGTTGTACAGTCTTTGTCCCTTCCTCATATCCAGGAAGGTTCTCTGCTGTCCTGCTTCTGTGTCCTTCTTCCCACACACCACCCCTATTCCCATCATTAATGGTTGATAAATAGCTAATGAGTGGCTTGGACATTAGGGCCTCCCTTTCCATCTGGGCTACATGCTATTTTACAGGCCCTGCTAAATCTTTATTAGATTTGGGTGCACATTATTGATTTAGGTAGATGAGGTCGTTGTAACCTCATCTCAAAGAGAAAGGAAGCAGGAGAAGCCAAATGTAATTCAGCTGTTATTTTCTGTAGCACTGCAAATCAATAGCAGGGGAAAAGTTAAAACAAAACCAAAAAGTGCCCATTAAAAAGAAAAAAATAAAGTCATAACTGGACCTTAAACCAAATGCAATGGTCTTACAGGCACTTGGAAGCAAAGAACTGAGATAGGCTATAAAAGTTAAGAGCTTTTCCCATTTTAGCACTAGAGAATAGGTGGTAGGTTCTAGTGAAGGGACAATGTTAATAAAATACCAGGCTGTTCCTAGGGCAAAGTGACATCTATTTATAGAATAAGAACACTTTACCTAAGACACTGTGATGGCTTAATAAAAGGGCATCTTTTGGTTAAGTTATTTTTGCTCCTGTTAAATGGCCATATCAGCACCTGCAGCTCTAATAAAAGAAAAACTCAGGCTTCATGCTAAGCACTTTTGAGCATCCTGTCAGAGGTAACTTAAGCACAGACATCCTCCAGAAGGTCTGGCATTAAGGGCTGGTCCCTCTGAAAGATTTCAACCACTTATAACCCTATGGATGTGAACATCAAGGGTGTACATGGGTTCAAAAGACCTTGCATAAATACATGGAAAAGGAGCCTGGAGGTGTCACATTCACATTCTCTGGAAAAATCCCTTCGCCCAGGATTTTTCTCCCGGGAAGCTGAGAAGCCTCAGAGATAAAGGAAAACCATATTATCTCATTTGCTTCTCCTGTGTTGTGCTCATGTGGAATGTGTTTGGAGATTGTTTACCCACAGGTGATTGTTTTATTAGTTTCTGGTGTGGGTTGTTTTGTCTCTTTGGCCAATCAGTGCCAAGCTGTGTCGGGACTCTGGAGAGAGTCAGGAGTTTTCCTCATTATCTTTTTAGCCTTCTGTAAGAATCCTTTCTGTATTCTTCAGTTGGTATAGTATGGTATTCTTTAATATAATATAGTATCATGAAATAATAAATTAGCCTTCTGAGCACATGGACTCAGATTCATCATCCCTCCCTTTGTCTTGGTGCGATGCAAATACAATATGGAGGCACTTTGGGAAAGAAATCCTTGCACAGATGTGTGCAAGAGCTGTGTACTCATCCTTCCCTAAGCCCATTCCATGCACAGGGGGGAGGACAGCACTGGCACAGCTGCTGTGTTCACTGGTGGCTGTGTGCCCCTTCCTGCTCTTCCCAGCCGTGGCGTCAGGCCAGGCTGCCCTGCCCAGCTCTACCAGACAGCTCACAGCTGTCAGTTCAGAGCAGAGGTGACCCCAAGCTGAGCACCTGCCCCCTGAGACAGAGGTGCCAACTCCAGCTCAGCACCCCCTTAGCCCTCCCCATCCAGCCCCCATGAGACAGGGCCTCTCTCTTCATCCTCTGTTTTGGAGAATGCAACCCAGGGTGGCAAATTCCAGCAGGCAGCAGAGCACTTAGCCAAACTCACAAAGGACTTGTGTATTGTATGCCTAATCCAGGGGCATTTTGGGATTCCTATCCTAAAGCCACAAACCAAACCACACAAAAGCCATTTTCACCTGGACTTGGGATTGTTGTTCCCTCCTAATGCACCGTGACAGGCTGCCTGGCTGCTTCCAAATCACAGCTCTTTGATCTCCTCATCCTAAAGGAATATGAGATCCAAGACTGCTGGTTGTGTCCAGGAGCTGTCAAGTTCCACTAATCTGCCTCCCTTTCACATGACAGCCAGCTGCTGTTTGCCTCTGCAGCCACATTCTGGTGTGGAATTCCAAAGTCAGGGAGCATGGAGCTGCCATGAGGGGCCTTGGGTCCCCTGCACACAGTCAGCTCCTGCAGACTTTGTCCAGTTTGTACCCAGCTCTGTGCAAACCCCTCTGTCCTGTTTAGCAGGTGGATTTGGCTGCCTGGAAAGATTCCAGGCTGGCAGCTCAGCTCTCTCCCTGCCTGGAGCCCTGGCAACTCAGCAGTGCAAGATCCAAACTCTTTATCCACCCCTGTGTTTCACCTGATATGATCAATGCTGGCGTGAGTGCTCATTTTCAGCAGCATTAAATGCTCAGCTCATCAATGTGTGATAACAGTCACACACGAATCTCTCTCTGCTTTCTGGTAACAGAAACCACAACAGAGCACAATATATTCCACTTTACTGCAGCTGTGACCAGCTCCCAACCAGGCACTGCCACCTCACTGCCCACCAAGCACAGGTACATCTCCAAGCCTTTGCTTTAAACCAGCCAGAGAGCCAACACCCTGGCAAGCCATGTGATTTCTAAGACACTGGAGAAGAACTTTGAGAATTTTCAAGTTGTCCACACCCCCAGGCACTTCTGCACTGATGCTGAATGCACCAGCCTGGGCTGTTTTGAAGGTCACCCCACAGGATCCCTGCTATGCTGCAGCCTGCAGCAGAGCACTAAATGCAATTCTCTCCAACAGTGAGGTCTGGGACACTCATAAGAAAATCTGACTATATCTGTCCAAAATATAATTGAGAAACTACTGCCACAGGGGCAGCACATGGTAGCCTTCATTTACCATTTCATGGTATCACACTTACACTAAAAAGGTCAAAACCCCCCTTCACCAAACTGGTTTGAGTGAAAAGTTGTGTATTTCTATCTGGTGTCAGGGATCCCTCACCTGTCTCCAACTCTTTCCAGATGTGCACTAAAAGCACAGTTCCAAGCCTTCCTCATCTTCCAAAGACCAGAAACATCCTTGGATCAAAACCACAACAAATTACAGCAGTCACCATCACCACAGCTGAATGTGCAAGCCACACATGCAGTGTGTGTGAGTTTCACGTGGCCATGTGGATGCTCATTTTCTAGATAAGAAGACAAGAGAAGCTATAAAGTGAAAGGTTTTTTGTTTGACCCAGTAAGGGTCTTCATGCACTCTCCACTCCCTCACTTCAACATAAAACCAAATCTCTCTTGTTGGACTTTGCTGCTGCTACAGCCAGAATTTCCTTTTTGCCTCATTAGCCAGAGCAGTGGCTAATTTTAAAGCTTTGCTAACACTTCCTTCCTTCTCCCCATCCATAATGTTCCATCAGACATCATCATGGTTCAGTGAGAAAATAATGAAGAAAAATGTACATTCGACAGTTTGCTGAAGCTGCCTGCTCTGCTAGTCTCAATTCTGCTTTTTGTTAATTCCTGAAGCACTTCTGCCAGGCAATACCCACTCTGCAGCAGGAAGCAGCAGTCCTGGAATCCCAGAATCCCAGGTCTGTTTCCACACAGCAGCAGAGGGAGATGCTGCAGTGGACCTGGCAGTTCTGGCCCTTGGAGTTCCCACTGGCCATGTGTCTGCTCCCTATGGATACATCTCAATATGTGCATGAATATGGAGCTCAGGGCTCCTCAGACACTTACCAGCATCTGTGGCAGGGCTTTTCACAAGCTGTGAAAGGAGCCAAAACATCCCAAATGCTTGGGAAGAAATACACCATGTAGTTACCCATCAGTGTACACAGCTTATTCCCCCCCCACCACCATCTATCCAAAGAAATCCTTGAGTCACTGCTGCCAAAACAGCAGTGACATTTCAAAGTAGCCACGCTCAGATTAACCAGCACTTTTGTTGGCTCCAAAAGAGTCAACACAAGCTGATCCTACAGCCCCAGACACACCAGGCCTCCTGCTGCCATTTATGAGGCCACAAACAGAGATCAGAGTCTTATGTTCTCATCCTTCCCCACTCAGTGCCTGGGCTGGCTCCCTGCTTGGCCCAGACCCAAAACCAACACTGTCTGCAGCAAACACAGAACTTGTGGCCACCTGGGCTGTGGTGCTCCACTGGCTCTCACTCAGAGCACTCGGAGCTGGGGTAAATAAGAGGGATCATGGCAAAACAAACACCAGCAGGTCTTCCTTAATCCTGAAACTGTGCTCTGTATTCCCAACCACCCCCATCAGACACCTGGTCCTTCAAGGTATAGACACTTTTCAACCTGCAGACCAAGAGCCCTGGGGAATCCTGAGATAATTCTACCAAGGGTAATTAAGAAAAGTGAGTCTGTTGTTAATGGCCTTAAATTAGCTCTATGGGGATCCACACACTCACTGAAAAGTATTTTTAGTAAAAGAAGGTTTACATGGACACTCACTGCACAAAGAGTTCATTTTCCAGAGTGGCAGAAGTCAGAGACACTTTCTTGTCCCCTCTGCTGCCCACATCACATCCCTGCACTGTGACTGTCCCCGTGCATTGCTGACCAGCTCTGCATGTGATGACATCCTGCTACGCTGTTGTTTTACATGAGCTCAGCCCATGGGATGCAAAATCAAACAGCAAAAGATCACTGCACTGAGATGCAAGCAGAAGAAAACTTCTTTCCTAAAGCTGATGTTCCTAAAATTGAAAACAAACTAACCTGAGACAGCTCCTGTAACACAATGTCATGGATCAAATATTACAAGAGGCTCGCTCTGAAGAGAAGCCCCTTACCTTGCCACATGTGCCCAGTCCTCTCTAAACTTCATTAAAGTCTAGTAAAAATAAATAAGATAAATATCATTTGCATTTATTATAGGAATTAGAAGGGATTGCCAGATGGGGAGCTCTCCTCCAGCAGGGCTGTTGTTTTCCAGGAGAGACAAGCACTGGCACTGCCCAGCTGTTTGAGGCCTGTGATGCTCCCACTCCTGGAAAACCATCGCCCCTGGCTTCTCCCTGTAATTAGTTGGTGCTAATACCCTTGGCTGGGCTCTGGAAAAGTCACATTCTGAAAGATCACCCTTGTGAACAGCTGTACTCGGGAGACAGAACGTCACCACTGCAAGCTGTCAGCCAATTCATCTCCAGCAAAAGTCAGCCGGGCCAGAAACTGGGAGTTCTTTATCTCAGGACAGCAGACTGAGCAGGGCTTTAATTGCTGAGCTATGCTAATGGGCCTGGTTTGTGACACGAGGTGCTTGGTGGTGGCTCTGTCTGAGAACACAGCACTGTCACCCCCCCGAGGGCACATACAATCAGCTTAGAGCTGCAGCCTTCTGGATGCAGAGAAGGAATCATGCAGGGATCCCCTCAGCATGGCACCTTATCAAAGGCATCATTAACAGCTGCTCGTGGAGTGGCAGGAGCCTCTCCTGGGTCAGCTCTGTTCACTTCCCTCCTTTCTTCCCTCCCCTTACAGGTTTTTTTCTTCCCTAAATGGTGAGTTCTGTAAACATCGCTGCCAAATCATCTGCAGGGGGAAAAAATGATACCAGGAATTTAGTGTTTCCTCACAGGTAAGAGCTGTGTCTGCTTTTAAAAGAAGTTAAAACAAATGGTGCCCGGGGAAAAGCTGAAGAATTTCAGCTGAAGTCCTTCTTGCTGACTTCTTGAATCAAACTCTGCTTCAGCCTGCATTTCACTTTTTTCCTTTTGGGTTAGGGGCTGCAGTAATGAAAACAGTTATTTTAACACTCATCTTTTGGAAAATAATCAGAGAATCACAGAATGGTTTGGGCTGGGAGGAATCTTAAGGATCATGTAGCTTCAACCCCACTGCCATGGATAAGGAACCTTCTTCTAGATCAGGTCACTGAGAGCCTCAACTTCAATACCTCCAGGGATGGGGAGTCCACAGCCTTCCTGGGCAAAATAATACCCCAGGTGGACACAAGGCTTCAGATTTCCTTGTCCAGATATCAAATGCTGTTTCCTTTGCCCCATTAATGATGAGGCTTGCTTGCCACAGAAAGCCCGAGCCACATTTCCATGGGAAAGGCCAGTGCTCAGCATCTTTAAAAATCATTAGTACTTCAATGTGGCTTTATTATTCTTCTGGCACTACCCAGGGTGGTGTGCAGGCATCACAGACCCCGTGTGCCAGGCACTCTGCAAACATCCATTTCCCCAGTCCCTGAGATCTTCTAACCTGGGGGCCCAACCTTGCACACACTTGAGTAACCAGCATCTCATGGCCCCACTGAAATCAACACAACTGATGAATGGAATGAAATCAGTAATTACCCATGTGCTTAATTATTTGCAGAACTGGGGGCTAAGTGCTTCATTTTCAGCTTTACGCTTGAAAATGTTGGTTCTAATCTAGTGTGCCTCACTTTGCACTCAGTCCCACGAGGAGCAGCGTGGTCTGGCCTAATTAAGCAAAAGCACTTAACGAAGTGTTTAACTTTAGCATGTGAACAAACCCATTGACTGAACACTGCATTGCTGGGCTTGGATGGCAGGATCCACCTCAGCCCAGGTGTTAGAGGGGCAAAACTGAGGGAAACATGACCCAAACCTGCCCAAGGCCATGTGCTCAGGGTGTTGGACACCCCGGAGCTCCCCTGGCTGCTGCCCAGATGTGTGGTGGGACAGGCAGGAGCCCTGGCAGGGCTCAGGATCCACCCGTGTGTCCCCCCACTCCCATCCTGGGTGGCATCCAGGTCTGTCTGTGCGAGGGGGTGCACAGAGGCAGTGCTGGGATCGAAAGAGAAGCTGCAGATTTCTCTGTACTTAACTGACTGGAAGCCTTTGTGCTCAAAAGCTCATCCCTGATTTAACACTGGCCACAGCTCCCTCTCTGCAGCAGGGGAACAGCCCAGCCCTGCTCTGCAAGCATGTCCCTGGGGCAGAGGGGACATCCCTCACTGCCACTCTGGGACAGGCACCTTCCAGGGGCACAGGACTTGCAGCCAGACCCCTCTGCACCTCTGCTTCCATGTGTTTGGTTTTTTTGCCAGGCTGAGGAAAACCTGGAATGGGCACATGCATGAGACCCAGCTCTCCCCAGGCCTGGGCTACCTGGGACAAAGCCTCCAACCATGGCTTGCTTCTTACAAGCCCTAGTTTTAGGCCCTTTAGGACACAAAATAATGATAACACTCCCTGGAAAAAAAATCCCCTTGGGCCTGTGTAAAATTAGCAGAGTGCTGACTGTCCCACTTTCGCTCCTGCTATGTGGGGCAGCCTGGCTTATTAATACCCTGGACTCATTTCCAGATCCTTTGCTTTCCCCTTTGCAAAGGGAGCCTGGAGGCAGCCCGGATCTTCTGCTGCTTCTCCCTGCAGTGCCAGAGGTGCCCTTCCTACCCTGAGAGACCAAGCCTCCTGCACACCACCTGGGAGGGCAGCAGGACAGGACAGGGCAAGGTGGAGGAGCTGCAGGCTGCTCTGGTGCTGCAGGCGAGGAAGAGGAGGGGTGTGCCCTTTGCTGGCACAAGAGAACCCCAACAATGAGGGTGAAGCTCAGCTTGGACTGTCCAAGGAGGAGAGGATAAACCTCAGGTGCTCTCCACCCTCCACAGGCTCTGGCAGCAGCCTGGCCAGGCAGCAGGGACATCAGTGCCACTCCTGGAGGGAGCTGGGCTGTCCTTCTGTCCTACACACACAAACACACACCCTCCCCTGGAAACAAAGCACAGCCTGACGGGAAAACTCCTGGAAAGTGCCATCCTTACCGTAATTCAATATTAGTGTAAAATACAACCTCTGCCCAGGAGCTCAGAGGAGGTTGGTCCCTGTTGTCTGCCCAGGTGGAAACCTCCTGACAGGGCTCCCCAGGGAAAGGGAATTTCAGAGCTGCTGTGAGATTTCTCACAGTGTGGAAGAAAAATCCCAGCTAAACTGCAATGTGCAAGGAGAAGCCTGGGGAGAAGAGAAAAGGGGAGCTGACCCCCAGACACATCTACATTAGAGCCATTTAAGGAGAGGGAACCTCAGCTAAAAGAACAAAGTTTTCAGAAATAAGGTTTTTCTTAATGTCACATAGCCTGTTCTTTCACTCCAGACTACAGCCTTGTAAAACATTGTTTTATCTCACACTGTTCACAGAGAGTGTTGTGACACTCCAACCCTGAGCCAGCTCCCCTGTTAAATACTGATTTAACCTCAGCTCAAACAAAACCTCAAAAATTAGCACTCAGTTTGATTCAGATATGGAACACGGCAACATATGAAGAGAGAGAAGAAAGGAAAGATCTGGGGGAAAATGGTGTTGTGTACCTTAAACAAGAGCAGTGTATAAACTGCCCTGGCCCCACACAGCCTCAAGAGCTAAGCTGATGAATCAAATACATTTCAGTAAAAAAAAAAAAACCTACTGGAATGGCACTGGTTTTTCCTGTGTAGGTTGGGTTTTTTTCCTCCCATGGGGACAGCAAATTGTGTTGCTTGGGTTGTTTTTTTCCCTTTCTACAAGGTACATTATTCCATTTAAGTGCTCGTGTGTGTTTATTAATAGAGCAAAAATGAGTGAACCAGGAGCTGCTCTGGGGAGGCTGAAAGCCTGCACTGGAGCAGTGAATCACAGGAACAAATCCATTTAGGAAAATGCTCATTTTAAGACAAGTTCCTTTCCCATTTGAGTTGTTTTCCTCTACACTCCTAATGTAATCAGACCCAGCGACGTGCCAGTCCTACAACACCATGTGCACACCCCGGGAAGGACCCTCCAGCTGCATCTCCTGATGTTGTGCTAAAAAACAATCAGAAAGTGGCCAACAGCAGCTCACACTTGCGGGGAAGCAATGAATGATCACTAGAAACATTTAGGAGACATCCCTTACTCGACTGTGGAGGAGCCCCTGTAAGACTGGCACAGCTATTGCTGCAGGTAGTGGATGGAAGATATGAAACCTGAGATGATCCTGGCCCTCCTGTACCCCCAGGTGAGCCCCAGGGCTGCCAAGGCCTCCTGAGCTGGTGGGGAGAGCTGACAGCTCCCTGCAGAGGCACAGGGGACATCAGCACTTGCTCCAGAGCAGGGAGAGGATCCTGCTGTGAGTGCCCACTGCTGCTGGCAAACCCAGAGGAAAGACCTGAGCAAATGCACACACCAAACCAGGCACACATGTGGCACAATCCCCAAAGCAGTGGGAAGGCAAGTGCCCAGAGCTGGCCTGGAAAAGGGAGTCAGAAGAAAGTCAAAAGAAACGGAGCCAGAAGAAAGTGAGGCACATGGGGAAGATGTGCCAGCAAAGTTCACCAGAGAGGGAAAGCACACATTGTCCACTTGCTAATGAAAGGGGTTTAGTAATGTGAGAAGAAATATTTCCAGAGCAGCTCATCACTTACCAGAGCCCCCCCAGCTTTGGCAGTGACACCTGACAAAAGCTACCTGGGGACCACAGAGCTCCCGGAGGACACCAAAGGCCACAAGCATTTCATTCATTTGCTGTCCCCAAAGGGCATTGTTATTTATTTACTTGCTGCCAGGATCTGTGCTCAGCAGTTTCAGCTCTCTCTTGGCTTTGCTAAAATCATTCCCCAGCCAGTGGGGGCTGCTGGGTCCGGCAGAGCCAGGACAGTCTCAGCTGTGGCTGTGTCCCCCAGCACCAAGCCCGTGTTTGCAGTTCCTGGGTGCTCTCCAACGAGATTAGCTGATTTCAGACAGTGCCTGATGAAAGCTGAGCTTTTTCCATGCCAGAATTTGCCTTTCCAGCCTGAAAACACACGGCTGGAAGGTTGGCCTGGCACTCAGGCTGCAGCATGTGACTCTTTAATGAGGGAGGTCTATGAGCTGCAGGACTAATGCACACAGCTCCCCGATGTGACCTGCTTCACTGGAGTGGAAGGATTTTTATTTTTTTTTCTTTTTTGTGATTAAGGCCTACTATGGGGAAACAAACCTATTCTTGGCTCTTTCACAGCCCTAGCAGGTGATTATGAACAGATTCTATAGCCATGTTCTACCTCAGGAGTGCCCCACCACAATAACGAGATAAAAATGCCCTTTCTCACAGGAGGATGCAGCAGGTTCAGGAATTAGAGGGATGAATGTCACAGCAATGCTTGTAAAATGTAAAGACCAAAACTGGAGCAAGCCCTGCAGTGCTGGCTTTGAAAGCCTGCGTGGAATAGCTGGATCACAGTGCTCTTTTGGATCTCTGAGCAACACCTGCAGCAAATGTGGCTTCACTGCTCCCCTCCTCCCTGCCATCCTACCCAACAGCAGCCTTCTTTCCTGGAAGAAAACATGGAATCATCTCCCAGTAAAGCAGCAGCTGACACAGCAGAGCAGAGGCATAACTGAGGGACAGGATTGCTCACTGCCAAGGAGCTGGCTGGGGAGGGTCAAGGGAGTCCCAGACACCCAGGGGGCAGGATTGAATTCCCCAGCTCCAGGGGGAACACAGAGGAGGCAGGGCTTTGTTCAGAGGTGCTCATACAGGTTTGAGATCCTGGTGGTTCCTCAGCTGAGCTTACAGACAGAGAGGCAGTGTTGTTTTGATTTTTTTAGTTTTTCTAAGCCTTCTGGTGTTTATATTCTTGTAACTTTCTTACACACTTTCTGTAAATAACTTACTGCTTTGTATTCTTTTATAGAAGAGGAGAAATCTGATGGACTCTTGGTTTGTCCAGTGCCATTGGAGAGGTGGCCCTGTCACCCTCCAATCCACTGTCACTTTTAGAAATCTAGAAGTGTTAAGGTCAGAAATTTAAAATTCTCTTTTTACCTTGAGAGAGCAGCATGTCCGTGTCGTGTTATTTCGTGTCCTACAAGGCAGGGCTCCCCAGGGCTCCTGCCCTGGATCTGCTGGATCTCAGCCCTTTGGCAGTGCCTGGCAGAGCCAGTGCCTGCCCCCTCTCCTTTTTGGGGTGCCAGCCCTGGCACAGCCATCAGGGTGAGCCTCTCTGCCGCTGAGCACCATCCCCCCGGGGCAGGACACGCTGTCCTGCTGTCCTTCCGTCTGCCCTGCCTCCCCAGGGCCTGCTGGCATTTAAAAATATCCTTTCCCAGACTCCTAGCAAAGACACAGATCTTCTGGTTTGCAGTTTAACTCCTAGGGCAGCCCATGGTACAAATGCTGGGAAGCTGCAGGACTACCAGGCCATTTGGACACCAAAGGCATGAGAATTCCAAAGGCTTAGCATGGAATTCCAGATTGTATCTTTATTTTTTAAAAGATAAAGGGAGGCTGTGCAGGGAAATACCACTCTTCAGAATCCAGCCACTACAGCCTAGTGTCAGAACCAAAATGCTGAGCTAGAGGAACCTTGTTCTGAACCTATTTTTATGCTCCTCTTCAGTTGTACACAAGGTCTGAGGCTTGTACTGCAGCAAAGGATGCAAATCTTCCTGTGCTCCTGGCATTACTGGTGCAATTCCCACTGGAGGGCCATGTCAAATTTAGAGCCAACAATTCATAAAGGGAGCTGACAAGTTCCAGAGTGTTCAGAAAGGAATATGAAGGATGGAAAAACAGCATCTACAGCTGCAGGAGCTTCATCTATTTAGCTTGTGAAAAGAGGAGTTTAAGGGATGACTTGGTTAAAGAATTTCAGTGTTCACAAGGAGAATTAAATGTGGAGATCAGGGTCCTCAATTAACACAGGAAAACCTTGACACTGAAAGCAGGCAAGTCCTGACTGGAAACATGAGGCACATGTTTACCAGTGTAAATAGTGAATTTATTACCAAAGCCAGAGCTGAAGCAGACAGGATGACTCTTCATTACAGGGTTTTTTAATAACATTTGAATGCTTTTTTCCTGAAAAGACATGTTGAAATGCAAACAAGCACAAACAGAACCAGCCTTGTGACCTGTATTATCCAAGGGAGCAAACATTAATGCTTCCCTTTTTTCCACATTCATGGCCTTCTCTCCCTTCCACCAGCAGTCCTGACAGTAATTCCAAGTGTGTAACAGCTGAGAGCCCAATTCTGATCACAGATCCTCCTGGCAGATCTGCTCTGTGTTTGTGCAAGCACCAAGGAGATCTCTCAGCTCTCTGCCAGGAGCCTCTCACTACAAAATATAAAAGCCATAAATACCACTGGAGTGACACTGGTGCTCCCTCCTCACTGCCTGAGGCCAGGGGCCAGCACAAAATCCACCTCCTCACTCCCCTCCTCCTGCTGCCCACCAGCAGCAGAGAATCCTCTGACACATCCTGGTGCAAGCAATTCCAACCAGCCCTCAGTTATCCATCCTGCATTTCCCTAATATCCAACCAACCAGTTCTGTTATCCATCCTGCATTTCCCTAATATCCAACCAGCCCTCACTTATCCATCCTGCATTTCCCTAATATCCAATCAAACAGTTCTCTGTTATCCATCCAGCATTTCCCTAAATCCAACCAGTTCTCTGTTATCCATCCAGAATTTCCCTAATATCCAACCAGCCCTCACTTATCCATCCTGCATTTCCCTAATATCCAATCAAACAGTTCTCAGTTATCCATCCTGCATTTCCCTAATATCCAACCAGCCCTCAGTTATCCATCCTGCATTTCCCTAATATCCAATCAAGCAGTTCTCAGTTATCCATTCTGCATTCCCCTAATATCCAACATCCACTGTGTTGTAACCCACTCCTCTGTGTCCTATCCAGCAGGATCACAGAGAACAGATTATTCCCTCTTTTGAAGGCGTTTAAGACCATTTTCATGCCTCACTAAAGTCTCCTCCTGACCTGACAGCACCAGTTCTTCCTCCCTTTCCTGAGAGGCCACAGCTCTCATTAGTTTTTGCTGCTGGATTCCTTCCAAGTGGTTCTCCTCCTCCTCAAAACACCACCCCCCAAAACTCCACGTGGGGCTACAGGCCTTCCACAAACCCACACCAAAACCCCAAGCTCTGTCACATGAGCCTGAGAGCAGAACTTGGCCCTCTTTTAATCCCATTACCTTTATCAGCCATATAATGTTTTGCACATTATCACCCCAATTATAGAGGCTTGTAGGTGATAATGAGATTGCACTGGATATATTCCAGCAAAGCACATTCTAGGTTTTACTAACTTCATTAACCAAGAAAAGCTGGTTAATGGCTGAAAAGTGCAATGATGCACATAATCACACCAGTTGCTTTGCTACTACAATTATATTATTAAGATGGATCTTAGAGGTACAATTTTCATGTATAATTAGTGGGTTATCCCTTCAGGAAGAAAAAAAAAAAAAAGTAATTCAAAAGCACCCAAAGGTTTGAGCAAAAGAGTTCTTGCTGAAAACACAAATGAAGTCATGCTCTCAGGTCAGACTCTGAATGGGATTTGTGAGAAAACAGGAGTGCAAGAATTTAGAAACTTAGCACAGGCTCCTTGAGGATGTGAGATGCCAAAGCTGCAATCCACTGGCACACACTGGGAGCACCCAAACTCAGTGGTGTCCATGGGTACCCAGGCTGTGACTTCTGAGAAGACAGCAGAGCCCAGAATGTATCAGAAATGTAAAACATTTAGACTGATTCAAAATTATTTGTTGGTGTTTTAATGACTTCTGTATTCTTCAGCTGTTTATTTTCTTGGACATCACTGTTCTTCCCAATAGAGACAACTTCAATTTCAGATCAAGAAACCAGCACCACCAAGCAGGCAGGACAATGGAGAACCCTCTGTGTACTCCTTTACCAAATAACAAAACAGAAAATGAGTGTAGATTTGCACAAGCAATTTCCAAGTGCAAGCCTGATGTTTTGGATTGCTTTTCTCTTTCAGCTAAGTTGTGCTTATCAGCTTGACAGAAAATGCAATGACTGTTTTTCACTGGGAATTTTTTACTAATTAAATTGAGTTGTCAGGAGAAATGCTATTATCCTCACCATGTGAAATTAATATATCAGGAACTTATCTACTCTCTTGCATGCGTGCATGACATTTATATGGATCATTGCAACTAATACATATGTATCTCTTCTGCTTGGTAAAATTTCACACATTAAAAAAAAATCTTCAGAACTGAATTTGTGATTGTCTAAAAGTCCTTGAATTTGGCTGGCTCTGCCAAGCAGCTTAGCAGGAGACTTTGCTGGATTTAATCAGCCAGCCAGACCTCAGAAATTCTGCTGGAATTCTTGTTGCTATTAGAAATATGCACTGGCATTTGTTAGTTCAGTTCAGAACTGATTCAGAAACTAAAAGCAATAAATCTTCATGCAAGCAGTGAGCTCTCTCAAGGATATCCTGGAGCAGTGATTTTTTTTGGAGAGGAGGAATACATAAAGGAATGTAGAGCGTCTAGCCAAAATTTTATTTGAAATACTCTTTTCAATGAATCCAGAGACTTGTCCAAAACAGAAAATCTCCCATTTCCCCCAGATGCATTGACTTGGCTTTCCACTTCCAAGAGGCAAGAAAGCAGGAGCAGCAGGAGATGAAACCAGAGCACAAACTCTTGGCCACCCCCTCTAAGTAAGGAGGAGTTTCATCACTGATATTAAACAGGAGTTCAATCTGCACTGTGAGTCACCAGGACATCTTTCTGTGCCTTCAGAGCTCTGTGGTCTCCTGAAATCTTATAAAATTGCCAACTTTGAGAAAAACTGCAGGTACTGTGGCAAGGCCTGCCACAATAAGCACATCCTTAATGTTTGCTGGACTGGGGTTTCATTTATTATTACCCTGGAGTTAAAGAAAAGCGTGAAACAACATTACCTGCAGGGGAAGCCCATTGACACTCCAAAATTCAATGTGTGAAACCTCCAAAATACCCCCAAGAGGCACAAACCTGACACAGCTGCTGGGGCAGACTCTGGCAGAGGCACAGGATAACAACCTGCCAGGACAATAAGCTCCCAAGAGGAACTCCTGGCTGCAGAGGGGTGCAGCAGGCTGGGGTTTTCACCTCAGCACTCCCAAATGCACAGCCAGGTGTGTCAGCAGGTGCCCCTGGCTGCAGCTGAGCAGCTCAGATCAGAGAGCTCCTGCTCCCCAGATACTTGAGTTTGAGGTCCCAAAATCACAGAATGGTTTGGGCTGGAAGGGATTTTAAACCTTGTTCCAGCCCTCCTGTCACAGGCAGTGACATCCTGCACTAGACCAGGTTGCTCAGAGCCTCAAGCAGCCTGACCTTGGATATCCAGGGCTATCCAGAGACATTCAGCAATAATAAAATTCAGTAATATAGACATGATTTAATTCATACAAAATTGTAAAATTAACACACTTCCTGTGCCATTTCAGGCTCACAGGATCTTTGCAGAAGTACCTGATTCTCCATCTCAACATGGATTTGCTGTAAAGGCAAATCAGATTTGGCATTTAGGAACTGAAGTGCTTATAGCATTTATTATTACATTTCCCTGATATATTAATAAAATGCATAAACACAAACTGTTCCTCAACAAAAAAAATTAATCAATGCTACATTTTGGTTTTCATAAAAACCATTTGATTTTCTCATGAACAGTATATATGAATTTCTATGCCACTTTGACATCCCCCTCCATAAGTCAGTATGTCCTCAGGACAAATATGGTGCTGCTGATAATCATTTGGCTCTTGGCTTTATTTGTGTTCTGCTCTAGTTTGGATGGGCAAGTCAAAACCCAGGCTGGTTGTCTATGACCTTTGCATTCTCCTTTAAATTCCATGCATTTGCAAGAGATGATGGAAGAGCTGATAGTATCTACTGTTTATCAGCCACCATAATTAGATTAGATACATTTTTGATTGTAAAAATAGTCTTGTGATGGATTTTTTTCTTATTTTTTTTACAGCTTCTATTTCCAACACTTTCAGAAGTGCTCTGAAGATTTTTAAAAGTCTGTGTCCAGGAAGCACTTTGTCTCCTTCAGCTGACAAACTTTTCTGGGGGGAGAGGAAAGTCAGTTTCTCTTCTCTCTGCACTGTCAGCCCCCAGAGCATGAAGTCTCTTCTCATCCTCTTTGCTGTCAGCCCTGGAGAGGCTCAGCTGCTCCTCCAGCCCCCACACACCCCTGAGCACCCCTTCTGCTACAGCCACAGCCAGATGATGCTGGGCTGGGCACTCTGGGCTCTGCTGAACGCTCAGCTTCCCTTGATCTTGGTTCAAGGTGCCATTGCTAGAGAGAAAACAGGGGAAATTACAGCACTTTGCTGGAAATTCAAGCACAGCCATGTGTAGGTTGCCCATATAACTTTCTGCTGTGATGAGCACATTACTTGCTTGATGACAATGATGTATTCTTGGAAGCACCTTTTATTTTCTGCTCTCAGCTCTTTCCAGCTGTCTGCATGAGGTGGAGCAGCAGTTCTTACAGAGCTGGCTAATGCTGTGTGCTGTTCTCCACTTTCAATGGTTGACTCAAACTGAGAGACAGCTAAAAATGCATCATATTCCCCACCAGCTCTGTTGGCCTGGGTAAATATTTGCTGCAGTTACCTGAGGACTGTCATGTAACTCTGAAATGAGTGATCTGGACAGTCACTCCTGCTCCCAGTGCAGTGAAAGTTGTGCTCTGCACCCTGAGGGAATTTGGTACCCTGTTAAAGAAACACCTGATACATTTGGTTATGCTGAAATAGCTCCTGGGCTCAGCACAGATCAGAGAAGGTGAAACCACCAGCGCCTCCTTTGCAGTCACATTCCCACCTCCTTGAAGGATCAGCTGCTTCCACACAACAAAAGCAAAAGCACACCTCCAAAGAAACCCTCCCAAAACCAAAGCCATGTTTTATGGCTGGCTTTTACATCCCTAATTCTCCAGCCCAGGGAGGTTTTTTGCCAGTAAAAAGGGACTAGGATAATTTCTTTGTCCTTCTTACCAACGCTGTCGTGCCAGCTCAGGGTCTCCTTTTCCTGGAGTCTGGGAGACACCGAGCCTGGGATCCCCCACCCTCCTCACAGCCCTGGCAAGGAGCAGAGGCTTCCTCCCTCATGCACCCTCCCTTCTGAGAAGGGAAACACCAGAGGAAGTTCTTCTCCCACAGGCACATCTGATGCCTTGTGAAGGCTGACCTAGAACAGAGACTGGACGGAGCTCAAGAATAAAGTAGGGATTTATGAAGAGGCCTCAGTAGATCCACTTTGAGCAGAACAACTTAAAATGGTCACAAAATGGACAGCTGGTCGTGGGGTCTCTCCCTGGGATCAGTTCTGCTCCATTTGCACCTTGCAGTTCATTGTCCCATCCCAGCTCCAGCCCAGGCAGTCCCACCCTGCTTGTTTTTCTCTCTCCAGCCCACGGGGTTTGTGCTCTTGGGCTGAGATTTGGGATCATTTGTCCTTGGTGCCCAGCTGGAGCAGGAATTGTTTGGTCTCCCTGCTCTGTGCAGAGCTCACCATCCCATGATGTGAACACCAAACCAACACACCAAAGCAGCACAGAATCAAAAAAAAAAGAAAAAAAAAAGCCAAAACCTGAGGTATCAATCTTAGAGGGTTTTCCAAGCCAAATGCTTCCATAGTGAGGTTGGATCCAGGCAGGTGCAGGTGCTGGTGGCTGTGCATTCCCAAGTGGAGCAGCTGGGCTGTCCCACGGTGTCACCACTTTGGGATCAGCTTGCAGGAGTCAAAGCAAGCCCTTGGAGAAATGAATCAGGGCTGCTATGGGAAGGGATGGTTAAGCATTATTTTGTTATTATTGCTGCTTGTCTGCTTCCTGCAGCTGCTGCAGGGTGGGAATGAGCAGCAGCCCAGGGCAGGTTGGGTGTGCTCCTCCTGGAACCACCCATGGGAGAGCCACAGGCTCTGTGCCAAAGTCCCAGCCATGCTCCTGCTCCTTTTCCAGCCCCTAAGGGATGTCTGTGTGCAGGTGTGACCCCAGCCTGTGGTACTGGAGGGAAAAGCAGAGCACAGAGCTGCCGAGGGGGGGCAGAGGCAGGAGCTGAGTGGAGTCTGTGTCCCATGGATCCCAAGTGAGTCCTTCATTCTCTTCATGCCACTGAGCATGCAGTCATACCAGGGGATGCCAGAGCAGGGATTGGAAGGGTTTGGGTTGGAAGGGACCTTAAAGCCCATCCCAATCCCCCCTGCCATGGACTCAGACACCTCCCACTGTCCCAGGCTGCTCCCAGCCCTGTCCAGCCTGGCCTTGGGCACTGCCAGGGATCCAGGGGCAGC